>PISX010000224.1:9301-339288 GCA_004024625.1 Mellivora capensis | reverse complement strand
TAGTAGTTATGGATTAAACAGATGCTGCTGCCCAAGACTAGCTTCAAAAAAGGGGTGGATGGGAAGGAGTGTTTCCGGTGGGGATATAAAGAAAACACAATTCATAACTGCTGAAGCTGGGTTATGAGTTATTAGAACATTCTCTTTGTTTTTGTAGAAGTCTGACACTTTTATTTGATTAAAATAACCAAAAAAGATTAAAAAAAAAAAAAAAAAGGAGTAAGAAGCTAGGGGGAAGTACATGATACAATAAATTTTTTAAAAAAAGGCAGTCTGGAAGTGAGGGGGGAGGGAAAAAGGTTTTTAGAATTAAAAGAGAAAATTAGCAAAATAAAAGGCCCATTTTAAGAAACTAATCAGAACATAGAACAAATAACTAACAAGGTGAAAAAATTATGAATCAGTCTAAAGATGCAAACAGAGGTCTAAAATATGATGTTTAGGAGTGCCTAGGTGACTCCATCTGTTAAGCGTCAACTCCTGATTTTGGCTCAGGTAATGGTCTTGGGGTCATGAGATCGAGCCCTGTGTCAGGCGCTGAGCTGGGCATGGAGTCTGCTTAAGATTCTCTCTCCCTCTTCCCTTTGCACTCTCTGTCTCACTCTCTCAAGAAAAAAAAAAAGATGTGTAGAATTCTAGAGAGAAGAGAAAGAATGAGGAAGAGATGCTATACATGAACGCAGGAGTAAGGCTGAGGCTCTCCCAGTAACAGTATTGAAGAGAATAATCTTCAGAGTAGAAACGCACACTGAATCCCAAGAGAAAATAAATATAAATTCATACCTAGACCATCATGGTAAAACTGAAGAATGCCAAAGACAAGAAAATTCTTTTTTTTTTTTAAAGATTTTATTTATTTATTTGACAGATGGAGATCACAGAGAATCAGGCAGAGAGAGAGGAGGAAGCAGGCTCCCTGCTGAGCAGAGAGCCCGATACGGGGCTCGATCCCAGGACCCTGGGATCATGACCTGAGCTGAAGGCAGAGGCTTTAACCCACTGAGCCACCCAGGCGCCCCAAGACAAGAAAATTCTTAAAAGCAACCAGAGAAATGACATATTACCTATAAAGGAAGAAACAACAATATGACTGACAACTGATTTTTCATCAGAAAACAAGTATCTTCAAAGCGCTGAGAAAAGCAACTGTCAGCTGCAATTCTTTAACCAATAAAAGTATTCCACATAAAATCAGGTGCAAAATAAATTATCTATCTAGACAAAGAGAGAAGTTCCCACTCAGACCTATACTGAAAGAACCCTTTTAGAGTGGGAAGGAAGAAGTAATGGATAAAGGAGTAGGCACCAATTAGAATAATTACAGTAACTAAAATTTCAAGTAACTGAAAAATTCCTGGTCTTAATCTGTGAAGTTTCCACACTCCTAAAACTGTAACAACACAGAATTATTGTTAAGATTCTGAATAAAAATACATGTGTGATACATAATGTTTGTAGTGGGTAGTATTTCAGATTACTTAGAAATACAGAAATTCTCTCAAACGTAGTATGTGCAAAGAACTGAGTTGGCTATAAAAGGACATGTGTCTCCCAACCCTCTTTTAGAGGATTATCTACATTTTTAAGTATAGTAATTTTTTTAAACAAGTGTCTGCCTTTATGACTACACTTCCAAAAATCTGATGACTATGAAAATTTGCTATCAGGAAGAAATGTTTCATTAGAATAATCTAGAATCTCAAATATTTCAATAGTTCACATCCATTTTAAAGTAACTGACAAGGTATAGGTTAATTTGAGATATTTATTGGCATGACCAGTATCTACATGTTAATGACTCAGAAACTTGCCCCTTGCTTATTTGGGAATTTACTACAGCTCTGTACCTCAGTTTATTCATCTATAAAACAGAGTTAATGCCAATCACTATTACTTCACTGGGCTGTCGTGAAGATTAAGTGAATTAATTCAAATTACTCAGAATACTGCTTGGTACATAAACCTCAAAGAACATATACCAACACACACATCTTTCTCTCACACGCTAGACTGAGGGCTCCTCAACACATGCACTTGTGCACACACACACACGGAACACCCTGGATGGGCCATTGGGACTTTAAACTTTACTCATTAAAAAATAAAATTTGCCTTGTGAACACTATCTGTTGACTCTCCTCCCCTTCTCAATTTTTCTTAGAAAAAGCACTCAGTTGCCTTAAGTTAGAAACCTGGGTATCATCCTGATGTTTCCTTCGGCCTTACTCCCCTAGCTCTCTGATATTCAGCGACCCAAACCCAGGGATGTAATTTTATCCAAGTCCAGATTTCACTTGAAAACCTCAGACGAATAAGCAGGTATACTTTGGGAACATGCATCTTCCTCTCCTGAACTGTAAATCACTGAAAGAAAAGACTTTGTCTAGTTTTGATATATGAAAATTTGTATAGCAAATTAATAAAAATGCAAGACTTGACTATAATCTGACATAATGGAAAATAAATATACTTTAAAACTAAGGATTAATCTATCAGAAAGAACAGAAAGAGACATGGAACAGAAGAGGATGAAGAAAACAATCCAGTATCTAGCCCAAGGAGTGTGAACCACAGTCCATCAACCCACCAGCAAATGCATGCCCCGCTGTGGACATCATGGCCATTACACATTTGAACAGCCACAGAATTTCTCATCATGAGGCCACATTTACTAAACAACTTCCTGATGATAACTTGATTTCTGTGTGAGTCTATCTGCCTACTGAAAGAGAACATATTGGTCATGCCAACACAGGTACTGCCAAGTTTTGTGCTAGTTATTCCTTACTGTAAACGAATAATGTTCTTGGTTTTATATACCAGTCACATGAGCTTGACTGTTTGGGATCTACCCCTGAAAAAGCCACCCACACACAGTGTGTTTGAATCCACAAGGATAAAGGTCGTACTCTGAAGTGTAGGAAATTCAGGGAGGTAATACAACGCCCCCAGCAGTCTATTCACACTCCCAACTTCTCTGTAGCATTACATAGTTCAGTATCCTCGTACATTTGTAAATGATTTTCTACTAGATCTCAATATGCCTTCAACAGAAATAAATTTCCAAACCTGTTTCTATACTTACATTCCTTATTTCTACTTATTATTCCACCATCCTCTTCCCTCTCCTAGCTACCCAAAGCCATGAGCAATGCCTCTGACTTTCACTCTCCTTTCCCCATCCCACCACCTGATGTCATGTCAAGCCCTACTGATTCTGCCTCTGTAACAGTGTGTTGATTTATCTTCTCCGTCTCATTCCTATTTCTATTACCCAAGTTAAGCGTATCATTTCACCTCAACTAATCCAATCACCTAACTGATCTACCAGGCTTTAGCACCTTCTCTCTCTAATCCATTTTATACCCTGCTGCCAGATTAAAGTTAAATTCCATTCTGGGTTTGTTAATAATCCCCTGTTCAAAAATCCCCAGGGCTGGTTAAAGAAAGAATAAATTTCTAGGCTTGCACTCATCATCCTCCAGAATCAGACTCTAACCTATAGCCTCCAACTCACATAAATGGTAAAGAGATATTCATCCCCTCTGCCATCGCACCAGCAGGGTGAAGCTGGGAGAAAAATCCACCTTCCCCAGTTTATCACATATACTGGGTAGCACTGTCCTGACTGATGCCCGACCTTTACCATTCCTTCCACAGCAGGGAGAGCACAGAGCAACAGTGAGGTGCCTCCCAAATGCTGGAAGGAAAGCGTACCAGCAAGCGGTGCAGCAGAAGCTGGCAACGGCAGGTACTGGGGGGGAGTGCGAAAGCAAACACGGGAGTAATCTTTAGCACTATTCTGAGGAGACGGTACTTAGGTCCATGAACATAGTCCCTGAACCCAGTAGCAGCAGATTACCTCTACAGAGGCCGAATGCAGCAGGTGTCAGAGTAACGAGTCATTAAGATTATCCAACTATTGCCTTCTGTTGGATTTCTATGCTCACCAATTTCCAAATGCTAAATTCGATTCCTCCTGTAAACGTATCCGTAGGCAATAAACATGACTAGACCATCATACTCTCAGTTCCACTCTCACTGGAAACAAATTAGATGTGGAGCCCATCTAAGGGGACAAACCCTGGGCCGTAACTGTACACTACTGTTGCTTTAGTGATCCGGCACCCCCGCCAAACAAACGAATTCTTCCTTATCCTGACACTGGTGGCAGTGGGGGAATCCTTGAAAAAGTGCTATTAGGCCATTACAGCAATAGTTGCTATTTATTAAAATTCATACAACTCCAGGGTACTCATGAATGTGCATGTGCATTCTTGGGAGAAAGAATTGTTAGTGTTAGTGTTAGACTAAAAACCACCATTTACGTTCAGACTTTTGAAACGTAATTCTAAAGGTAACAAAGACCTAAAATTCAACACTGGCTGGGATATTTGTCAAATTTACAAATCAATATGACTACTGTGTCATGATAAATTGTCATCATGGTTAGAGAATAAATATGGATTCTTCAGACCCAAAGGGGTATGTGCTACTCTAGTTATAATAATAAAAAAGTAAGCCAGATTAGTTCATACAATCAAGTGGTTAAGTATTTTTGTGGGCAAAAGAAAGTAAAGAGCTTAAAAAAAAAAATCACATGATAAGCAGAGAGGAAAGGCAGAAAAAAAATCCAGGGCTCTCAATATTCATTAAGAGAGAAAAAGCTTTTGGGGCGCCTGGGTGGCTCAGTGGGTTAAAGCCTCTGCCTTCAGCTCAGGTCACGATCCCAGGGTCCTGGGATCGAGCCCCGCATCGGGCTCTCTGCTCGGCAGGGAGCCTGCTTTCCTTCCTCTCTTTCTGCTTGCCTCTCTGCCTACTTGTGATCTCAATCAAATAAATAAATAAAATCTTAAAAAAAAAAAGAGAGAGAGAAAGCTTTATCTATTTCTCTGCCTCCTCCCCATTTGGGCCAGGGGGAGGGCTGGCAGCAAAGCAAAGTTTATTGAGCATATTAGGCTAAGATGGCCTTTCTATGACACAGAGCACCCCCTTTGCTCCCCTCAACAATTAGTACTTCACAAAACCCAAAACGAGTAAAATGCTCTTGTATAAGAATGTTCATTCTATCTTCCAACTCAGCTACAGAGCTGTTATGACTATGGTGTTGAAGACATACCAAAAAGAGTTTAAGACTCTAACACATATAGGGTGTCTATGAACTTCCATGTGCCAATATCAAAGAAAATCACTGTCCCTGTACCCTCACTTCACACAAAGCAGCTGACCCAATTCCAGATATGAGAAACAAATGTAATGCCCAGTCCTTTATCTCTGACCTGTCTGCTGTATGTCCTCACATTTTAGCAGGTGGATATTAACAGCAAGAGAGGGATGTTAGACTCTCTGTTCACAAAGATTCTCAACTCTCTGGCCAAGATACGCAGGTTTGGAATGACAGTTTAATACACCCAACTGGTAGTACCAACACTACTTTCTAAATTTGTCAAACAAAAAAACAATTACACATACATAACCACAAGATACCAACATTTACAGATCAGTGCTACCAAAAGAACCAAGGCTAATACCAGTGTCGTACTTCCTTCCCCTTAGAGAACTTGCAATTTACTGGTATCCAGAAACTACTCTAGCCACTGATTTGCAAAGAAAAAGAAAAATGACAGTGAGAAAATGAGTTTTCCTTAAAAGGAAACAAAACAAAACAGGAAGTCAAATTGTAAGTTTAGTACTGACAGACATCCTGATACCTAATAGAAAGCTGTTCTAGTAATTAAAAACAGGTTAAAACTGCCTTGCTAACTTGGTGTATGGGTCAAGTTTTGAGATATCCCAGGAAAACCACGAAAAAAAGGTAATAGTTTACACTAGCAAAACACCAGTATACTTTCATATGAACTTTGTCTTTTGTTAAGTCTATGACAAATTGGATTAAGCCATTTCTACATTGCAGAAATTATATAATTATTTGCAGACTAATTTTTCCATCTGTGACTAAGCTATACCACATACAATTATCTCTGCAATATATACATAAGCGCGCACACACTCGCATACACAGTGCTCTCTAGTCTACCAGCCCTGTTATGGGGCACATAGGGAAGAACAGAGTCAAAAGGAATTTAAGAAACTGTGGTAAGGGGGCGCCTGGGTGGCTCAGTGGGTTAAAGCCTCTGCCTTCAGCTCAGATCATGATCCCAGGGTCCTGCCCATCAGCTCTCTGCTCAGCAGGGAGCCTGCCCCCCACCCCCACCCCCCTCCCCCTCTGCCTACTTGTGATCTCTGTCAAATAAATAAATAAAATCTTAAAAAAAAGAAAAAGAAACTGGGGTGTGAAAATTATTCTGCATTTGGAACTAAATTAATATGGTTGACTGATTACATTCAACTGAACTACTGGGTACAGCACAAAAAATAACCTTGAAAAATAAAGTAGTGCTTATAGTATAGAGAGGAGAAAAGAAAAATGAAGTCCTTATTCTCACATACCCTTAAAGCTTACCAATACTGATCTGAATTGGTTGCAATTTATTTTGGGGGCAGCCACAAAAGGAACTCAGGACAAAGGTAAACTCCAAATCATACGGAATTGGGCCTCACGACAAGGCTTGGTGACAAAGAAAATGTTACATTAATAGAACAACACATTCTTACACAGGGGAAAGAATTACAAAGGTAAGAAAGTTCACAATATAGAACAGGAAGTAGTTCCTTGTGGCTGGAGCAAAGGGAAGGAAGATTGAGAAAAGAGGCTGAAGAGTCTCCTAAGTCCCATTCAGGAACCTGGACTCCTTCTGACATGGTAATAGTTACAAAATTCTAACAGTCAGTGATTATTTCCTCCCCCAAAGTCTTTTAAAGCAATAGAAGCATATATCAAAAGAGATAAAAGGCAGCTGCTCTAGCTGAAGAGCATGGTTATGTAAGGACCCAGTATGCCCCTATTTCCACACAAGAGAATCCAGAGAAAGGAGAGAGGATTTCTGAAGAATGGGGTCTGTAGGAGGAGGCTTTACAACTAAAGCAGTGGAAACGGAAAGAGCACTTTTCTTTTTTTTTTTTTTAAAGATTTTATTTATTTATTTGACAGACAGAGATCACAAGTAGGCAGAGAGGCAGGCAGAAGAGAGAGGAGGAAGCAGGCTCCCTGCCGAGCAGAGAGCCTGATGCGGGGCTCCATCCCAGGACCCTGGGATCATGACCCAAGCCGAAGAGAGAGGCTTTAACCCACTGAGCCACCCAGATGCCCCAAAGAGCACTTTTCTAGACAAGGTGAATTTGAGTTCACAGCTAACTAGCCTCAGTTCTCATACAAGTAAACACATCTCATTTATCCATAACTGCACGCAGAATAGTGTAAGATAACAGATGTGAAAGTATTAAGCTATAATCTGTAACTGACTATGGAACAAGTGCAGGGGCACCTAAATTATCTTGCAGGTACGTGTGATTTTAACACACAGAAACGGTAGACGGAAAGCTGTACACGTGAGAATAGCAGTAAGCAGAGGGATGGAAACAAGCTCCAGAGTGTTTTGGGCAAACAACTGGCTGGAGCATTAGGATGGCATAGCCACAAGTTTTCCTTAAGTGAATTTTTATGCCAAACCATTTGATTATTTTTTCTGTAAATTGAGAATTGCAGATCAAGGATATACTAATTAACATTTCAACAACTGGTGTAAGGCAAATGAATAGCCACATGGAAAGAAGGAAGGTTGGATCCCTTTCTTCCCACCATATACAAAAACTGACTCAAAATGGACCAAAAACCTAAATGTAAAACCTAAAATGTTATAAATATTAGATGAAAACATAAGTGTAAATCTTCGTGACTTTGGATTAGACAATGGAACAATGGTTCCTTACATACTACACCAAGAGCACAAGCAACAAGTAAGTTGGACGTCATCAAAATTAACAACTTTCGTGTTTCAAAAGACACTATCAAGCAAGTGAAAGACAACCTACAGAATGGGGGAATATATTTGTAAATTATATAACCGAAAAATGTATGGTATCCAGAATATATAAAGTACTATTACAACCCAACAAAGAAAACCCAATTAAAAAATGATTAAGGATTTGAATGGACAATTCTACAAAGTTTGACAAATGGCCAGTGAGCATAGGAAAATATGCATAACATCCATTAATCATCTAGAAAATGCAAATCAAAAGCACTTCATATCCACTATGACTGTTGGTGAGGATGCAGAGATACTGGAACTCTAGTGGAAATTTAAAATGGTGCAGCCACTCTGGCACTATGGCAATCTGTCAAGTGGCTAAACAGTGTTATCATATGACCTAGGGATAGGACCAAGAGAAACAAAAAGATGTCCATACAAAAACATGTACCTGGGGGGCCCCTGGCTGGCTCAGTTGGTGGAGCATGTGACTCCTGATCTCAGGGTTGTGGGCTCGAGTCCAACGTTGGGTACAGAGATTACTTAAAAATAAAATCTCAGGGGCGCCTATGCGGCCCAGTGAGTTAAGCCTTGGTTTTGGCTCAGGTCATGATCTCATGGGTCATGGGATCAAGCCCCATGTCAGGCTCTGTGCTTGGCGATAAGTCTGCTTGAGATCATCTCTCTCTCCCTCTCTGCTTCTCTCTACCCTTCCTCCCACTCATGCACTCACTTTCTCTAAAATAAATAAAATCTTTTAAAAATTAAAAAAAAAAAAGGGGGGTACATGAATGCTCATAGTAGCATTATTTCAAATAGTCAAAAGATGGAAACAACCCAAATGTCCAAAGACAGATGACTAGATAAAAAATGTGGTACATCCATACAATGGAATAATTTTATTCAGGCATAAAAAGGCATGATGAGGGGCGCCTGGGTGGCTCAGTAAGTCAAAACAGATAATAGAGTGTATGATTACATTTATATGATGAAATGTCCAGAACAGGCAGATCTACAGAGAATGAAAGTAAATTAGTATTTGTCAGGGGCTGGGGGAAGTAGGGAGGGGGGATAACTGCTAATGGGCATAGGATTTTTGTGATGATGAAAATAAATTAGATAATAGTGGCACTGCACAATTTTGTGAATATGCTAAAAACCACTGAATCATATACTTTAAATAGGTGAATTTTAGAGTATTTGAGTTATATTTAAATTAAAACAACTGGCTAGCTCAGTCAATAGAGTATATAAGACTCTTTATCTCTTGGCATCAAGAGATCAGTTCAAGAGATGAGTTCAAGCCCCATGCTGGGCATGGAGTTTAAAAAAAAAAAAAAGGTAAATATGAACTGATAGTCCCAAGTCATTAAATAAAGACAGTGGAAAAAGAAACTTCTCTAATATAAAGAGTATCTGCAACTAAGACAAACTATTTTGCAAGCATTTCTTTGAAACTAGAGGAAGATCATTAAGTTTCTTTAGAGGAAGAATAGAAAAAAAAAGGAAATTACTTATATAGCACTCATTATTATGACTTTAAAATATAAGTAAAATATCACTAAAATTTTGAGTGCATTGTCTTTATCTTATTTTAGGAAATATTTAAAAACAAACAATAGTAGCACACAGGATCAGATGATCAGAGAACACTTGTTAAATGAAAACTGTTCAGAGTTTTAGAGATTAATTTTTAACTCCCATCCATCCCTTTAATCCTGTTTTCCCCATAAACTCTCTAATTATAAATTCTACCACAGGAAAGACGGTATTATATCTTATGGAAAAATGTGTTTTATTTTATTAAGAAAGTACTTTTATTTTTGCGCATGCATGCAACAAGTGCGGGCACATGCGTGCAGGTACTGGGAGGGAGCAGAGGGAGAAGCCGACTCCCTGCTGAGCGGGGAGCCCAATATGGGGCTGCATCCCAGGACCCTGGGATCATGACCTGAGATATTAACCTACTGAGGCACCCAGGTGCCCCTATTTTATTTTTTTAAGTAAGTTCTATGCCCAACATGAGGCTTGATCTCACGACCCCCAAGATTAAGAGTTGCACGTTCTACCAACTGGGCCAGCCAGGAGCCTCCTATAGAAAAATATTTTAAAACAATTCTTAGTAGGTCCTCCAAAGACTCAAGATTCGGGGATATGCTGCTTTGGTATCTTCAAAGAAAACTGAAAGGAAACTATTTCCATCAATAGCTGAAATAAGTTTTATAAACATCTGCCAGGCCATTTACATTAAAAGCAGAAATTCTCAGAAGTCTGTGTCAGACAAAAATGAATCACGAAGTGGTTTTTTTTGATATCTACATAAAGAAGATCACCTTTTTTCTTCCCAAGAATGTACAGCTGGTTATAAATAAAACAGAGGAGGGCTGCTTAGTTATTCAAACTGTACCAGGTTACTCTGCACGTACCATATATTAATCTATTTAAAAATATATTTTTTAATTTATTTATTTGTCAGAGAGAGAGGGAGAGAGAGTGAGCACAGGCAGACAGAGTGGCAGGCAGAGGCAGAGGGAGAAGCAGGCTCCCTGCCGAGGAAGGAGCCCGATGTGGGACTCGATCCCAGGACGCTGGGATCATGACCTGAGCCGAAGGCAGCTGCTTAACCAACTGAGCCACCCAGACATCCCTATTAATCTATTTTAAAAAAGATTTCATTTTTAAGTAATCTCTATATCCAACATGGGGTTCGAACTTAAGCTCCAGATCAAGGGTTGCCACCCCTCCAACTGAGCCAACCAGGCACCCTGTTCAGCATATTTAAACACAGTAATAATTAAAATAAAAAACTGTAACAAGAAATAATAATACAAAAATATATGTCATTTTCTTGACAAAGCTCATCTCTGTGGAAAATAAATGAAATGCAAACTTGGATATAGAAAAGATATTTGCCAAACAAATAAACACTACTATTTAAGTATTTTCTTTACTCTTCAACTTTGCCGTTGAACACAGCCAATGCACACTCCTTTACCTCCTTCCCCCATCGAATGAAGTTGTTATTCTCCTGATCATGTCTCTAATTAAATGGTTCCCAAGTTTTCTTCTATCTCAAATATCCTGGCAGGTATGCGGAAGGAGGAAGAAATAAAAACTTCCCGGGGATAATCAGTATCTGATGAAGGGTCCCATATCAATCTGAAGTCACTACAACACAGCACCATTTCCCACTCCAAATGTCAGTCCCTGGATGTTTAATATTGTTATTTAAAAATTAAATACAGTAAAAACTAAATTACATTAATAATAACTTTCATATAGCATGATTAGTATTAACTGGACATTCAATCGTGCCAAACTCTTTTAAGTTTTTGACATCACCAAGGACGAATACCTGGTCTCTGTAATGAGCCTTCAAATAATCTAAAGTATTTTCTGATTAAAGGATGCATAAACCCTTAACCGTAACCTAGCCTCATCACTAGTCCATCAAATTATGACAGGGGAACACATGCATGGAAGATCTAAAAAATATATTGCTAGGGGTGCCTGGCTGGCTCAGTCAATGTAGTGTGTGACTCTTGATCTTGGGGTTGTGGTTCAAGCCCCACGCTGGGTGCAGAGTACTTTTTAAAAAAAAATCCTTGAATAAATAAATAAATAATATATTGCTAAATACTTGGAAATAGTACCAAGCTGAAAGATCAGAACGCTGTATGTGTGTGTGTGTGTGTGTCTATGTGTGTGCATATGTGTGTATGTGTATATATATATCTCTCAGCAGGTATCTAATACTGTAGTTCTTAAAAGAACAAAACTTTTCTGAGCATTTTCAAGTAATGGCTGCTTGGTGAATGAGCAAAACAATACAGAAAGTGGGAGTACTAATACGAGTTGAGTAACGCCAGCAAGAGCATCTTGGCTGGTAAAAAGTCTAATCTAAACATCAGTATCATTTGTTTTAAATCATTTTCACTTACTTCCCCACTTGTTTCGCATGGTTACCCAGACATTTATAAACAGTGATCTAAGATTGTCCTTTAAGAAAAAAGCATTTACGTTAAATTTATATTAGCCCTCATAGTCAGGGTGCCCAGGTGGCTCAGGTCATGATCCCAGAGTCCTGCGCATCAAGCACCTTGCTCAGTGGGATGCCTGCTTCTCCTTCTGCCTGCTGCTCCCCCTGCTTGTGCTCTCTCTTCTCTCTCTCTCTCCAACAAATAAAACCTTAAAAAAAAAAAAGTCCTTAGACTTATGTTCTTACCACCTGTACTACTGTTTCCCCACTTCTCCAAGTAAAGCCCACGTAAACATACCGGAGAGGGAAGGAATGTTCACAGTTAAAGTTAGTAAACTAAGGATAATATATGAGACATGTTTATTACCCAATCCAATTGGAGTAAAAAGTCCAGAGGACAAAAAGATCAGGGAAACAGCTCATGTGAACAGAACATGTGAAATAGATAGTGAAAATCCGTGTGAAAGACAAGTTTCCTTGAGATGCTTCAGTCGTGCTGGCTAACAGCAGACCTATCTCCAAAAGTTTTGTAACTTTCAAACCTAAATGAAACCAACTGCAGAGGATCATTACCTACATATTTCATTCATACCAACTCTACTTTGGGTTTGGGAATTCAGGAGTAAAAAGAGAGATCATCTTAATCTTTTACTACCATTCTCAATGGTAGTAACATTACATAGAACCTTACATAGAACAACATACCAGTTCTTTAATTTTTTTTTAAGGAATAGGGACTCTTTATTACTCGATATCTAAAATCAACTTTTCCTTTTTCTTTGTTACCAAGTCTGTGACTTTTCCTGGTCCCCAAACCTATATTCTTAAATAATTTAAGGGATGAAGGGATGGGGCAATGAGAAGGGAGGAGGCTTTACAAATTTCATTATCACCACATAATGAATGACAACTACTCAGAAAACTGCTCCAACACCTGGTGATGACAGGCGATAATTAGCAAGTTTCAATGCAGAATCCCCACAGAGTAGCAATTTTCAAAGTGTGGTGTGGGGATCTTTAGGAGTCTCTCTTGCACTCTTTGGGGAAGGGGCACGAAGTCAAGCCATTTTCACAATTTTAAGATGCTATTTGCTCTTTCATGGTCACTGTTAGATGAGTGGAGTTTTCCAGAAGCTATAAGAGATGGGATACTGCAATAGACATAACGCAATGCCACTATTTACTTTTCTCTTAAAAGTTATTATTCCACTTATATGAAATATCTAGAGGGACACCTGGGTGGCTCAGTCGGTTAAGCGGCTGCCTTCAGCTTAGGTCATGATCCCAGCGTCCTGGGATCGAGTCCCACATCAGGCTCCTTGCTCGGCAGGGAGCCTGCTTCTCCCTCTGCCTCTGCCTGCCACTCTGCCTGCCTGTGCTCGCTCTCTCTCTCTCCCTCTCTCTCTGACAAATAAATAAGTTAAAAAAAATTAAAAAAAAAAAAAGAAATATCTAGAGTAGTCAAATTTAGAGATGGAGAATGGTGGTTGACAGAAGGGGAGAATAAAGAGTTCAGTTGGAGAAGATGAAAAAGTTCTGGAGATGGACGGTGGTGATGGTTGCACAAAGTAAATGTACTTCATGCCCCAGAACTGTACACTTAAAATAGTAAATCTTAGGTTATGTATATTTCACCACAATTTTTTTGAAGATTTTATTCGACAGACAGATCACAAGTAGACAGAAAGACAGGCAGAGAGAGAAGGGGAAGCACTCTCCCTGCTGAGCAGAG
This sequence comes from Mellivora capensis, assembly GCA_004024625.1. NCBI lineage: Eukaryota > Metazoa > Chordata > Mammalia > Carnivora > Mustelidae > Mellivora > Mellivora capensis. The sequence goes on along the minus strand of PISX010000224.1, from coordinate 325,706 downwards.
AGCCCAATGCAGGGCTCGATCCCAGGACCCTGAGATCATAAGCCGAGCTGAAGGCAGAGGTTTTAACCAACTGAGCCACCCAGGCGCCCCTATTTCACCACAATTTTTAAAGCCACACAGTATGTTAATTTCTAATGAGTTTATTACTCTAAATGCATTCTAAACGGATTACGAAATTCTCACTTTTAATTTCTACTAATGTAAACATCTACAGGTATAATCTATACAAACAAAAGCTTTCGAGCTCCACAATATTTTTAGGTTTGTAAGGATGTCTCTTGAGTTCAGTAAGTTTGAAAACCACTGCCCTAGAGGTAGGGTTGGCTGGCTCAGCCAGCATGGGACTTTTGATCTTGGGGTGGTGAGTTCGAGCACCACATTGGGCACACAGTTTACAGAGAACAAAACAAAGACAAAAAGACATTGCCACAAAAAACACTGACCAATACTCAATTAGGTAAGTCTTGCACTGTAACCCATAATTCCATCAGCCTAATTAACATTCATCACCAAATAAAACAAAAGCTTTGGTGCCAAATCTATGTCCTTTTTCTGAGGTGGATACTGATACTTTTCTATACATCTTGACATCAGTAAGACCTAAGTTTCACTGTTTATCTTGCCATAGGTTTTAAAGACAGTCAATCACAGCAGTGTAAAATGTCTAATCCCTAATTCACGGCAACCATCAGCTACAGTGAACACCCTTATACCCACCACCCAGACTTTACTATTAACCTTTTGCCACACTTGCTTTATCACATACCCAACCATCTGTTAGTCTTCGTGTAAACTGAACACACCAGTATGTGCATCACTGGTTTTTTTCCCCTCTTGAAGCAGAATTTAAATAAAATGAAATGCATAAACGTTAGACGTACATTTGGAGAGTTTTCAAAAATGCATACACCGGTGGCACTCAAACCCGTATCAACATAAAGAACATCACAATTACCACAAAAAGTTCCCTCCAGTCAAGTCAATCTCTGCCTCCATTCCCAGAGAGGCCACCATTCTTCTGACTTTTCACCCATGGACGACTTTTGCTTGTTCTAGAATTTCATATAAATGAAATTACACAACGTACTTTTTCGCTGTTGTCGTTAAAGATTTTATTTATTTATTTATTTGACAGACACATCCAGAGAGGGAACACAAACAGGGGGAGTGGGAAAGGGAGAAGCAGTCTCCCAGCTGAGCAGGGAGCCGGATGCAGGGCTCGATCCCAGGATCCTAGGATCATGACCCAAGCCAAAGGCAGATCCTTAACGACTGAGCCACCCAGGCATCCCCATAATGTACTTTAAAAAAAAAAAAAAAAAAAAAAAAAAGTATTTCAGAGAAAGTACACTCGCACAGGAGCGACGGGGGAGAGGGGTAAGTGGCAGAGTGAGAGTCAGAAGCAGACAAGCAGACTCCCTGCTGAGCAGGGACCCTGATGGGGGGGCTTGATCCCATGACCCTGAGATCATGACCTGTGCTGAAGGCAGACAATTAACCGACTGAGCCACCCAGGCACCCCCATGATGTACTTTTCTGCGCAGCTGCCTTTACCTATTATCATGTTTCTGAAATTCATCTATATCACAGTGTATATCAAGTCCATTTTTATTGCTGAGTAGTATTCCAGCGCATGAATACACCACAGTGTACCCACTTTACTATTAATGGACTGTCACCAGTTTTTTGTTCTTAAAATAAAGCTGTCATAAACATTCTTGTCCAGGTCTTTTTCTGGACCTGTCCCTTCATCCCTCTTGTGTGAATACTTAGGAGTGAAATTTCTAGGAGGGAAAAACCTTCTTAATTATGGAGAATTTCAAACATACGCACGAGAGAGAATAGTATAATGGATTCCCATTGAAGCCAGCTCCCCCTGTACTGATTCAGAAACCCTCTTGTTTCATTTATGCCCCCACCCATTATTTGGAGATCCTAAATAGCATCAAAGCATTTTTTCTTTAAATACCTCAACATGCAAACAATGTTTTCAAATCTGGTCAGATTATTTATCATGAAATATTCAAGAAACTTTCATCATTGATTTACCTATATGGATTAAGAGTTTAAAGTATCAATGGATAAACTATAATTTTTCTTCTCTTCATATCTTTTAAATGATGCCTTCTCTACTACCCCTCCTTAATACCTAGAGAGTCAATGGTACAAAGATACATTCTGTTCTTACTCTGAAACTAGAGCTAAACACAAAACCTGGTATTGAGAAATATCACATAAAAATATCAGTATGATCAAGCTCATCTCCCAACTGTTAAGCACCCTGAATTAACTAATCCCATGCTATGGTACCATTTTATTAGTGAAACTGTAGACGAGACTTAAAAAAAAGTCTGGTAACTAGCCCTTTCTAAGAACAAAGGTAGTTCTCATTACCTCCAATACTGAACAAGGAGGTAAAATTTGAACCCTTCCAGTCACTAGATTTTTGTTAGCCTTAAAAACCTATCTGTGCTGGAAATAAGGAGAAATGACCATTCTCCACGACTGCTGCTGACAGTGGAAATGCACACAATCTTCTCAGAGGGCCACGTGGAAAAAAGAAAAGCCCATCTTTTGATCTGGAAATTTCACTTCCAAGAACTTAACCTAAGTAAATCCCAGCATAAAGCATGCAGCAAGGATGTTCTTCCCAGTGTTGTTTATAATGGAGAAAAACTGTTTACAACCTAAATGTTCAACAGAGCATTACTATAATTAAGCAACATCCAAATAAACACACACCAAGGATTTAAAAGCCTAAAATCACATATGCATATGCACATAAAAATAGCATATATGTTACAAATGAGAGGGGAACACTTGCTGTTCATCAATTTTAATCACCTCATCCTAACAAATTTCATTGTAATTTCAGCTGCATTTTCTTAATCTGTGCCAAGTTTTTCAAAGAGCAAAGCTTAGAGCTTTGGATACACAAGATACACATCCTTGAAAATACAGGACTCAATGATTAAGTTCCAGAAAAGTGAACTCTAGAATTAAAATAGCATACACACAATAGTAACAAGAAAAAAAAAATGAAATCTAGACAAAGCGTTCTGACAAGATGCCAGCATGTTAATAAGAACTCAAAGGGAGGGGCGCCTAGGTAGCTCAGTCAGTTAAGGGTCTGCTTTGGGCTCCCCCCCCCCTTCCTGCTCCTGTTCTCTATCTCTGTTTCTCTCTCCCTCTCTCTCTAATAAATAAAATCTTAAAAAAAAAAAAAAAAAAGAAGAAGAAGAAGAAGAAGAACCCGAAGGAAGCATTACACAATCTAGTACAACGTAATACTGCTCACTTTATCCATGATCCAGCCCAGAGCCTCTCAAGCTTGGCATCATGGATGCTTTGGGCTAATTCTTTACTGCTGTGGCTCTTCCTGTGCATAAGATGATGCTTAGAGGCATTCAGGCCTCCAACTCATCCTATGTTAGTAGTAGCCCTCCCATTCTTGAAAAGCAAAAAATTCCCAGAACTTCCTAAATGTCCACTGAGGGTAAATTCACCCCGGCTGAGAACCACTGATCTAACTTTTACACTTGTATGTCTGTATGCACAACATCCCATTCCATCTCACTCTTCAAAAAACAACTCTTGGCTTCAAGGAGCTAATACTCTAAAGGCAAGAGATGCTAGAGTCAAGAAGTTTTAGAACTTTACTGCAATATCCTGTATATAAGGAGGGCTTCAAAATTACAGACTCTGGGAGTTTTGCCCACCACAGACCTATCTTCCCTCCTTCACAACTTACAGACATAATATAATGGCTTATATTAAACTGAACAAATTCATTGAAAAAGAGATTCACACTGTAATCTTCAGTCAGCTACCCTATATTTAGGGCCAAATGGATTTCATTTAATTTCATCTAGTCATACCACTTGGGTTCAAATCCCTGCTCTACCATTTACTAACTCCATGATGTTGACCAAGTTACTTAACTTCCTTATGCCTCAGATCTCTCAAGTTTAAAACAGAAGTAATACAGTCAACTTAACTTATGGGAACAAGGTGAATATAAAATGCTTAAACTAGTGCTTAGTGTTTAGTAAGTCCCCAATAAATATCAGTGATTTGGTATTATTTTAACTAGAAGACCATTAAGGAAGGCACCATGATCACCAATTTATAGATGAAGAAACAGGCCAAGAGATTAAGAAACTTGCCTGTGGTCACAAAACTGTAAGGCTATGGTGCAATGATTCAAAAACAGTCTGTAAAGGGGCGCCTGGGTGGCTCAGTGGGTTAAAGCCTCTGCCTTCGGCTCGGGTCATGGTCCCAGGGTCCTGGGATCGAGCCCCACATCAGGCTCTCTGCTCAGCGGGGAGCCTGCATCCCTTCCTCTCTCTCTGCCTGCCTCTCTGCCTACTTGTAATCTGTCTGTCAAATAAATAAAAAAAAAAAAAAAATCCCAAAAACAGTCCGTAGGATTCCAGGGTCCATAATTTTTCCATTATGATAATAAAAGTACATTAAGATTCATTAACTATCAAGATCAGACTTACTTCAAAATAACCAACACAAGACATTTTCAGTAAAGATTAATTTAGAACCCTTAACTAAATTCTAACATATTACTGAATTAAGGTGACACTGCTTTTACACAGGAACATAGACAATGTTCAGTTTTGTTATCCCATTTTAAATGGTTCTTATTTATATGCACCTTAGTTTCGGACATTATTTATATGTTATACCAAAGCAGCTTATTAAAATTAGATTACTAAAAGACCATCAACACCCAAGGATAACACAGGGTTGTCTGAGACAGAGGTTATCCTGTATACATTCACTAAGTGTCTTGATCTTACTCCAAGGTCACTGTCTTTGTAAATGACAGATTTTGTTCCCACGTCCCAGAAGGCTCTGCTGAAACTCTGGGTTTCTTTGATTTGCCCTTATCTTACACCTAAGTCCTTAATGACTCCCAAACACGCCACACATGCTATGTACACTGGCTGGTTGTCATATAACTTATTAATCTTTCTTGCTTAAACTTTGCTCCTCCCCGTAAACCAACAACTGGTGCATTACCTCTTTCTCCTGAAACCGTTTCACTATAGTTGTTAGTTTTCCAACATTACATACACTGTCAATGACATGTTCTTCAACCTGGACTTTTAAAAATTACTCATTTAGAGTTGGGAGAAAGTCAGAACAGGGGTCAAATGGCTAGGACCTGTATGTAGAACTTTCTGGTCCTCCAAAATGAGAATGAAAAGTGACCCAGAAATTTAGCTCAAACCTCTGGTTTCACAAACAACACTGAGACACGGGTAACTGGGTGAAATCTCTAACCTAAGATAACTCTTGGAGATAAAGAGTTTGGTCTTGGCCATTTGGTCTTCTGATTACTCATTTGCTCTGCTTTGCTCTTCTGATTACTCATTTGGATTTTAACATTTTTCCCTGCCTCTACCGTTCAGTATCCTCTCTCAGTACAGTGACGATCTGCCACGGTCATTTTGAGTAAACAGTCCAAATAACCCCACTCCCAACCCACTGCTCTGTAACAGAGAAAGAGGCTGAGAATCTCTGGCATTTAGGACCGAAATTTTGCCCATCCTTCAGGTTAGTCTTTACTGGTCGTCTATAACAAGTTAGTTGTACTCTCTTTCTCTGCACGAGATTCATCTTCCTGCTCAACCAAAGGAAAAAAGAGAAAATCTCATTTTAGCACCCAGGTTCAGAAATCTCACTCTTCTTTCCTCATTATTTTGGTAGACTTTGCATTAAATTACTAACTTCTTGATCATCAAACTCTTGCTCACTAGTCTATCACTTCCTCCTCTTCTGTCAGTTAAGCTTACAAGCAGGTATTTCGCACTCAAACCATGAATTCTAGATACTGCAACATGTACACCATTCAAAAATCTTCACCTCCCTCGCTGTCAACCAAATGAAGACATCTCACTCTTGACCTTCTCTTATATGGTTCCCACCTCCCTTTCCTGATTCTCCTCCATCAAAGCTCACTCCAAAAACCACGCTTTGTGAAGCCTTTAATGACAGTTTCAATTTCTTTTGAACTATGTAGCATTTTGTTCATGAGCACCCTATGGGAATTACATATCTGGGATTTTTCACAGGCACTCCATATTATCAATTATTAGAGGACAAAATCTACGGTTCTTAGTTTTGTTCTTCCACACACTGCTTAGCAAAGTGCCTTGCACATATACCAAGCTCTCATACAGTTGCTAACTTGAAGATGGGCTTTCCCGGGATTTCTTTATAGGCTGCTCATCAAGTAGCAACTAGTTTCTGAAGCCACATTTTGTTAGTAAAAATATTTTACTTACACCCTTGGCATCTCTAATCAAACTAAATTCTATTTCACTTGGCAGAAAAAAATTGTCCTCATTTCAGGGGTTCTCTCCTATACCTGGCCTCTCAAGTCATTTGTCAACTAAACACAACTCTTCTCTACTCGTGCCATCATAAAAACTAAATTTCTAAGAACCACAAAATAAAGATATTCCCTTCGGCCCAGAGTTCACTTGCAGGAGAATAGGAAAAGCTCTGTGGTAATTCTGAATGGGGGCAAGGTAAGTAATAAAATGCGAAATAATAAAACTGAAGAGAAAGAGACTGAAACACGCTGTGAGAGCCACCAAAGTAGGACATACAGAGAGAAGCCTCTCCTTAACATAACGGAATCTGCAGGAGTATTCCCTTGCTAACAGTCAGTGTTGTCAATGACCATTAGGATATGCTACTGAAGTCTGCCATCACTTTCAAGTTGGCAAATTTCTTGAAGACAAGTTGCAGCAATTCAGTTTCAAAAGCTTTTAAAGTGCCTCTTCCATGCCAGCCCCAGAGTGGAGCTAAGACCTATAAATATAACATAAAATACACTCTGTGCACTGCCCCTTTACCTGCTAGCTCCATTAACCATAATTTTGACCAGATCACCCATTATTTGTATTAAAAAATGATGAGGTTAAAGGAATAAAAAAAAAATTTCCTGCCACATGTTATCTGATGGGGCAAGAAAGAGAGGGCTGGGAAGGAAAGAGGCATTTTCTCTTCTACTGCTTCCTGAATAATCACCAATCTAGCATGCTTGCCTTTCAAAGCCCACCTAAAATGCGAAGTATCAGTAGGCCTTTTGTAAAAACAAAACAAAACAAACACTCCAGGATATAACGCTGGCATTTAAAATTTTAAAACTTATGTTACTGATCAAAAGCTCCAGTGCCATGACAAAGCTAAAAATATTCTCTCCCACTAGTAGAGTGAATCAGAGCGGTCACCTACTCCACCCAATAGCCGCCCTTGTTAAGACTGGACAGTTCAAAACCTGGAAAGCTTTCCTTGCGCGCTCCACACCAGAAATGAATTCGATCCGACACATTAGTGTTCAAGGATAACTAAGTAATAGCAAGACAATGTTACCAAATACTGAAATTTATCAGGACATTTTGTCCTCTGGATTTATCTGTACCTTCTTCAGTTACCGTTCTTTCCCCACCCCCTCCACTCCTTTTAGCACGGAAAAGCTCGACAGATAACTGTTACTTGAAAAATGAAGTATCTGTTCAGATTTGCGAAGTAAATTTCCATTACTAGCTTTGGGACGAAAACCTACTACACACATTGTCTCTGTCGAAAAGGTGCCTGCACCTTCTTTCAAACAGGCTGGAGCCTGTGAGTTGATTCCGTTCGTTTAAAGGGGTTCCCAGATCGCCTCAGTACGCGCGAGAAAAGGATTTTCAGTCTTGCACAAACCCACTTGGATGTTTCAAAGTTACACAGTTAGGAAAAGCAGCTTTTTGAGTGTTAAGAACTGAAACAACACATCCAGGAGGGCCAAGGCTAAGCTTGTCAAACCCGCCACACGTCGGCAGACGGCTGGGCAAGCCCCGGCGCACGTCTCTTTCCCGTTCCCGTGAAATTCTCAGTGAAAGGCTTCACACACAAAAGGGCCTCGGCGCCCCAGTCGCACAGTTCCCGGGCTCCCGCCGCCCCGTCTCTCCCCAGCCCGGGCCGGTGCAGCAGACTCACCAGCACCGTGGTGCAGATGGACCTCAGCTCGGACTCCACTTTCTCCCGATAGTCCTTAATCAGCTGCAACTTCTTGTCCGAGGTGTCGGTTTTCTGCTCGATGCTCGAGATGACCCTCCAGGCGGACCTGCGGCCGCCGACCACGTTCTTGTAGGCCACCGAGAGCAGGTTGCGCTCCTCGTTGGACAGCTCGGCGCCCTGCTCGGTCACGGCCTTCATGCAGGTGGCCATGTCGTCGTAGCGCTCGGCCTGTTCGGCCAGCTTCGCCTTCTGGATCAACTCCGTCTTCTCCATGGGGACGCGGAGAGGAGAGCGAGGGCGAGCACCGACCGGGATCGGGAGGAGGCGTGCGGACGGCCTGCGGGCGGGCGGGGGCGCAGACAGAAAGGCGGGGGCGGCGCCCTCAGACAATGCGCCCGCCGCCCCGGGCCGCCCGCCGCCCGCCAGCCGCCCCTTTTGTCCGTCCCCGCACGCGCCGCCCAGTTGAATTTCCCTCCCTCGCCCACGCTCCCCGCCGGCGCCCGGGAGGCCGAGGGGCGCCCCCGCGGAGGCGGCCCGCGGCAGGGGAGGAGGAAGGGCCGCTCCCGCGCCCGCCCGGCCCAAGATGGAAGCGGCCGTTGGCCCACACCTTGCCGCCAGAGCCGTCCCTGAGGAACGCGGCGTCGAGGCCGGCCGCTCCCGAGGGCCGGCCTCCCGCCCTGCCCTCAGGCCCGGCCAGGCCCAGGAAGGGCCAGCGGCGACGGCGGCGCTCACCTTCACGTCTCCGCGGCCGCGGCGCGAGTCCCACCACTTTGATCCGCTTTTGGCTTTAGCCGAGGACCCTCCCGTCTCAGCCTACCCCGGAGCCGAGGGGCGGGCCCCCGCGCCGCGGCCCTCGCTCCTTCCGCCCAATGACGCGCCGAGCTGCTCCCGAGAGTCCCGCCTCCAGCTCCGCGGATGGCCAATGAAGACTGAGCGCGCGGAAGGGGGCAAAGAGGGCGGGGCGGGAGGGGAAGCGGAGGCTAGGAGGGTGGGTCGGCTTGGGCAAGTTCGGTTGGCCGGCAGGCTGCGGCTTCGGCCACGGGGTTTCCTCCAATTAGATCCAGGGTAAAAGGACGTCACTGTTGCCATGGTGATGCTGTTACCAACTCCCCTCATCCTCCCGCCACCCCCAGCACTTGTGGGTGCGGCACGGGAGCAGGAGGCTCGCCCCACCTCTCCCGCGGTGGCCGCGTCCCCTGCTGCGGCACCGCTGCAGATGGTGCATTGCATCTCGTGGGCTAATGCCGCTGCGGGTCTCCTCGGCTCCGCTGAGGAGGGCCCGGGATGGTGACAGAAGCGGCTGCGGGTCGCACGAGCTCCGTTCTTTCCTCCGCCTTCCCGTTCGTGACAAAGGTTTGGAGCTCCATACCCTGAACCCAGCTTTGAATGACGTTGCGATTGGAGCTCCGAATTAGAAATAATCCCATCCCCATTGAAGAGGAATTCGTCCCTGGAGAAAGTCGCTTAAGAACGACTTTTTACGGTCAGCTCAAGTTTTCAGACGGGCACCTAAAGCCAAAAATTCCCTTGTAAAATTTCGAAGAAACTCCAGGCAGGTCTCTCCCGCAATGGCCGGGTATTTTGATTTTATTCTGACACTCGGGATAATCCGGAGTAAAGCACGCATTAAACACTCCTGCCCGCCCAAAGCAGCTGTTCTTATATCTCCGTCTAGTCTTTCCAGGTTATTGTCTAAATACATATTTTTTTCACATCGTTTTATGTGTAAATGGGGTTTATTTTCTGATGTCATTTTTGAGAGGACACTAGAAAACCTAGACTTCCAGATACTCACTTTTGACTTCTCCTAGACTTTTCTTGTTCAGACCCTTCTGAAGTGAGAAAATTTGCCCCAGATGCCTCTTGTTGGGGTCATCACTAGCACTTTCTTTTCTCTTTACACTAGGCACACCCCTCCAGCCACTCCCTTCTCTCCTGGCCTGGCAAATCAGGTGCCTGTCCCGGGTATCCGGGAAGAGGCCTCTGTGCCACCTTAAGATGAAAATTGCCATCTGGGCCCACATTGCTGTAATTCCAGTTCCAGCAAGTCCAAGGGAGTGATCTTTGAAAGCCAAAGAATGCCACAGCAGAGAAAGAATTTCAGATCCAACGGGGGCGGGGTGGCTGGAGCAGATCTGGAGAATCTCTAGAATGAATGATCTGAGAGTTCACACAGATGGCAGGAGAAGGTACAGACTCTCCAGAAATGTAAACTCCCTTCTATGTGCCCCTCCCTGTCCTAACTTGTAAAGGTTGCTTTGTGCTTTGATGGACAGGAGAGGCCTGGGTTGGAAAGGGCCTGTGTCCATGCAAAAATGCCTTACTATGCCCTAGCGTTCTAACGTAGGGCCCTGCTGTTATTTCTGGAATCCCTGGGGCCAAGCTGCAGACACACAGTGTTTATGGCCATGTGGGCTGGGATGGAGCCGGACACCAAGAAATCCCAATAGAAAGAATTTGCATGTGGAAAGTCAGGTAAAATGCTTTCTGTATAGCCAGTGAACTTCAAGCTTAGAAATCAGAGATAGCCCAAGCAAGGGGACATATCGGTGGAGGTGGACAGGGGACAGAGACCCTTGAAGGCGATCGTCAGGGGACTGGCCCTCTGTGGTAGGCAGGGAGGGAAGGCCAAGCACACTAATTCTTTGTCGGAAAGTCTGGGCTGTGCTGCAATCTCCCTGGGTGACCTTGGGCAAGTTTTTGCTACTCTCTGTAACTCAGTCTCTAAAATGTCTGTTTTCCTTCAATCATCAAATATTCATTGAGCACCAGCTCAGACAGTTACAATCATCTGCAATCATGGGTGAAATCCGCTTCAAAATAATGGCACACTATGAAATTACAAAGTATTTTATGGGGGTCTCGAGGGACACGGGCATATCTGAACACCTCTACACCGACAGAACTTGGGGAGAGAAAATTAAAGCCCTGGGCACGTCAGGTTCCCTGACACATAAAAAGCTAACACTTACTGAGTGAATACATGAGTCAAACACCATTTTAAGACTTTTGTATTAACTCATTCAATCTCCTTAATGCCACTGTGAAGTCCGTACTACTATGATCATCCCCTCTGTCTCACAGATAAAGAATCTGAAGCACAGAGAGATTAAGTATTATGTGCAGAACTCCTAGCTGGATGTGGACCTTTGCAGGTGGTCTGGGCACCCAAGCCCATTTCTGTTTCCAGTCTGCCAGATCTTTGCTCAGTGCTGTAGGGACTCAAGGAAAGATCAGACTAGTCTCTGTCCTCCAGGAGTTTCACCTCCTGTAAAGATAAAATACCTTAAACCTTCACATCCAACGTGCTGGCAAGCACTCTAGGGAACAGACAGCTTGCAAAGAAAGTACTGACAAGTTACTACTTATTTGTCTGATGTTTTTGTTAATTTCACTAAATTCCTTGGTGAGAAGAAGCTGCTGGAGCCAGAGGAAGCATACTGATTCTGAAGCCTGAAGATCCGACATTCCAGCCTTGCTATTTATTTCCAGTTTGTCCTCGGACGCCATGATCCCCTCCAGACTTTAGTTCCCTAACCTGCGAAAATCATCCTGCGTCACAGGATTGTTGTAGAGCTATCACAGAGGAAGACGTTGGTTGTATCGCAAATGTTCAGTAAATGCTAGTTTTCTTCCTTCCTTCCCTCTGCGGATGGGACACAGAGGAGGGAGGGAGATGCCTGTCCGCAGCAAGGAGCCTTATCTCTTGAATCACTGCCTAATTAGTGGAGTTAATGGCCTGCAGAATGGCCACTGTCGGTGTATATTTCAGAATGAATGAGTCCTCCCAGTTGAGTTTACTCGTAAATTGTTTCGGTGGTTTATTTGCACAGAGCAGTGGGTCATTTCAGAGGAACTTCTTCTTCTCCCGCCATATGGCGGATATTTTACTGACAAACAAACATTTGAGTAGGACTCTTCACCCGAATCCCTGTGTAATCATTATCAATACTTCTGTTTAGTGGCTCGTTGAAGAGCTGCCCCCTCTGTTCACTCTACCTGGGGGCACTAAATGAGATCCACATAGAGCCCAGGCAGTCAGAGAAATCAAGGGAGCTTGGTCAGGGAAGTCTTCCAGACTTTTCCTGGCTTAAGGCCAGGTCAGGCCTATAGGACTCAGTTTCCCATCAGGACTGCCATGGGAGAAGTTTATCCTTCCCATCTCTAGGCATTCCTCTGTGCCCATAGTTACCCCATTTCTGGCATCTCCTGGACATCCCTGGGGCCACATAACTGTGTGCTATAAGGAAAAAACATATCGGGCCATTCCTTCATCAAAAACCATGTAAGTCTAAGGGCGCCTGGGTGGCTCAGTCGGTTAAGCATCTGACTCTAGACCTCAGCTCAGGTCACGATCTCAGAGTCTTAAGTTCGAGTCCTGCGTTGAGTGCAATGTGGAGCCTACTTAAAAACAAACAAACATATAAGTCTTCAAGTGATATTTCTTCTGTCACGACTTGTGTTTTAAGAGGAGAGTAAGCTCCGTTTGAAGAACAAAACTTCACTGGTAGGATGTCAGGCATCCTGAAGCAGCTTTTGGTCAGCTGGCCTCTTGGGGAAGGGTCCTGGTACTCTGCCATTTCCCCAGCATTTCCTACGTGCCAGGCAACAGAGTATTTTTTAAAACGTTTGATCGCTTTTGTAATGATGATAGTGACTATCATGTTAACTGAAAATGAAATAGCATTCATTCTACCAAAAAAGGAAACAATACATAAATGTTCAAGGGAGAATCCAAAGATCTTGAAAGCCTGACTCTGAGAGGTGACCGCTGCTAGCGTTTTGGTGATCACCTTCTAGATAGCTCTCTTTTTGTGTGGATACATGTATGTGGTTTTACATTTATGAGATGGCATTCTTCACTTTGTTCAGTGTGATGGCTAATTTAATGGCTCAACTTGGTTAGGCCGTGGGGTGCCCAGGTATTTGATCAAACATTATTCCATGACGGTGTTTTGGGGAGAGATTAATATGTAAGTTGGTGGGCTTTGAGTAAGCAGATTGTGCTCTGTGTACTGTGGGTGGGCCACATCCAATCAGTCGAAGGCATGAAAACAACAAAAGAGTAGTTTCGTTTGAGCAAGAGAGATTTCTCCAGCAGATAGTCTTTGAACTTCATCTGAAATATCAGCTCTTCTTCAGTTTCCAGCAGACAGACTTCAGACTCAAACAGAAACATTGGTTCTCCTGGGTCTCCAGCCCATAGGCCCACCCTGCAGATTTTAGATTTGCTGATTCCTTTCAATAACTATCTTTCTGTATATATACACATCCTATCCTTTTTCTTTCTCTGGAGAATCTTGACTAATGCAACCAGTAACTTTATTTTTTTACCCAACAAATGATATGATATTTTTAAATACCTTTAAGCATATGTCTATGACATATTGATCTCTCTCAGTAAGACTATGAGCTTCCTGAGGGTAAGAGTTTTCCTTCCCTCCTTCCTTCCTTCTTTCTTTCTTCCTTCTTTTCATTTTTAAGATTTATTTATTTATTTTAAAGAGAGAGAGAGAGAGAGAATACCCAAACAGGGGAGGGGCAGAGGGAGAAGGAGAGAGAGAATACTAAAGCAGACTCCTTGCTGAGAGTAGAGCCCAACCTGGGGCTTGATCCCAGGACCCTGAGATCATGACCTGAGGCAAAATCCAGAGTTAGATACCCAACTGACTGAGCCACCCAGGCACCCCACTTTTTAAATTTTTAATATAAGCTCTATGCCCAGTGTAGGGCTTGAACTCATGACCCCAAGATCAAGAGTCGTATGCTCTACCAACTCAGCCAGCCAGTCAGGCGCCCCAAGAATTTTCTCCTCCTTCTTCTTCTTCTTCTTCTTCTTCTTCTTCTTCTTCTTCTTCTTCTTCTTCTTTAAAGATTTTATTTATTTATTTGACAGAGAAAGACAGCGAGAGAGGGAACACAAGCATGGGGAGTGGGAGAGGAAGAAGCAGGCTTCCTGCTGAGCGGGGAGCCCGATGTGGGACTTGATCCCAGGCCCCTGGGATCATGACCTGAACCAAAGGCAGATGTTTAAGGACTGAACCATCCAGGCGCCCCAAGAGTTCTTTTTTGATCTTGTATGTCTACTACCCTCTCAACAAAAGGCAGGTATTATAATCCCCACTGTGTGGTTGAACAAATTGATCCTCAGGGAGGCTACATTACCTGTCCAAATTGGTAAGCAGTAGAGTTAAGATTCAAAAACAGGCCTGTCTGATTTCCATCTTCTTCTGCCACAATAAACCAGACCCTGAGCCACCTGTGATGGAAGAAGACAGAAGCTCCAATGTTTGCAGCCCAGGAATAATGTTTAGTCATTTGACGCTGGTGGGTGGAAGTCTCTGTTTTTACACTCAGTACATTTACAGGGAAAGGGCACCTTCTCGGTCCTTGTCTGTTCCCTTTAATTAATTGCATGTCCATCGCTCCATTTAGCCTATGGTCTTGCAGTGGGCAGGCCTTCCTCTGCCTTCCATGTCCCTGCTGTCTGACAGACCCACAGAAGGCATTTAGCCAAGGTTTGTTTTGTGGGTGAATCAAGGCCACCAAGGGGGCATTTCCAAAAACAGCTATTGTTTGCACCCAACCATATATGAAATCACTAGAACGGTAGGAAATTCACAAATGCCATAAACACAGGATTGCATGTGCTATGAAGAGCACATGAAGAGCTTTGAAGTTAGCATGGAAGGTCGCTGAGCAGTCAGAAATCCTTCCTTAACCTCCCGCACCAACACGCGTATGCCCTACACTCCTCACTCAGGATCAGTTTCTTGCTAGGTCATTCAACAAAGTATTGAAGGGGCTACCACGCGCCAGATACTGTCCTGGAGGCTGGGATTCCCCAAATGATTAAGACACAGCCTGTGCCTATGAGGACCTTGGAGGAGAGCCCACATGCGGGGGCCAAACCTGGAGCTCAGGGAGGAGCTGGGAGGCTCACCCTCCCTTTTCCAGTTCTCACATGCTCACCTACCTGGTTTCAAGCCTGTGGGGTCTAGAGATGGCTGTTTAGAAGGCCATCTTTAGAAGTAGAACTATGCCTGGGAGTCCCTCTGAATCCATTCGACCTTCTCACCTGATGATTCAGAGTGGAGGGACAGCTGAGGCTTTAGAAGGCCTGTCCCCAGGGGCTGACTCGGGATCCCCTCTAAGCAAGGCAATCAGTTGTCAGGGTGGAGACATCAAACCCACAAAAAGCACATGAAAAAGCCCAAGAGGTTGGTGCCCATTAGTCGAAGGGCACAGGGCAAAGATATCTTGGACAGGGCTGAGGGGTATAGCCATGGGCCTTCATCATCACACAAAAATGTTCATGATGTTCTCGTGTCGTTGCTGTTGAAGACGTCCATTATGTCCGCTCTATCTACATCTATGTATTTGAGTTTTGGTCCACAAAGCAACAAATCTTCACCGTCTCCCAAATTATGACTCATCGGCAGACAAGTCGGGAGAGTTGAACGGCGGAGCGAACACAGAACAGTTCGAGAACAATGCACACAGGCGTCGATTGTGTGGCTCTCACAGTAAGTGCTGTGAGAGTTGAGAGAAGGGAGACTCTAGCGTGGGCTGGAGAGATTGTGGCAACAGATGTCAGGCATCAGAAAGCTTGGGAAGAAAAGGGGTCCGGATAGGAAAAGGGGAGAGCCACCGAGAGTCGGCAGGTCTGTGTTTCCCGCCTTCTGCTGCCCCAGTGGATGCTTCTGGAAGGGCGGAAAGGCTACCCTTGCTCCTCCTTGTGTTGGAGTCAGCTTTGGACAGGGCCGACCTCAAGAAGGTAGCTCTGGACAGCGTGTTGAACACAGACCACCCAGGGAAGCTCGGTATCCAGAGCTAGAATTTCTTCTGCCTCTTCACCTCCTTCGGCCATAACCAGCTCAGCCACACTGGGGAGGCGGGGACCCTAACCTCCTGGCCCCTTCCCAGGAAGGATCTTGTAAAAAAAAAAATGTGAGTCAGACCTTTGCATTACTTTCCTCCTTAAAGTCCTTCAGCAGCACTTAGCAGCAGCCCCTGGTTGGGACGGCCTGAGTTTGAGTCCTGACTCTGATACTAGATGTGTGATCTTGGGCAAGGTCCCTGAACGAGTCCGTGCCTCCATTTCCTCATCTGTGAAATGGGGATGATGATAACATTAATACCTCTTCAAATGGGCCAATAGGAGGATTTGATGAGTTCATATTGATCAAGGGCTTCGAACAGTGCCATTTCCGTGCTTCTGAGATAAACAGAATCAACTCAGAATCCTTCCAGGGACTCACGAGCCCCCAGGGATCTCCCTGAAGCCCCTCTCCTTATCTCTTGGCTTTCCTCTCTTCCTCTTGGGCCTCTGCTCCCTCTGAGCTTTGCCCCTGCTATCCCCTCTTTCCTACATCTTCACCTTCCCATTTCCAGGGTCTCAGCAGAAATGACCCTCCTCTCCCCTTCCAGCTGGGTGAGCTCCCTCAGTGTGAAGCCCACAACATCCCTTCTCCTGGTCCGATCCCCTGACAGGCTGAGGCAGCTGAGGCACCAGGAAGGCGGGATTATGCTTCCGAGATTTGCTTGAGTAGCCCCCGTGCCTGGCCCAGCGCTCGGCAGAGGGCTCAGTGGATACACTGGGTACCAAGACACGGGCTCCCAAGTGGACAAATGTACCAACGATGGATGGTGGGAGGAGTCAAGGCCACAAGACAGGGTGAGCTGAGGCTGCTTGCTCAGGAAGGCTTCGAGGCTGGCCTGGGTCCAGCCCCCAGCCAGAGGCACCCATGACTCCAGCCGGGAGGGGCTGGAAGCTCCAAGCAACCCCCTAGGGCGCTCCTTCCCCGAAGTCCCATCCAGGTCTGTAAACTGACTCCCAACTGCCCCAGCCCAGCCCACGAAGAAAACCCAGGCAAGCAGCCTTTGGCAGAACAAGGAATTCTTCTGAATGTAATAACTCCCTGATTAATTTGGACAGTTTCTCTTCTGGATTTCCCGAAAGCCAGTATAAGCCTAGGTAAGAAATTTGTTTCCATACCTGGAAACAAAACACAGGAAAGCGTGTTTCATCAAAAGCAGCCTCTGGAAGAAAGGAGCCCACTCCACCCCGCTCCACTCTGAATATGCCACGAGGTGCCCAGGGACCGCGATCGCTCTTATCAATGCTAATGGACGAAGGATGCCCAGCCCCTCTCCCTGCTCCTGGTCCTAAAGCTCGGAGACCGGCCAGCCAGCCCCAGTGTGTTCAGTGCTGCAACAGCTGCCCCACAGCTTCTGCAAATAAAGGAGGAAGGGCAGCAACTTGTCGTTTCTTGACTCAATGGGTTTAGAACACGAAACCAAAATAAGAGAGATTTGAAAAAACCTTAGCTTCCAGAAAGTCAGTGAAATAAGACTTTGCTCACCAATATCAGGCAGAAGGCTTTGGGCTGGGGCTTTGATGGAAGGTTCTGGCTGCCTGTGTTGGGGGATTGGGAGGCCTCCTGCTGATGCTCAGGCCGGCCCAGTCCAGAGCATCAGAGGGTCCAAAGGACCCTTAAAGCCTCAATGAGAAAAGCATCTGTAGCCACATGAGCTATTCCACATGAGCTGGGAGGTGCTCAGAAAATGCAGGTTTCCCTTCCCCTTCTGGAAGACCTGGGACCCAGCTTGGACAAGGTTAATTATTACATCAGAGGCCTTAGCTGCAAGTCATAGACACTGACTCACGTCAACTTACATATGAGACCATTACTTCTTACTGATCACGAGAAAGGCTGGCAAACCAGGCGTCTAAGATGACCGGGCACTGGGGCGGGTACACAGCTGGAACCACAGCCCAAATCACATAGCAGACCCTGCTCAGAGAGATCCCTGCTGTTCCAGCCACTGGACCCCAGAGACCCCTCCCCCCCCCCCCGCTGTTGAAACAAGACATGGGCATAAGACACTGGGCCTTAGACCCTGCATTGGCTACGTCCTCGTTTGAAATCCAAGGCAGCCTCACTGCTGCCCCCAGAAGGGATTGTTCGCCACCATCCCCATTTCTTTGGGTCATTCATTCTAGAATCAAAATCCTGGGCAGGGTGTCTGGCCAAGCCAGAGTCATGCACCACAACACTGTGTAAGACGGAGGTGGGGAAGTAGGTGTCAGGAATATAGACCTTCCAGGGAGGAAGATGGTCTTTGCCTCCCACTAAAACTCATAAAGTGAGGAATTCCTCAAACAGCAGAAGGGGTTTCAAATGCCAGGCAGCCTGGAAATGGCCCATATCGCTTGCAGTTACACTGGGCAAAAGTCTGGGGACACATGAAAGTTGGAGTCTGGGGGAAAGACTTAGCTTGGATCCCATCTTTCTCTGGAAGAAGGAGACGGGGCTTTGCTGTCATTGGTATCTCTACCTGGAAGGCTTGTCCCCACTTAAACTTGACCTCCTCCCAGATCCACAAAGATCTTTCTCTCTCTCTCTCTCTCTCTCTCTCTCTCTATCTCGTGGAAGATGCTATTCCACATTTAGATTGCATCATACTTTTAAGAAATGAATCACTTCATTTGTGTATGTCTTGCAAAGCTACCCCAGGATGGAGACAAAAATCGTATTCATTAAACAGTTAACAAACATTTATTGAGTGTCTGCTAGGCCTTGGGGACACTGAGGGGACAAAGGCAGGGCCTGTGCCTGAGAGAAGAAGGTCTTATCTGTGCCAGGTGTGTCGAGGTGGGAAGGGTGTGGCCCCCTGCAAGGAAGTGGGAGATTGGGTTGCTAATGAAGGGTGGGGCCACATTCTGAGGAGCCTTGCCTGTCTTTCTGAAGAATGGGTGTTGCATCCTGAGACCACTAGGAATCGTATTCATTAAACAGTTAACAAACATTTATTGAGTGTCTGCTAGGCCTTGGGGACACTGAGGGGACAAAGGCAGGGCCTGTGCCTGAAAGAAGAAGGTCTTATCTGTGCCAGGTGTGTCGAGGTGGGAAGGCTTCCCAGAGGAGGTGACCTGGCTTAAATGAGTCTTGGAGAGTAAGATGATCTTGATCATTGGGGGCAGGAGGAGAGGTACACTCTAGAGAGAAGGAAAGCGTAGAAAGAGGCAAGGAGTAATGAGAAAGCACAGTGTGTCTGGGTAATAGAATGGGTGGGGTATGGCCCCCCTGCAAGGAAGTGGGAGATTGGGTTGCTAATGAAGGGTGGGGCCACATTCTGAGGAGCCTTGCCTGTCTTTCTGAAGAATGGGTGTTGCATCCTGAGACCACTAGGAATCACCAGATTCTCTTTTCTTCCTTTCTTTCTTTATTAAAATTTTTAAGAAGCTCTATGCCCAATGTGGGGCTTCAACTCATGACGCCAAGATCAAGAGTCACGTGCTCTACCGACTGACCCAACCAGGCATCCCTATTTTTATTTATTTGTTTTTATTGTGGTAAAATAGATAGAACGTAAGATTGAGCATTTTAACCATTTTTAAGTGTATCATTTGGTGGCAGACGATTTGGGTGGTTAAATATTTTGGCGATCACCCCTGGGTCGTGGGCTTGGAGCCGATGCACCAGGGAGCCACGCCCATGAGCATTTCAGGAGCTCGATGTCAGTTGCTGCAAGGGACTTGTATCTCATGATGCGACAGCAGGTGGTTGGGGACTCACGTGCTGACACATACTCGGCTGGCGTCCTTGAGAAGCGATGGCACTGCCGAGAAGTGATTAGAGAGACCAGAGAAAGGACAGGATGAGGACCCTCCCCAGTGGAAACCTCTCTGAGGTTTCACACGCAGGATACAGGGTATGTCCGAACCTCTAGGTGAGGCACCGGCCCCCACTCTTGGTTCTTGCCTCCCTCCTGCCCGCCTCCCTCCCTGCACTTGTCCCTTTCCTCCACTTCCAGTGTCCTGCCGCCTTCGTGACCAGTGAGGATCCATTCATCCTCTAAAGCCAATGTTCTCCTCTTTCAAACTTACCTGGACTCTTCTCCAAACTGCCCTGAGCCCAGGGCCACCACGCACCTGATGGTGTCTTTGCAAGGTTCAGGAAGACACAGTCCACGAAGAGACCCTGCCGATGCAGCCCCGACCGGTCTACCCATCGTGCAGGTCATCTGGGAGGCCATTCCCCCATCCCCCTGAGCCTCGGCCTGGTAGGACACAGCAGCCCTGTTGATCGATCACCCCGCACGGCATGCTCGTGCCCTGGAAGCTGTGGGCATTGCATTTCCCGCCCTCTGTTGCAGTTGTGGTCTCCTTCTTGTGGCCTCTCCAAAGCCGGGGACTACAGTGTCTGTTTCTGGGTCCCGGGCAGCTACCTGAGAGACGGGGCCACGTGGCAGCTTGTTCACAAAAGTTTGCCTCAAGGAGAAAGAGAACTCCAGGGACAGGGCAAGGGGTGGGTGGAAGGAAAGCGTCTACACCCCAAGCCCCAGTGCCCTGGGCACTGTGCTCCTCTTCCAGACAGGGGCAGTCTCGGAGGGAGGAGAGAAGCAGTGGGCACAGCTGAAGACTGGAGGGTAGTCTCAGGGCTTCTTGGCTAGGAGGGCTCCTCACCTGGCCTCCACCTGCCCAGTCCCACGGTCTCCCCTGTGTTTAGGGCCAGGGAGAGCATAACTCAGTACAGGCTCACGTCTCATGGGGTGTGTTTGGGGACAGGGGACCCTTTAGGGGACCTGTCTCAGGATTTCAGGACAAGGAAGGGAACTCCCCAAACAGGGTGTCTGTCACAACCTCAGGTCTCTTCAGAGAAACAGGTGCCGAGGGCCTGTCAGAGTGGCGGCCACTTTCCTGAGCCCTGTCCCAGCGGGGGCCACAGAGGCGAACAGGGACCCTGTGCCTCTGAGGAGTTCCCAGGTCTGTGGGGTGGGGGGGTAAACCTTGCTACAATACAGTACAGGGTGTACGGGAGGAAAAAGCTTGCCCCGGATGCTGTGGTAGCCCAAAGAAAGAGAAAGAGATGAATGCCATCTAGGAAAGGATATCCCCATGCAATATGGAGGGAAGGAGGAGGGAAGGACTTCCTAGCGGAAATGACATCTAATCTGGGTTTTAAAGAATGAATAAATGCAGCCCAGCCAGTGCAGGGGGGAAGAAAATTCCAGGCTGGGAGAACAGCATATGCAAAGTCACAGACTCATATGTGGGAACAAAGTAGGCCCGGGAAAGCATGAGTGGGTGGGGCCTCACGTCTAGGGCAGGGAGATGAGGACTGGAGACGGAGGCAGGAGGGAGAGCCAGACGGACCGTAAACAGATTTCATGTTTGCAGAGAGATCTGTGAGTTACACACTGCACTCATTTCAGTTCGCCGTCATTTATTGAGCTCCTTCTGTATGCAAGCTGCTTGTCTTCTGACCTACTCCTCTGTCCTTGACCTCTGTCATTGACCTCTGTCGCTGATTCCTGGGGATGTCTGAGACTCTACCCAGTCTAGACCCATTCTACAGATGAGGAAACTGCACTCCGACTGGGGAGTGTGACATCTGAGAGCTCCCAATGGCTTAGTGGCAGAACCAAGACTAGTAGCTGGATCTCCCGATTTCTAGGTGCCTTGTAGTCGGCAAACAAAGCAAAGCCCCTCAGCGCTGAAACTGCTTCTTATTTCTTTAGGAATCGAAACGGGCCATGAACTGACACTCAGGGCAAGGAAATCCAGACTCTCATCTGCGGTTCAGGAATCTGAAGCCCATGACTTGTTGAACAGACGTCCATTTCATCAGCATCTTTCTGAATTTGAAAGACCAAGTGCTTGCAAGCACCGAGGCCTCCCTCCAGATTCCCTTAGAAGCCCACTTTGGAGGCTGGCCTGTCGCTTGGCCTGTTGTTGGGCTGCACGCGGTCCACCTGCACGGTGTGGGGCCTCTCCCTGGTCCCCCGCTGACGTCGTGACCTGTGGCTGTGCTCTCAGGCCCCCCTGCCAGCTCTTTCCCAAAGTCGCCCTCCGGGGCCATCCTCCTCATCGGGATTCTCTGCTGACAGCAGCCTTGCTGGTTTACGGAGACAGCAAATACTGGGAGATTCGAAGCTGTGTGCTCCTGGTTTTTCTGGAAGGCGCCAGGCCCTGCAACCAAGTTGGGTTTGCAGGGACAGAAGTAAGTGGGAGGCAGGGGCTGGCGCTTGGGCAGAGGGCCTGCATGGGCCTTGCCTTGGGGGGTGGTCTCTGGCTGAGAGCTTCATTCCTTAAATTCTCCTGGGATGCTTTAATACCATTCCTCCCTGGGGCGCCTGGGTGGCTCAGTGAGTTGTCTCTGCCTTCCGCTCAGGTCATGATCTCAGGTCCTGGGATGGAGGCCCATGTCGGGCTCTCTGCTCAGCGGGGAGCCTGCTTCCCCCTCTCTCTCTGCCTGCCTCTCTGCCTACTTGTGATCTCTGTCTGTCAAATAAATAAATACAATCTTTAAAAAAAAATACCATTTCTCCCTGAAGCCGAGGTGTGTGACTGCAGCTTTTGCCCCTGGTTCCTTCCTCTGGGCCCCCCACCGCATCTCAGGGGCCATCTCCTGACCTGGTAGGCAGTGGGAAGCACCTCTGCCCAGCCAGTGTGGGATGCTCGGGACCGGTTGTGGGTGTGCGGCCTGAGGCGTCCTGGCTGTGCGGGGTGGCGGGCGATGCCCTGATTTGGGGTCAGATAGACAAAGCGCATATCTCAGCTCTACTTGCTGTGTGACTGTGAAAGTTTACTTGTCTTTTCTGGGCCTTTAGTTTTGAAACAGGTGTAGACCAGCGCTGTCTGCTACGGTAACCACGAACCACATGTGGCTACTCCACCCTCGAGTTGTGGCTAGTCCTGACTGGGAGCTGGAAGTCAAAGGCACACTCGATTCCCTCGCCTGCTGGCTCCAACGGGAATTAGAGACACGCTGGATGGGCTGTCGGTGGCGTGCCACAGAGAGAGCATGCCATCTTCCCACACCTGGCCCGGGCCCCCACGCCCCATGCTGGGGGAGCACTGGGGTGTCGACTGTGGATCCAGCACGATCTTCTGGCGTTGGCTTTGCCACTATGGTCTGGGTGACTTGAGACAGCTACTCCTTCTTTCCAAACCTAAACTTCTTTGTCTCTCAAATGGCCAGGCCCCTGGTGCTAAGTCATTCCCCAGGTGCTATTTGATTTTTAGGGTTTTTTTGTTTGTTTTGCTTTTTGTTTTGCCACTAGATGCTCCTTGGCTTGTAGGTGCATCGTTCGGTGGAAATGATCCTCTCCCTCTGTGTCTCTGTCTTCATGTGGCATTTTCCTTTCTCACCAGGACTCTAGCCCTATTGGATGAAGAGGCTTTTCTACTCCAGTACAACCCCACTTTAATTAATTACATCTGCAGGGACTCTATTTCCAAAGAAGGTCACAATCTGAGGTGGGGTCAGGATTTCAATATCTCCTTCTGGGAGATATAATTCAACATGTCGTACCTCAGGAGGAGCTGAAATCAAGGTCTCTTGCCTTCTCCCCAGTCTCACTCACTCTCTCTGCTACTGGCAGCCACAGCTCCTCGCCTGTCAGCTACTCTTTCTGGGTTCTGGTAATTACTTTTCCCATTTGCCCTGGAACTGCGTCCCTATCTTGTTGATTTCCCTAAACACATGTCCACCTCTTTGTAAATAGCTCTTGATTAAACTCCCTCCAGTTTCCCAATTTGTGCATCGTTTCTTGATGTGCCTTACTATCCATTTACCTTTCCACCCACTCATCCCCTTGTCATCCATCCATTCATCCATCCATGCACCTGTCCACCCACCATCTACCTCTCTGTCCATCCATCCATCCATCCATCCACCCATTCACCCACGATTCCATTTATCCACCTGTCCACCCACCCATCCACTCTTCATCCATCCATCTATTTACCCATCCATGTACCCATTCACTCATGATCCATCCATCCATCCATCCATCCATCCAACCACCCTTCCCTTACCCTTCCGCTCTATGCGTGCAGAGTTCACTGTGGATGCTCAAACCTCAGCAAACACTAAGCACTGTGGTTCTGACTGTGGCCAGCTTTAGGTCCTGTGCCAAGAATGTAGCAAATAATACACAATGCTTATTCTTCAGGAGCCGGTGTTATAGTCCATAGATACGAATAAGATATATCCACTCCATTTCCTGATAGTCCTCTGTATCCAGTGGCAGAACAAAAGAAAAACCTGGGGAATTACTCAGCACAATTTGGAAAGGAATTAGGAGGTACCTTCTGGGCTCTGTTATTTTTTTAAATTTTGAAGTAATTTGGCTCTAAAATGTTTTGTTTGTCTTCTAAGAGACCAGATTAAATAATCAACATCTCCCTCTGAAAAAGGTTCCCTGATGGCCAGCTGCCACCTACTATATCCTGGGAGGATGGTTCTTCCTTGGCGCCCCGAGCCAGGCCTCCATCATTCTCTGGTCCACCCAGAAGGGAGGCAAGTTCTGAGATCAAACATGGGATCAGGGAAAGGGAGGCAAGCCGGAGGCCATTCGGATTCTTGGCACAGCCCTAACAATGGCTTCTTTGAACAGTGCCTGGGTAATCTGTAAGGGGCTGAGGAGGTAGGACAGGTTCGCAGAAGCCCACTGAGGAGCTGTGCCCCCTCCAAGGTTGAGTCAAGTTGAATCAACTCTATGGGCCTTGGCGGAGCCCCGCAGATAGCAATTTTCCATGCCAGACCTGGCTGCACATGAATAACACACTAGCTGCCCCTGGTGGCTTCGTAACCCCTTTTTTTTTTTTTTTTTTTTTTGTGAGAGAGTTCACGAGAGGGGAGAAGGTCAGAGGAAGAAACTGACTCCCCGCCGAGCAGGGAGCCCGATGCGGACTCCATCAGAGCACTCTGGGATCATGACCTGAGCTGAAGGTCGTTGCTTAACCAACCGAACCACCCAGGCGCCCGCTTCATAACTTAGCTGTATTGAGAGTGATGCACTAGAGGTTCGGGAGATTTGCCTATAGGTCATGCATCCAGTGGGTTAGCCGTGAGGTAGCGGTGAGATTTGTTTAATAAATACGTACCGAGTGTCTACCATGTACCTGGCATTGTCTGAATGTTCGACATGACGGGTGAGATGCAGAGAGAGAGCCTCGAACTCTGGAGGGCTTCTGCTTGGGGGCGAGGGAGAGATAGGCTGTGGGAGGAAGGGGTATACCATGACCACACAGGTCCCCCTCCACGGGCTCCAAAAACTACAGAGAACTGAATTGGGTGTGAGCTCTCACAAGGCAGAGATCCTGTCCTTTATTGTCTGCACCCGCCCCGGGGCTCAGCACACAGTAGGTGCTCCGTGGACTGGACAGCAATGAGTTGATTCTGACCTGGCCATGAAGCTCTACAGAAGTGGATACATGGGGAACAGTCTGCATTTAAAATGTTGCGCTAGCAGGCAATCAACAAAGCGGCTGGGTGGAAAGGCAGCTCCCTCCCCTCTCTCTTCCTGTCTATCTCTATGGTGACCATCACTGGGACTGGTCAAGGTCAAATGTGGGCAACCTAGCATCAGTCCTCCCAGGAACTCCAGTGGCTGTTTCTTGGGTTTTAGAGCACCATGTGAAGATCTTTCATATTTCACGTGATAAATCTCCATGCACGATAGCAGTCTTTTTGCTATTGCACCAGTAGGTTAAAAACATTGCATATATTTTTTAAGGAAGGAAAAGCATACCATCTCTTTACCATAGAACCGATTCAATCTTTGCATTTCCCTTCAGCCTTTGTCTGTATGCGTGCACTTTTTACACTCAGTGGTAATCACACCGAGCATACCATTTCGCATTCTGCTTACAAAGCCTTTTTTAAAAAAACAAAAAACAAACAAAAAAAAACATTTGTTCTTTCATATAGATTCTGTGCTTGGGGCCAATCTTTGTTGGCCCATCAGTTTTCCTCTTAGGAGCACGGTCACTGAAAAGACAATGGGTACATTCTCATTGCTTGCATTGGGTGTCTGTGAAATGCTTTGTTTTCTGGAGCTCTACAGACTAGGGAGTGAGCACAAGAGCAGAACAGAACAAACTTTTCATGCAGATTATTTGTATTGTTATCTAAATAGGGTGTTCTATGTGCATGGGAGGAAACCTCCCAATAAATCAAGTAGACACAGAGTTGGTGGCGAGTCTGGAGTCTGTCACTCATTCATTGTGTGACCCTGGGTCCCTCACCTAATTCTCTGCTAAAGCTGGCATGGGAGCACCCCTCTTACTGGGCTGGGGAGAGAAGTTACGGGAGACACAGCCTGGGCTTTGGCCCTTAAAGCATGTGGTCTGTGTACGACTAGAGCACGACGCTCCCTGTGTGATGCTGTGATGGACCCTGAGCAAGTCTCTCGGAGCCTCAGTTGGTGTATATGTGAAATGGGGAAATACAAGTCCCAACGAACTGACCAAAGAATGAATACAAAAGTGCTTTGTTAATTAAAATGGCGTCTGGTCCTTGCTCTACTCATCATGTATCTGTTCTCCCTTGGCTCCAGAATGAGGTGTGCAAGTCTGGGGATGAGTTCAGAAGTGTGTCCTCCTACTGGCAGCACAGCGGCCACCGACTACATTGGGCCAGCAGCTTCCAGAGACACTGTCCTTGGGCCCCAGTTCCAAGTCTGAGCTGCCTCAGTCTCCCCTAGTCATCTGTGTACTCTGCCCTTTCCCTGGGGCCCCATTCCTGGGCAGCTTTAGCTGAGAAGCTGTGGATTCCATCAAGAGCCAGGCTTTCAAAGAGCCTGCAAGTGGGTGCACAGGGTCGGGGGGTAATGGGTCCAGGACAGCCCAGCCCAGCCCAGCCCAGCCAAGGGGTGGGGGTGGGGCAGGCACGGCTCCTGTTAAACCTCCCTGACTAGAAGTGTGGGTTGACAGTCATCTGCCCTCCCTCCTTGCTTTTTTTTTTCCTTCCCTCCTCCCTCCTCTGCCCACTTTCCTCTTCCATCTCACAATGCTTCCTGCCACCGGGCCCTGCAGATACAACTGGCAGCCCTCTCGGTGGGCTGGGATCTGCTGCACGATTCTAAACATTGTTTAGAAACTTCTAAAATGAAGCAAAATCAATGATCAAGTTTTGAGCCCCCCTTCCTGCAAAAAAAAATTTATTTATTTATTTATTTATTTATTTATTTATTTTTGGTTAACTACTGCTGGGAAAGGAAACCAGGGAGAAAACCATTTACAGATTATCTCAGACTTTGAAGTAAGAACCGCAGGCCTGACCCCAGTTCACCTATAGCTGACTGTAAACAGAAACCACAGCCTCCATGAGTGATGTGAAGCATGGCTCACACCCGCACACCCCAGCCCCCTCCACCACCCTCATGCACAGCTGCCCCCCCCACCCCTGCACAGCACCCCACACCCTCCAGAACCCAGAGACACAGCAGCCAAGGGGTGCTCAGATCTTTCCCTTTTCAAGACTTTTTTATTGGAGTGGAACACATCCGCCAGGAAGCACATTGCTGACTGCCTTCCCCTGGTGCCGGCCCTGGGCTCCTTCCTGTCACTGCCCACACGTTACCCAGTGCCATTTTCCTCTGCGCATCCAACTCCGCACTGGGTCAAGCTCCGTGAAGGCAGGCCCCGTGTGTTAGGAGGTAAGCCAGACCTTGCTGTTTGCCGATTCTGCCTCCGTTCCCTCCTCTGAGATGGCCTCTGGGTTTTGTTGGGTGGAAATGTGATCGAAGGGCCTTGTCCTTCCTTGGTCCTTGGTGACAAAAAGATGGAAATGTCTGGAACCAGGTTTTGAAGAGCCTGTCCTCTGGCTCCTTGGGTTTTCTCCTCTGAGAAGCTGGCTCTTCAGCTCTTCTGTCAACACTGTGAGGTACCCAGCTGGAGGGCCCTTCCATCTCTTACAGTCGAAGAACCCAACCAAAGATGGTGCCCTCCTCGTCTTCTGCCCCCAGATATGGTAACTGGCCAAACACACAGCAGGTCTCAAAGCCACTGGGTGGAATTTAGGGGTGTTGACTTTCCTTTCAGTCTGTGGGCTACAGAGACACAACCTAACAGGACTCCCATCCCAACCTGCAAGTCTGGTCCCTCCTTTCCCAGTAGGTGTGGGCCCCGTCCTGAGTGAACCCTGTGGAATTCTGACCAAGCTACCCACTTCCAGCTTCCCCTGTCTCTCTTCTCAACCCCTGACCACCACCCAATTCTGCTTTTCCCAGGAGATCTAAAGACATTAAACAATACCACTTGAGTATATCAGCTAACAGAATGCACAGGTCTCTTAAAAATCAGAAATCGGTTGGGATCTTTTTAAAACGTGGATTTAGAAGGAAGGTTCCAACACGGGCAGTTAAGTCACAGGTCAGGGCCCATGCCTTTCCTCTCTTTCTCAGTCTGGCCTTGCTCTAGCACTAACTGTCAGCACGACTACAAGAAAACCCCTGTTTCTTCTACTCACACTCACACCTACACTTCTGACGCAGAATGTGTGGGCTTTCACCCCACACTAACTAATTCTCCCAACACTCGGCGCCAGCGGGGTTCCTACAGCTAATTCAGTTTGGAGCGGACTCCCTGCGGTTAGCGCAGATCGCAGAGATGAAGGGTGGGCACCACAAGACTGCCTTCATTTCAGATACCAACAGCGAGGAGTGGAGCCCCAGCTTCGCCTGTACTTCTGTCTAATATTGCTGCAAACTGGGAGTTCCCATACCCGCCCTCAGGTTCAATAATCAGTTCTCAGGGCTCGCAGAACGCAGGGAAATATTACCCACACCACTCGCCAGTCTACTAGATAAGGAAGGACACAGGTGGAACAGCCAGGCGAAGGGGTACATAGGGCAAGGTCTGGAAGGGCCCCAAATGCAGCAGCTTCTGTCCCCATGGCCTTGGGGCATTCTGCCGTCCCACACGTGGGTGTGTTCACCAAATGGGAAGCTCTCTGACATGCATGATGTAGGGATTTTTATGGCTGCTTTGTCATGTAGGAATGATCCATGATTAACTCAATCCTAGCCCCTCTTTCCTCCAAGAAGGATGGGGGCTGGGGCCGAAAGTTCCACACGTCTAATCATGGTTTGGCTCCTCCTGGTGAGCAGACCATTCCCGAAGCCACCGTGGAGCCCAGGGAGAGTCGTCTCATTAGAACAAGAGATTCTCCCCTCGTGCAGGAAATCCCAAGGGATTTAGTAGCTCTGTGTCAGGAACTGGGGACAATATACATATATGTTTCTTATTGCACAGTTACTCCTAGAGAAGTTAATGAATCGCAAATGTGAAGTGACCATCTATCGTTGTCTGGTATTGTCACTTAACTACTGAATGCCCATGCGACATTTGAGTACTTTACTTTCTTTTTTTTTTTTTTTTTTTTTAAGATTTTATTTATTTATTTGTCAGAGAGAGAGAGAGAGCAAGCACAGGCATACACAGAGGGAGAAGCAGGCTCCTTGCCGAGCAAGGAGCCCGATGTGGGACTCGATCCCAGGACGCTGGGATCATGACCTGAACTGAAGGCAGTCGCTCAACCAACTGAGCCACCCAGGCGTCCCGAGTACTTTACTTTCTTTTCTAAAGATTTATTGATTTTTATTTTAGAGAGAGAGAGAGAGAGTAGGGGGAGGGGCAGAGGGAGGAGAGGGTCTCAAGCAGACTCCCCACTGAGTGCAGAGCCAGACACGGGGCTCGATCCCACAACCCTGTGATCATGACCTGAGATGAAACCGAGTTGGGCGCTTAACAGACTGAGCCACCCAGATGCCTCTGAATACTTCCCTTTCTTAAACTCACATAGGGTAGAGATTCGTTCTGTCATTTATGGACAGAACAGCTGCCCAGTAGAAAAGCAGCGGAGAGATCATTGCTTCCCTGAGTCTATTACCGCTTTCTGCCTTTCTTTCTAAGTTCACTTTTGTTGATAGACATTTTCTCTACATAGAAGTAGAGAGAATTGCATATGGACCACCAAAATCTATCACCCCCTTTCTGCAATGATCATTTTGCTCTTCTTGTTTCATTGACACACCCAGCA
This sequence comes from Mellivora capensis, assembly GCA_004024625.1. Lineage (NCBI taxonomy): Eukaryota > Metazoa > Chordata > Mammalia > Carnivora > Mustelidae > Mellivora > Mellivora capensis. The sequence goes on along the minus strand of PISX010000224.1, from coordinate 295,839 downwards.
ACAGGTTTTTTTTTTTGTTTTGTTTTGATTTGTTCTTTGTTGGAGTAGTTTAAACTCTTTTTATTTTATTTTAATTTTTTTAAGATTTTATTTATTTATTTGACAGAGATCACAAGTAGGCAGAGAGGCAGGCAGAGAGAGAGAGGAGGAAGCAGGCTCTCTGCTGAGCAGAGAGCCGGATGTGGGGCTCGATCCCAGGACCCTGGGATCATGACCTGAGCCGAAGGCAGAGGCTTTAACCCACTGAGCCACCCAGGCGCCCTGCTGGAGTAGTTTAAAGCAAATCTTAGTCATCATGAAATTTTAAGACTTCAGTATAGACTTCTAATAAGACGGGATTAAAAAAATTATTTATGAGAGAGAGAGAAGGAGAGAGAACGAGAGAGAGCGCGCGCGCGCGCGCGCGCACACACACACACACACACACACACGGGCGTGGGTGGGGGGAGGGGCAGAGGAAGAAGCAGACTCCCCGCTGAGTAAGGAGCCGGATGCAGGTCTCTAGCCTAGGACCCCGTGATCATGACCTGAGTCGAAGGCAGATGCCCAGCCGAATGAGCCACCCAGGGGTCCTTCTTAATATCCTCTTAATATTTGGGCCAGATGCAGTTTTCCTCAATTGTCTGAAAAGAGTCTTTTTACAGTTGTTTTGTTCAAATTAGTACCCTTAAAAGAGTGCGTGTGACACTAGATTGGTATGTCTCTACGTCTGTTTTCATCTCTAAGTTTTTCTCCCCCCACCCCTTTTTTTTAGATGCCATTGTTTTGGTAGGAGAAGCCAGGACATCAGTCCATGGTTATTTCCCATGGTTCAGATTTGGCCAGTTGCACCTACATGGTAACATTTGGCAGGTCCCCCGTCCCAGGATGGCAGATGTCTGTGCTGCCCTGGGCCTCCTGGTGTGGGCCTGCCTTGTTTCAGAGTAGCTTAAATGACAAAAGTTGTGGCCCCACATTGAAACAGGGAGGACTAACTCCTGAGAACCCTTCACCAGGGACAGATAAATCTCCTGCCTCTGAGCCCTACCTTCTGTGGGCCTTGTTGTAGATGGTTCTTCAGAGGGTCCCCAGCCGGACTGAGCCCAGTCATCCAGTGGTAATCATCCCTGATTGGCCTTGTTATTAATGTATTAATAAAGGGTGACCATCTGCTTCGTTTTCTGTTCCCCCAGGGTTTACTTTTCTCATTCCTTCACTTCTTCCAGGGACCATCTCCCAAATGAAACCCTCTGCCCCCAAACCCTTGTCTCAAGCCCTTCCTCTGGTGATTCTAGAGGGTTGGCCAGATTTAGGTTCCTTTTCTTTTTCTCTTTTTGGTAGTTTGGCGTCTCAGGTGCTGTGATGTGCTTTCTGTTGTCCCTTACCGCCACCGGCAGCGTGTTGGACAGGGTCCTGCTAGTATTTGTGCCTTAGAATATCAGGGATCTAGCGGGAAGCTTCAAGAGCCTTCCTCTAATCTTACCTTGCAACCCTTTTGGACGGACTCCCCCTGCATTTATAGCTAAGCTCTTCCACTGCTGATAGATGTTTTCTGCCTGTAGGTAGCACGCTTTTCATTCAACAGGAGGTGACGTGTCCGGCCCCCCTCATGTGTCTCTCAAAGCAGCAGCATTTGGTTCCCCTCCCCTCCACAGAGCCTCCATGCGTGAGTCATTTCTGCTGGGGGTCTGTGTGTTTTCAAGTCCTCATGGATGGAACACTCGGTATCACAAAAATAGAAGCTCATCCAAGGTGTGTTTTGCTCAGCTGGCTGGCTGTTAACCAGTTCATGGGAGGCTTAGCACCTTGTAATGGAAAAGCAGAGGGGGGACTACGTTGGCTGGGCAAGTGCATGAGTGTGGGCGTGTGAGTGCGTGTATGTGCACGTGTGTGTGCATGTGCACACAAGACCTCTTTCCCCTTGGATGGTACAGATCACTCCTTACTTAGTATAGTTTTTCCTTCTGAAAAGCCTTCCCCCTTCTTATTCCACTCATTAGCCCCAAGTATCCACCCCCTCCCTGTGCAAAATGCCTGAAATGGAACACTGTAAGGTAGAAGATAGCTCCGTAGTGAAGATAGCATGGGATTTTGAGTTAGATGATCTGATGGTTCACTGTGTGACCCGGGGCAGTCGCTGAACCACTATGGGCTTGATTTTTTCTTCCCTTTAAGTTGGATATAATAAAACTATGCGTTAGAACACTTTGACTTAATAAATGAAATGAGAGTGCCTTATGAAAAAAAGAATACTGTCAATAGTAAAAGCTTGTATGAACAAATGGGGATATTTTCATGTTTCAGTGGGGATAGATTTTCAATATTTCCTTGGACAGGTTTTGATAGGAATAAAGGAAGGAGATCAAACCAGACAAGGTGCTTAGTTGTGAACAACAGGAACAGACTCAGCCTAAGAGAAGGAGACAAGACACTTTTCGACAGTATATCGAGTGGTTTTCAGACCTGGTAGGTGCATTTGAGGACCAGGAAGGAGGAGCTCTGGGCAATGACCACAGTCACGGCCAAGGCCGTGCTGTGGACTTGGGACACTGGCATGGCCACTTGTGAGCTCGGGATGGTGCAGCTTGCTCTGGAATGAAAGGTCTGTGTCCTGGGGCAGTTAGTACCTCTTGCTACCAGATGGTTCTCTGTGGGCTCTGCTCCTTTGCCAGCATCTGGGTGGGCCTCTGAGGGGCCCAGTCACTCTCTGTGCCCCCTTGTGGGAAGCTGGGTCTGTGGGCCACAGGTGTCTCCATCTCCATGGTGGGAAATACTGAGGGAGGAGATCCCAGATCAATAAGCAGGAGCAGCAGTGGGATGAGGCGGGAGTCTGATGGAGGCCAAAATAAACACCGACGTTGTCATACTATTGATTATTGACCAAGACTTCCTGACAGATACTTGTCCAGGAACGACAGTGGCTGATATCATGGTGCCAGATAATAGACAAGACAGAGGTCATTTCTTTTTTCTTTTTTTTAAGGCTTTATTTATTTATTTGACAGAGAGAGAGATAGCAAAAGAGGGAACACAAGCAGGGGGAGGGCCAGAGGGAGAGGCAGAAGCAGGCTCCCCATTGAGCAGGGAGCCCAACTTGGGACTCGATCCCAGGACCCCGGGATCATGACCTGAGCCAAAGGCAGACACAATGACTGAGCCACACAGGTGCCCTGACATAGATCATTTCTGCTCTAAAACAGAAATCATATAAACAATGGTATGACACAGAATGAGGTCATTTGTAGCCATTACTAACAGTCCTTATAAAAATGTGGGAAGATGCTTTTGCTATGTACTAATGAAAAGTGAGGGAGCAGGCTAACATATCTGTACTTGATTATAAGCGTTTAAGAGAATTGTGTGTACGGGAGCTAATGTGCAAAATAGAAAAGAATTATTTGGGGTTGGGATTATAGGTGATTTTTATTTATAAACACTTTTTCCTGAAAGGAACTTAAGAAATGCAGCAAGGATTCTGAGATACATACTTAGAAGCAAAATATGAACTCCTGGGGGAGTGCTGTTACAGTACCCCAAACCGGACCAGCATCCCTGCGCTACACTCAGAACGATCCAGTTGCAAAGTGGAGGAAGCAGATGCAGGTCAGAGGTGCTGGTCATGGGGACACCTGCCCCCGTCTCTCTCTCCCTTCAGAAAAGTTGATTCCCAAGACTCTAGCAAGTGGCCCGTTGCTAAACCCTGTGCAATGTTTCTTTGCTGCTAGGACTCCTTCACCCTTCTTCCCCCAGATTTTACAACACGAGTCTCCTCATCCAGTGCCCCATCCCTGATCATATTTGCGTGAATTGTCCTCAGTCTGGGAGGAGAATGCTGTGCTCTTGGCTGGAAACAGGCTCATTTCTAATTTGTCCACTCCTGTTTCTCTTGAGACCATGATCCAGCACTCGTCCTGCCTCTGAGCCCACCAGCCAACAGACCTGACTTCAGCGGAGAAAAATAGATGCTGTCTTCTTGACAGAAGAACTTCAAAATAACACAGGCTGTGAAGTGCTGAGCTGTCCCCAGCTTACGGGCTTGTTTCTTTGACAGACGAGGCATGCAGTACGTACAGTTGGCCCTCCGGGCGATAATCTGATTATTGCCTAGTGCTAGTCACTGTTGGGAATTTGCCACATGGAAGCCCACTTCATATAGGCTGGACAGGCAGAGGCTTCAATTAACAGTGGCTTTTGTAGAAACAACTACATGCACAGGATCACTAAAGTCAAGGTCATGGGATTTGCTAGATACGGTCAGAAGGCATTTCCAAGAGGTGGCCCTCAGTCTTCTATGGGCTGTACGTAAGCTCTCTGTCTCTGTCTCGAAGTTCTATTCAGCCCCATAGTGGCTACCTCTCCTGTTTCATCCATGACTTGAGAGGTGGAAAATGTAACAGGGTATCACTCACTTAGATGTGCACAGAAAAGTAAGTGCAATCTTTAGATTTTCCATAATTAATATGGTCTTCCTCCTAGCATCCTCTCTCCTCCACCCTCCACTTGCTGATTAATGGCAACAATTAATTTACTATTGAATCCTGTTTAAACATGGTCTGATCTGTCCCTTTAACTAGACCTGTTAGGGAACTTCCATTTGGATAAAGATGGTCAATCGCTAAGACTCTTCTCCTTTTGGCTCTCGGGCTCTGAGATGGTGTCTGGGTGTATGGAGAAGAGTGTACCTTTGTTTATAGCAACAGTGGGGACTTGGGGTGTCCAATGATGGTGTCCTCTCCCCTCTGTCCCTGGCTTATAGGTTTGGTCTACCTGAACTTCTCCTGCTTGCCGAAGTCTGAAGCTAATGGAACTTGCTACCTGGCTTCTGCCTACTTGGCACGGGTTCGGCCGGACACCCTGGCTGCAGATCCCTGAGTGTTTGCCCTGTCTAGCACCTGCCCTGCCCAGGTGCCCTCCCCAAGTTCTGCCATGATTCTTCTCCTCCTGTCACGACAACCTCCTTAGGTAAGGCCTTCTGCCTTTGATATCACCTTGAACTGGTTGGGTGCTCTCTTTCCCTGTCCATGTCTGAGCTTGGATAGTGGATTTTGGGAGTCCCATGTCATCTGCTTTTTCTCCTCACTATCTTCCTTCTCTTTCTTCCATCCATGAAGCCAGAGAAAGGGTGGACTTTTCTTGTCCTTCCCCTACCTCATATCTGTCTCATTGACCCTCCAGCTAAACTTCAGCGATGAACTAGGTCTCTCCTACAAGCCTCATGGGAACTCTGTAGACCACAGGGGAGGCCTCCAAGCTCCCATATTTGATATGACAAAGGAATAAAGGAATTTGGAAAATCTTTTCTTTAGATAACAGCCTGACTTGCAAAACAATTTCCTGCTGCCAGAGGTTATTTTTGGATATAGAAGCTCAGTATTACTTTATTACCCATTTTTTGGTTCCATTTGTAACAAACTCTAACCTCCCTCCAGGCAAAGGTCTTTGTACTTGTGAAAACACCATAATTCTATTTTGGGAATCCTCTACTCGGCGCTCAGTCTGTCTAAAACTGGGCTTTTCCTCTCCCATTGCTGACTTCATTTTCTTAAAGTTCTACTTTGATCGTGTCACTGTCCTGTACAAAACCCTTCAACGGCTTCTCCTTGCCTTGGAACCAACTCCTTGGGCTCCACCCCTCCATACCTCCATCTCCCCAGACTCTCCTTTTTAACTGTCTCTTTAGCAGTACCACTGACACTTTTTGCTTGCTTTCTTCCAAGTCTCTGCTCATCTAAACATCCTCCCCTCTTCTGCCCGTTAAAATCCCAACATTTCCCAAAGCCCTCTGCCAATACCATCGCCTCTGTGATGGTCCTCAGAGCATCTCGGTGATCCTCTCCCTTCTGTCCTTCCATAGCTCTCCTGCTGGACACGTAACCCAGCCTGCTTCATTGAGTTGGCACAATGGAGTCTGTACCATGGAGGTGGTTATTTGTGACAGGCATGTCAGAGTCCAAGAGTCAAGCTGGTTAAAGCAGCGATTGAGAGACAGAATCATCTCCTAGGCAGAACATCTCCGAGGAAAGGAGCAGGATGAGCATGATTTCATGACTTGACCATAATCCATTCAATGGAATTAATGGATGAAATAAAAAAAAATGTGTCAGTGGAAGTGAACACGGACCATAGAAAAGCAGGGGTGAGAGTGGCCATCACTGGCAGTGTGTCTTTGGCCCTGACCAGGTGACATGAGCTTGGCGTCCCCACAGCAGCCTGTCCCTGCAGCGGAAGTGAAGGTGTGTGACAAACATTGCTGATAAAGCTAGCCCAGTCTCTCGCCCTTCCACCTTTCTCTGGCATTTGCCTCCTATGTAGACACCCTCGGGGTGCTGGCGAGTTGATCCAAACATTCTGGGATGCTAGACAGCCGTCTTTGGGTCTTTAGCTCATACACGGGTGACCAGCTAATCTGCCAGTCTCAGGATCTTGGTCGTGTGAACCAGTCTCAAGTGTTTGCCTGAGATCAGAAACCAAATGGGATGACCATGTCGATATCATGTCTGCTGGGGGCTTTGTGCGGGCTGTGGTCAGCTTGCCCGGGGAAGATCTCTGCAACAAAATACTTGTTTTTGTAATAGTTCTAGGTTGTATAGGGCAGGAAATGTACCTGCTACTGGTGTGTGCCTTTGTAGCAGGTGTCCCATGCCCTTGCATTCGATTATAGGCACCCAGGAAATAGTTGCTGAGCAGACCTTAGAAACTGCCTCCCTGGGAAAAAGAACTTGCTGAAGTCCCGAAACAGCAGTAGCAATGGACGATTTGGTCCAGAGGTAAGACCTACAAAGACAAAGTGTGGGCCTTAGGATGACTGTGTGCATCCTCATGGATGTGACCCAGCGAGAGAGAAAATGATTGGACAAGCTGGAGGAACTCCATTTAACAATGCTCACTTTGCGTCCCAGCAGAAGTGTGCAGATGAGTAAACAGTCTCTAGCCAGGGACCCAAAGTGGCTTAGAGCATTCAAGACCCAAGAACCATGGAGGAAATTTGGCCAGGATACATTCCCATCGTAAAGGACAGGCCCCAGGCTGAGGACAGGCCCCTCAGGCCATGGACAGGCCACCTCGTGTTGTCTATGTTGCTTGGGCTGTTGGCAGGCTCCCGCAGGCCCCCACTCTCTGTCTGGGAGTGCACCCCTTCTCTCATGCAGAGATTTGCTCCAACTCTCATTCCCTTGGCTCTCAGACTGAGGCTGCCTCCTCCAGCTGGGACCTGGCCTTGCTTCCAGGGGACAAGATGCAATGCTCTTCAGTTACTTAATTTTTCTGTTGTTAACCCTTTCTATATTGATTACTGTTTAATGAAACCTTGTCTTCAGAGACAGTTTCTTCTTTAAAACCACACACTCTTAGAAAAACATAATTCACAAAACCTAAAATATAGAGGGATTAAACAATTGTACAACAAAGTACACTAAATTGAAAATAATAGATTATTTGCAGGGTTGCTGTTAAAATTTCAATTTACACAAATTTTACTTAGGTACAACTTTAGGAACCATTGTATTTGGCAGAAATGGCTCATCTGAGTGAAAAAGAAGGGACTCCACGGGGTGTCTGAGTGGCTCAGTCGGTTAAGCGTCTGACTCTTGATTTTGGCTCAGATCATGATCTCAGGGTCATGGGATTCGAGCCCTGCATCAGGCTCTGCACTGGGCATGGAGCCTACTCAAGAGTCTCTCTCTCCCTCTGCCTCTCCCTCCTGTCCCCCTGATCTCTGTCTCTCTGTCTTTCTCTGTCTCTCGAAGGAGGAAGAGGAAGAAGAGGAAGAAGAAGGAGGAGGAGAAGGAGAAGAAGAAGAAAGAGGAGGAGGAAAAGAAGAAGGAGAAGGGATTCCATATATGCCCTGGTGGGTTTGAGGTTCTGAACGAGACTTCCACAGGGAACTTTAAATCAGGGTCTTCTGTTTTGCAGGGACTAAGGGATCACTGCCGGGAGGATACCGTAGGTGATCCGGGCCTGAGATAGCCATATTGCAAAGCCCTAGAGAGGAGGGACTAGAATGGGGACAGCTGAACCCTGACTGTTCCCACTAAAGGACCGCATAACAAGGGAACACAAGAAGAAGCCATGGATGAGGGAGGTCTTCCATTCAGCTGTAGAACGTGTCTCCCTGCTTAAAGAAAGGCGGTCTACAAAACATTCCCTAGGCCCTGCTGCTGTGACCAACATATACAGAGGAAGATTTTCAGAATTGTTCCCCCTGGAAAGAAGTGCCTGGAGAGAGCACACATCCCCCCACCTCAGCTTCGGATCCCCACACGGATCCTGCAGGACAAATGGAAACATCCAGGCAGGAGGACAGTGGATAAACCCTGGGCCATTGAGATGGAACTTGGCAGACAGAAAGAACGAGACCTCTCTGTAGAGTTCATGGAAACCAACAGATCCTGTTTTGTCATGTTTTTTGGGGGCTGGAATGGATCAAACACCAAGACGGTGATGAGAAAAACTGACCTGGGCTGGAACGGGGAAACTGCCCCGAATGCCCCCACTGGGGGTTTAAGCAACACCCAATGGGGTGATCTTGGCTGGTAATGCCAGACTCCCTCTGCAGTCATACTTTTATTCTGCTTGTGTGTTTATATATATGTTTATATCTGGAGCCACCTCTAAATTAAATTTGATTTTTTCACATTAAAACACTCATAATTTTTAAAATATTTTTTAAAAGTATTTTTATTTTATGTACAATGAATCAGCATGAAGGCAGGGACCCTGGATGACCCCATTCAAGAAAATTCATTGAATCCAACCTAATGCAGCCTGTGTCCTCTGCGTCCTGATGGAAATGCCAGTGGCACCTTTTGTGGCCTCGTTACTGGATCAGACTGAGCTGGTTAGAGCAGACCCGGCAAGAATGAGAACCCTGGCCAGATTTCCCTGGATGGCTCCCCAGTAGAGCCGCTGGGGACCCATCTTGCCATCTCAGACACAACGAGGCAAAAGGAGTGACCTTGCAATTCTCTGCGGATGTTCCTGCATCTGAGTAATCAGAAACACACCTGCGTCAAGAGTCACACCTGACCCGCCCATTCTATAGCTTGGGGACGATTTTCTGCAGCTACCCTCTCGGCTCTCGAGGTACAAAGTACGAGACCCTCTGCAGGAATTGATTGGGAGAATACATGTCGTGGCCGCTGCTTCCCTCTCTGGAGGGGAGCCTGAGAAGGGTGAAGTCTGTTGGGATGGGCTCTGCCTTGTCCTTGCTCATGCCTGGCCAGCATTTGCTTTCCTTGGGCTGGGGCCAGACCCTACTGGAGGATTTGGTTTGCTAACTGGCAGGTCCTTCTCAGGGGCTGTCTGGAGTCCCCGAGGCTTGGGTAGAGGAGCTAAGGCAGTGCCTGGCAGGACTGCATCCAGGTCCTGGTGACTTGAGCCTGAGGACGAGACAGCCACCTGGAGAAGGCCCTCGGCTTACAATGCGTAGATTTGAAACCACAGTCAGCAAGTTTACACTCTGCAGCCTTTGATTCTCTAAGCTTTGTTTCCTTGAATGAAGAGTAGATATTTACTCTGCTTACAAAGTAAACCGTTTTAGGCAGCAGACGACTGACAGAACATTCCCGACTCTTGGGATGGGCTGGAATACTCTTCAGTTGCATGATCTTCTTTTCCAGAAGGAACCATGAGCCCCTACTCATGCCTCGGAGCCTCCTCTGCCCAAGTTTTCTGGACTTCCGGCGTTTGCTGCACCTGCTGTGGGCAACACCCCCCTCCTCCCACCCCGGGAGCTCCCCCACCCCAGCCTCAGCCAGGCTCCTACTTCAGCTTTCCGGCCCCGACTTGGGATTTCTGGCTCTTCCTGACAATGTGTCTCAAAGCCATCTGGTCAGCACAGAGATGTACAAGCTCTTTCATTTTCTCACCATGACGCATTAAAGGCGTTTGAAGTCTCAACTTAGAATTACTCCCTTGGTACCTTTTAATCCTTCTCAATACCCTCTGGGCAGCCATAGCCAGGGGACAAAGCCATTAGTGACTCTCTGACTATGACACAAAGTGGCTGATGGGTTTCTCACAGGCCCTGTCATTTTTAATTTTTTTTAAAGGACTAAATGCCATTGTGGCCTTCCAGCGAATCATAAACACCACTGTACGTCTGGGCTTAGCAGAAGTTCAATTGAAGTGCAACTTTGCTAAGATGTGCGGGTTTCATTTATTTATTTTAAAAGATTTTATTTATTTATTTATTTGACAGAGAGAGAGAGAGAGAGAGAGAGAGAGAATGCACACAAATAGGCAGAGTAACAGGCAGGGGGAGAGGGAAAGGGAGAAGCCGACTCCCCGCCGAGCAGGGAGCCCGACACTGGGCTCGATACCAGGACCCTGGGATCGTAACCCGAGCCAAAGGCAGATGCTTCACAGACTGAGCCACCCAGGTGCCCCAAGATGGCTCTGTCTTCGACAGCAACGTCAATCGTGGGTCAGTGACCTGTAGGTGTTGTGAGGCAGTCATCAGGGTCTTCCAGGGCTGGCGTTGGTGGTGATAAGACTCTTTGAAATGGAGGTGCTCTTAAAACTCATCAAATCCAATCCCCCAGTTTGATAGTCAGGAAAACGGAGTCCCAGAGGGAGGCAGTGGCTTGCTATGTCGTTGTGACCGTCACTATCATCACCGCCATCCTCTCCCATCTATCTAACACCTGCCGAGTGTACGTGGCTGACACTACAAAGAGTAAGGTGCCGTCTTGCTCTTGAAGGGTTTGCCAACTGTTGGGATGATGGGTCTTGCAGGGAGTTAATAGCCAAGGTCTGATGAGAGTCCCGGTCTCCCTCTGGACTCCTGGGGCAGTGCCTATGCCATTACATCCTCTTCCATCACCAGGGTCATATGGGGGGTGAGTGTCCTTAGGTGACAGGGCAGCTAGGACCACAGATCCTTACAGGTGAAATGATGACGTCCTTGACATCAGAGGGGATCCTGGCTCGGTGCTCAGTTCAGATGTTGGAGTGGGGTCTGGGCTGAGTGCTGACAAGATGAGCTATAGAAATCGCCTAGGGAAGGATCTCATTGGCCCAGCTTGGATCAGGTTTTCACTTTTGGGCCAATCATCTGTGGCCAGAGGATGGAGTCAAGGAGAGTATGGAAACTCCTGTCAGAATCAAGTGGTTGGAGTCAGAGGAACAGTTGTCAAAAGTAGGGCTTTTTTTTTTCCAGGTGAAGAGGTACCAGGCCAATAAAGCCATAAGTGCCCTCTACGATTGTAGATGCTCTCTCAAAAGGATACCAAGGATGCTTAAAGAGGAGAGAGGTTCTGCCCCATTGGGGATTAGGGATGGCAGACTAGACATGACCTTTACGATGGAAAACAAAGGGAGAAGTGCTGGCAAAGTTAGAGAGGCAGGAAACAAAAGGCAAAGCAACACATAGGAGGTAGTAAGCTTTGTCTAGAAACTAAACTGGAGACCAGAAAGGGAACAGTGCATGGGAAATGAGGGTGCAAAGTCTGGTTGGGGCTAAATCCTGGAGAACTGGATGCCAGAATTTGGGCTTTAGTTTGTAGCCATTGGGAATGGGATTGCCAGGTGACACACAGGATGCTTGGTTAAATCTGAGTTTCAGATAAGCAGCAACTAACATGTGCATGGACATAATGACGCTAGAAAATTATTCATTTAGTATCTGACATTCAAACTGAACCAGGCATTCTGCATTTCTGTTTGCTAAGTCTGGCCATCCTAACTGGGGAGCCAGTGAAGGGGTTTGAGCCAAGACATACATGAAACTGTTGATTCAGTCCAAACTCCAGCACCTCTTAGGTCTAGAATCTTGGGCAATGAAAGCTGATGCCCATGACCATGAGTCAGGCCTTGTGAATCGCTGAGGTTCTTTGAACTCCCACAGCAAAACTGAATTCCCATCTTGGGGCAGGAGCGTTGAATTCACTCTTTTAATGTCTTAATGCTCTCAGCTCTGGCACATCCATCATCCTTTGTCACTGTGGTAACTCAGTTGGAGCCATAGAATTCAATTAACCAGATACCCTGTTCCCTTGAGGATGACTCAGGAGTCAAACTCCTCGGGCTTGCTGATGTCATCCACAATTGATTCCCTCAGAAAGTCTGTATTTAAAACGCAGGCAGAGATGAACAAAAAGGACCTACACGTTTACAAATGTGTCACCTGCTCTTCTTCCCCCATCCTTCCTCCACAGCTGAGAGGTCACAGAGGTGGCCTCAGGAAGCCACACAGCCCTGGACATCCTGGACAGCTGTGAAGAAGGACCTCAGCTATCTTCATAGCCAGGCCCCTGGGGGAACTGTTACCCGCACACCCACCTGCAAACTCTCTCCACAATTTTCACTTACGGCAGCCCAGAGTCAGTTGGGGAAACACATCCTCTATAAAGGAGTGATTCAGATGACCTGATCCCAGCTTCTGGCTTCTCTCTGCTCGGCCCTTCACACTCTCCCCATCACAGCAAGATTTTTAAAAACCAACCACAAAGGAGATGGTGTTTGGGATCTTATTCAGACAATCCTAGAAGTTTCTAGAAGCTGCCAGAAGCTTCTTCCTCCAAGTGGCCTCCATTTTTGCTGCAGTCCCAAATGATTCCATACTCAGAACTCCTGGGGTGTGGGCAGCTGACTACTGCCTGCAGGAGGTCCCAGGCCCATGTGCTCTAGCCTCCTTCCATAGCCATGCCTCTCCGCATGTGCTCATGGCCACCTGCCGTCACAAGCCACAGTACTCCCCAAGCACCCTGCTTGTGGGCAGGTCACTATGCCCTTGTACACATTCTCCTTTCCAGCCTAGGGTCCGATACCTGCCCTCACTGAGTCTTCAGCCCTCACTCACACATGGGCTCCTCCAAAGGTAGACTTCTCCCCCTTCTGCCCCCTTCCCTTCCTCCCTGCAGACCCTGCCCACTCTGTGACTCCCAAAAGGTGGCCCCCACCCCATCTGTTTATATTCCTGTCTTAACTGTGGGGCTGCTCAAGGTCAGCATGTGTGACCTTCCTCTCTGTTCTCCCAGGGCCCGAGAGAGTGATAGGTACAGAATGGCGCTCAGCACCTATTTCCAGCTGGTTTGAAAAGTAATTCCAGTATTGCAGAAGGGTCCAAAATAAATAATGAATAAAACAATAAATCCTGTTTCCTGTCCGGTCTCCGTCCCACTCCTCAGAGGCATTTCTGGGTATTCGTTGTATGGGCAAGCAGACCACATGAGCCAACGTGCACCCCGCAGGTCACGTGACACATGCGGTTCCCTGCTTCCCATTTTGTTTTTTATCAGTGTATCTTAGATAACTTCCATGTCAGTATGCCTAGATCAGCTTCATTCTTTCTATAGACAGCATAATATGCCACAACGTAAGCATAAAGAAAAGTATTTACATGATCCCGTATTCATGAATATGGAAGTTACATTTTCCCTTCATGTATAAAACAATGCCATATGGAGGGTCTCCCTTTTTTTATGTACTTTTCTGCCCCTGTGCAGGGATAGTCATCAGATGCGTTTCTAGAAATCAAACTGCCAAGGCATAAAAAAGGTATTTGGAATTTCTCAATGCTCTGCAGAAACATGGCAGCCAACTAAATTCCTGGGTATGGAGTATGAGTGGCTTTTTCTAGAAACCCTGACCATTGGGATGTCTGATCAAACTGTAATTTTTTTCAGTCTGAAAAATGTAACTCACTGTCCCCACCCGCAGTCATTTATTGATGAGGGAGGTTGACTTTCCGGGCACTTTATCCATGTCCACTTTTCTTTTACAAACTGTGTCATTATGATGTCCTTTGTTCATTGTCATATTTGGTTATTTCTCACCTTCCTATTGATCTGTAGAAATCCTTCATACTTCAAGGACATTAGTCTGTTTTCATATATGTAGTGATTTTTTGTTAGTTTTTGTTTAATTTTCTTTCTTCTTTCTTCTTGCTTCTTTTTGACACAGCAAAGTCTTTTTTTTTAAGATTTTATTTATTTATTTGACAGACAGAGATCACAAGTAGGCAGAGAAGCAGAGAGAGAGGAGGAAGCAGGCTCCCTCCTGAGCAGAGAGCCGGATGCGGGGCTCAATCCCAAGACCCTGAGATCATGCCTGACCGAAGGCAGAGGCTTAACCCACTGAGCCACCCAGGCGTCCCACCACACCCAAGTCTTATATCAGTAGGTAACTCTATCAATGTTCTCGGGGCTTCTGGGAACGTGGGCTTATTACACAGAAGTAAATAAATGGAAGAATAAACAAGTTCCTGGGGTGACTGTACCACATTTTAGAATTTACACGCTTATATTATTATTTTCTCATGTGTGACGTTATGTCTCCAACTCCGTCGAAAGCTAGACTCGCCGTCACTGCTTCTCCGTCCCCCACAGCGCCCGAGGCACTAACGCTAAGTGCTTAGGTTTTGTTCAGATACCACGCAGCCCCCAAGGCCCCGCTCTCTGGCCTCACACACCGCGAGGGCCCAGCCCCTCTGGGCACCAGCTCTGGCCTCCTTCCTCCATGCACGGGGAGGGATCTGAGCAGCAGCGAGAAGCCCAGCCCAGGCTCGGACCCCTCTGGGCCCCAGGCTGGGAGAGTCTGAGCAGCTGGGCCCCCGTGCCCGGGTCTCAGCAGGTGGTGGGGTGACATTCGAGGAGGCGGGCAGGTGTTCAGCCTTCACTGACGCCTCCTTCTCGAATTCTTTGCTGGCCTGGGGTTGAGGGGCGGCTGCTGCCTTCCTGCCTTCAGGCCAACAATGGTGATGCTGTGGTTGGGATACACACACACAGGGGGCGCTCTGCATGGGTCTGGCTGCTTCCAAGAGGGGTGCCCACTGAGTTCTCCTTGTCTCCCGGGTTTGGGCTCTTTCCTGACCACCTGCCTCCCTGCAGCCACTCCCCCTTCCATGCCCACAGGTGTGGTTGTTCTGGGTCTGGACCTCAGACTTATGCCCAAGCCCCAGCACCTGCCAGCAATACCCTCCCCCTCCTGCCTGCCAGCCTTTGGCCCGGCTTTTCCCTAAAGGGACGTGGGACTAGTGGGACACTCCTCCCACAATTTACCTGGTTAGGACGTATTCTTCGTACGATTAAATGGCCATCTATTGAGTGTCTGTGTGCTAGACTCTGCTTGAGGCTTTACACATATTGTCTCCTTTATCCTTCACCAACAAAGTCTTGAGGGTGCTGTTATAGGCCCATCTGCAACTCAGGAAGCTGAGAGTCAGGGAATGACATCAGGTGTCTGAGATTTCAGAATCTTGGAGGAGTGGGGTCAGGACTCCAACTGTCTCTTTCGGCACTTGGAGTCCTTGAGGCCCCTTCAGGCATCACGCTCCACCTGCCGAGTGGAATTTCCTTCCAGGCCCTGCTGTGGGCTTGTCCCCTAGCACATAGTGCCCCCCACCCCCCGAGAAGCAGGGAATCAGTCCAGACTTTCCTGGGCCATCCCCAGCCACCCGTAGCCATCCTGATGCACAAGAGGGTGTCTTGTTTTGTTGTGCCTGTCCCTACGGGTTTTACAAATGTCTAAACAACAAGGGGAAAAAGCATCCAGTTCCCCTTCATGCCCCCCAAACTGTGAAAAGCCAGGCTATTTGTAAATCTTGACAGCAAGGTGGGTTGCTCCCCCCAGCAGATTGGAGGCCCTCCTCCCAGCATGGTGCTGGCTGGAGACCAGCCGTGTGTCCCTCGTCTGGCCCCAGGCCACCTTGTTCCTCCCCAAGGAACATATGCCGTGAAATTCCTGGGAAGGAATCTGGTTAGTGGTCCCTGTGCAGCCTGCCAGGGACTCAAGGACATTATGCTGAGATAATGGGCTCTGTCTTCCCCTCTTAGAGCATCTTTAAAAATTGTTTAGTCATCGAATGAGACAACATATGAGAACATTATCAGAATCAATTCAACTACAGACATCCTAAAAAAAACCTTGAAGCTCCTCAGAAGAAATTATTAACAGGACAATGTGTATTGTGTAAATATCACACACATACATGTGTTAATGTAAATGTGATGATGTTATACTACATAAAACATAAAATGCTACTGTTCCATGACTTTTAAAAACATTTTTGGCATATTTCATTTGATTCGGAAAAGAATTCCATATGGAAATACACAGTTCTATTTCATTGTTTCTCAAAGTTATGGCATATTTGAGAGTAGGGTATTTTTTATTTTATTTTTTAAAGATTTGTTTGTTTGTTTGTTTACTTGAGAAGGATCTCATGAGCAGGCAGAGAGAGAAGCAGACTCCCAGCAGAGCAGGGAGCCTGATCTGGGGCTAGAACCCAGGACACTGGGGATCATGACCTAAGCCAGAGGTAGACACTTAACAAACTGAGCCACTCAGGTGCCCTAGTAGGATATTTTTGAAAGATTTATTTGTTTATTTTTTGGGGGAAGGGCAGAAGGAGAGGGAGAGAAGCAGATACCCCCTTAGCATGGAGCCTGACATGGGGCTCGATCCCACGACCCGGAGATCTCAACCTGAGTCGAAACCAAGAACCAGACACTTAACTGACTGCCCTACACAAGTGCCCCTTGGCAGTAGGGTTAACCATTACTTAAAAAATATTATATGAAACCTTCTCAAATTATCGTAGTCCTTAAACCCCTCAGGAAATCCGGAATCCTCGGGGAGTCCTTGAAATCAAAGCTATTTTCATACCGACGCTAAGCCACTCTGCCTTTACCACTGTGCTGACAGTTCCGTGGGTGGTTCGAGAACACGGTGGGCAAAGGGCTGGTGCCTCAGCGAGGCATCAGGGTGGGGACACCCGTAGTGCTCCAGTGGCCACAGAGTCTTCACCACCCCGCACCCCGCAACAGAAAAACAGTCCAGTCTCACTTGAGAATGTCTTTGATGAAGCAGTAGAAATTACTAATGTTATTAAATCTCAAATTTTAAATACACAGCCTTTCAATCTTCTGTGTCAGGAACTGGAAAACGATCGTAAAGCACGTCTACACATCCTGAAACATGGTGGGGGAAGAAAGGCACGGCGGGACCAGCTTGCAAGCAGAGCTAGCTGCATTTTCTGTGGAACATAGTTTTGACTCGAAAAGCACAGCTGACAGGCAGAAGAGGATGGCTCCGACATGATGTTTGGCAAATATTTCCACGGAATGAAAGACGTGAACTGTCTCTTCAAGGAAAACAACTGACAGTGTTTGCTGCCAATGAGAAGGTTCAAGTTTTCAAGCAAAAAATTAGACTTTGGAAACCTTCTATCTGCCACGGTATGCTCGGTAGCCTCCCAGGACTTAAAGACTGATGAGACGTGGTTAAAAATTAATGAGTGTGTGTATGTTTTTTAATATTGTGTGATGAAATGTGTCAACAGTTGGAAGCTGTATAACTCAGGGAACCAATATTTTCCAAACAACAAATGCATTATGTTACAAAATCATGCATGGATAAAAGATCCATTCAAAGCTCAAGACAGAACGACAGATTTTAATGTAACAGTATAAAAAGAGTATTGATATGGATTCAGATTCCACGTTGCAACTATCTTCGAGAAACTACTGAGAAATACTGTTGAAGAAGAATATTTACAATAGTCCGAAAAAGGCTATTTCAATACTGTTCCCTTTTGAAACTACATTGTCTGTAAGCGCTGCTGTTCTTCAAACAAACCAATATATCCGGATGGATTGAAAGTGTGTGGTGTAGGACTCCAGCTGTGAGTCTAGGACAGTGTTGCTCTCCTAAGTTTTTTTTTTTTTTAAAGATTTTATTTATTTATTTGACAGACAGAGATCTTGAGTAGGCAGAGAGGCAGGCAGGGAGAGAGTGGGGAGCAGGCTCCCGTGGAGCAGAGAGCCCGACGCAGGGCTTGATCCCAGGACCCCGGGACCATGACCTGAGCTGAAGGCAGAGGCTTCAACCCACTGAGCCACCCAGGCACCCCTCTCCTAAGTTTTTTATGTGTTTAAAATGTACAATTATTTTTCACAAACATATATTATTTGTGTTTCCATGTGATGGGTAATTATTATTTTAAACTCATTAATAGGTATTTTAAAATATAATCAGTTTTATTTTCCAATATAGTCCCTATTGATAGATCTGCCTACAGAATTTTAAGCTTTTGGGGTTCTTTGATAATTTTTAAAAAGATTTATTTATTTATTTGAGAGAGAGAGAGTGAGGCAGGGAGGGGCAGAGGGAGAGAGAAACTCTAGCAGACTCTGTGCTCAGCACAGAGCTGGGCGTGGGGCTCGATCTCACAACCCTGAGATCACGACCTGAACCAGGTGCTCAACTGACTGCACCGGCCAGGTTCTTCAATAATTTTTAAGAACATAAAGATGTCCTGAGACTAAAATATCGGAAGATCGCTGCTCTAGATAATGAGTTCTCAGACCCGGAGCCTCGTTGTTATACTTGACCTACTTTGGACAACAAAGGAAGCTCAAGATCATTCAAGAATCAAAGATCCATTGTGCAAATTATCTATGTCCCCATATCTGGCAGAGTGTCAACACCCAACACACGCACATACACACTTCGGGTTTTCAGGTTTGTTAAACTTAAGTATAAATTTGAATCAATAGTTTCTAAATGAAGCAAGAAGAGAGAGTAAAGACCCTCTTTTTTATTTTTTCCTCTTCTCACTTAGGTTCTCAACTTTATAACACCCATATAGGAAACTCACAAGCCCTGGTTTAGGAATGTATAGATTCCCAGTGTTTTCTGGGAAAACGTTTTCTTTTTTAAAAAAATTTAAATTCAATTAATTAACATATACTGTATTATTAATTTCAGAGCTAGAATTCAGTGATTCATCAGTCACATGTAACACCCAGTGCTCATTCCATCACGTGCCCTCCTTAATGTCCATCACCCAGTTACCCCATCCCACCCCACCTCCCCTCCAGCAACCCTCAGTTTGTTTCCTAGGATTAAGAGTCTCCTCCAGTCTCTCTCCATCTCTGATTTCATCTTGTTTTATTTTTGGGAAAATGTTTTCTATAGACTTGCTACTCCGAGTAGTGGTCATGGACCAGCAGAGCAGCCTCAGCATTTTCTGTGGCTTATTAAAGATGCAAATTCATCATCCCCATTCTAGACTACTAAGTCAAAATATACATTTTGAGAAGATTCCCTAGTAATTTGTAAGTTAACATTAAAGTTTGTGAGGCCCGGCTCTAGGATAAGCACTTTAGAATCAGAGTCTAAAATTCAAAAGGACTTCCAGTTTCCAGTATGGTTGCCAAGTCACTTAGATTAATTCTCCTACTGAGAGAAACTAAAATATGGGTAAGGTGTTATCTTCATTAAAGCATTAAAAATATTTCAAAACAGCAAGAAACTACCATACTCAAAATGAAGGGCACATTCATTCAGAGAGGTGAGCTTGAACTAAAGAAGTTTTTGCCCCGAAGTGGTTTGGTAAACCCAGAAAATTAGAACTTGAGTTTTGACAGATTCTCAGGGTGAGAGATAGAGAATTAAAATCTGAAAGTGGAAAAGCCCCTGAGTCAGAAACTCTCAAGCCTTGAACTTGGTAATGTTCCCAGGTGCCTGGAAAAACAAATGGAAATCCTCTCTGAGGAAGGTATCTTTAGCGTGGATGACAAATTATTCCCACAAGTGTTTTTTTCTTTAATTAAAAAAATATTTTTAAATTTATTAGAGAGAGAGAGAGATCACAAGTAGGCAGAGAGGCAGAAAGAGAGAGAGGGGGAAGCAGGCTCCCCACCGAGCAGAGAGCCCGATGCGGGCCTCGATCTCAGGACCCTGAGATCACGACCTGAGCCGAAGGCAGAGGCTTAACCCACTGAGCCACCCAGGCGCCCCCAACAAGTGGTTTTTTAAATACAATGACAGGAACAGTCACAGACAGGCTCCCAAGGAAACTAGGCTCCATGAACAAGAACCAGACTGTAAGAGAACTATGTTATGTTTAGCAAAATAAAGGCAGGCTTGGGAATGTCCTCAGAGAATAGAAATCTAACAAGAGTCATAGGGCCAATTTGGAAAAGAACCTAATAGAACTTGTAGAAACAAAAATATTCAGTAATTGAAATAAAAAACTAAAGGGATATCCAAAGAATAAAAAAATTCAGAGAGATATAAGCACCTTATGTTTATTGCAGAATTATTTACAATAGTCGAACTAAGGAGCAGCCCAACTGTCCATCAATAGATGACTGGATGAAGAAGAAGTGGTATGTATATAGTGGAATATTACTCAGCCATAAAAAAGAATGAAATCTTTGCCATTTGCAGCAACACAGATAGATCTGGAGGGTATAATGCCAAGTGAAATAAGTCAACCAGAGGAAGACAAATACTGTATGATTTTGCTCCTATGTGAACTTTAAGAAACACAACAAACAACAGACTCTTTAAACTAGAGAACAAACTGGTGGTTACCTGAGGGGAGGTAGGAGGGGGGTGGTGGACATAGTTGAAGGGGATTAAGAGTACACTGATTGTGATGAGCACTGAGTAATGTACAGAGAGGTGAGCTTGAATATATATAGTTGAATATATACTTGAATATATAGTTGAATCACTATATTGTACACCTGAAACAAATGTAACATTTATGTTAACTACATTGGAATTAAAAAAAGAAGAAAAGAACTAAAAGGATGGGCTCCACAGACTGCACATAGCTAAAGAGAATATTTGTGAATTGTGAGATAAGTAAGAAGAAATTCTTCTGGAATACAACATGGAAAGACAGAAAGATGGAAATTTCAGGTTGAAAAGACAAGAGGCAAAGAGTGAAAAAGTCCAGTGTGTGTATAGATGTATGAAATATATATAAAATGCATATAATTTGAGACCTAGAGAGAGAAGAGTAAGATAATGTGGCAGCAGTGATATTTGAAGAGATAATGGTCGAGAATTTTCTGGAACAAATAAAAGATACTGATTCACAAATTTTAGAATTGCAATAAATCTCATGCTGGATCTACTCTGAGATATATTGTCATGAAGTTTCAGAAAAACCACCAAAAGTGATCATCCTAAAAGTAGCCAGAAGGAAACGTCGCGTGAGCCACAGCTGGACTGAGAGTTGACTTCTCAACGCAGCAATAGAAGCCAGAAGACAATAGAATCCCATATGCTGAAAATAATTGTAACTTCGACTCCTACACTCAAATAGAAACATCTTTCAAGATCAAAGTCAAAATAAAGACAGTTTCACATCGAGGACAGTCAAGAGAATCTGTCACACAAAGCCCTCTACTAAAGGAAATTCTAGAAGATGTACTTCAAGTAGAAGAAAGAGAACCCCAGTTGGAAAGACTGAGGTGCAAGAAGAAATGAGGAACAAAGAAACTGGTAAATGTATGAATAAATTTAAATGTAACGTGGACTATATTAGGCAATTTAATAATGTCCTGTAGGATTTGAAAAATAAGAATTAAAAATGGGTGACGGGCGCCTGGGTAGCTCAGTGGGTTGAGCCGCTGCCTTCGGCTCGGGTCATGATCTCGGGGATCCTGGGATCGAGTCCCGCGTCGGGCTCTCTGATCAGCAGGGAGCCTGCTTCCCTCTCTCTCTCTCTGCCTGCCTCTCTGTCTACTGTGATCTCTCTCTGTCAAATAAATAAATAAAATAAAAATGGGTGACAACCGGGGCTCCTGGCTAACTCAGTTGGAAGAGGAGGTGATTCGATCTTGGGGTCCTGATTTCAAGCCCCATGTTGGGTATAGAGATTACTAAAAAACTTAAAAAATAAAATAAAATAGGTGACAACTGCATAGAAATTGAGGGTGGAGGCAATTGGATTAAAGGAAAGAATATTCATTGAACTTAGACTTGGTTAGGCTAAGAATGCATCTTGTCATTTTAAAGTAAACTCTGAATATATTCAAACAGAATATGTAACTCCTAAATGAATGGGGAGAGGGAGTTGAATGCTAAAAGATAATCAGTCTAAAGGAAGGCAAGATATGAGAGAAGAAGAAACAAAATGGGCAGAACAAAAATGTATTATTTATTTATTTATTTGAGACAGAGAGCAGAGTGAGCAAGTGGGATTACGAGTTGGGGGGTGGCGATGAGAGGCAGAGGGAGAGGGAGAAACAGACTCCCTGCTGAGCAGGGAGCCCACTGTGGGGCTCGATCCCTGGACCCTGAGATCATGACCTGAGCCAAAGGCAGAGGCTTAACTGACTGAGCCACCCAGGTGCCTCTTAAAACTTTCTATTATAGAAAATTTAGGTAATGTACAAAAATGAACAGAATAGTATAATAGAACTCATGCCCCCATCATCCTAACACTTAGTACTCTTCTAGGTACATTTCCCTCTTTCATTTTTTTCCCCTAGCATAATTTAAAACAAATCTTAGGGCGCCTGGGTGGCTCAGTTGGTTAAGCCTCTGACTTCGGCTCAGGTCATGATCCCGGAGTCCTGGAATCGAGCCCTGCATTGGGCTCTCTGCTCAATGGGGAACCTGTCTCTCCCTCTCCTTCTGCTTGCCACTCTACCTACTTGTGCTCTCTCTCTCTCTCTAATAAATAAATAAAATCTTTAAAAAATAAAATAAATAAATAAAAATAAGACAAATCTGAGACATCACATCATTTCCTTCATTCATAAATAACCTAATATGTGTCTTTATCAGATAAGGACTTAAAAATATGGCACCACAATACTGTTCTCACAAAATTGGTATAGCTAAATAGAAATATATCAGAAATTATGTTACATGTAAATGGATTTTTAAAAAAGATTTTATTTATTTATTTGAAAGAGAGAGGGCATGAGTGGGGTAGGCGGCGCAAAAGGAGAGGGAGAAGAAGATTCTCCACTGAGCAGGGAGTGTGATTTGGGACTTGATCCTAGGACCCCAGGATCATGACCTAAGCCGAAGGCAGACACTTAACTGACTGAGCCACTCAGGCGTCCCTAAATAGTCTTGTTAAAGACAAAAATTGTAATACTGGATAAGAAACAAAATCTCACTTTATGCTATTTATATCAAAAACATAAAGATTTAGGAATGTGGAAAATAAATAATGGAAGTGCTGATCTCACCTGAGACAGGAGGAGCCCTTACCCCACTTACAAATGAGGAAGGAAGGCTCTGGAAGCTGATTGGCTCAGGGTCCCCCTGCCCCTCACCCCCACCCCCACTCTGAGGAGCAGAGTCTGGACTCCAGGTCAGGGTCCCAACACCCAGATGGTGCTTTACAAGGCCTGAGAAGGAGAAGGTGTGGGGGTTCCTGGGGTGGGGGAGGGGGCTGGAAATCCACTGAGAAGGTGGACGTCTGGGCTCCAGTGACAGGTAGAGCCTGTCACCCCAGGGGTGAGGGTGGGGAGGGTGGGAGGGGAGGGTCTTTAAAAGGGAAGGCCAGGGCACCTGGGTGGCTCAGTGGTTTAAGCCTCTGCCTTTGGCTCAGGTCATGATCCCAGGGTCCTGGGTTCGAGCCCTGCATCGGGCTCTCTGCTCAGCGGGGAGCCTGCTTCCCTTCTTCTCTCTCTGCCTGCCTCTCTGCCTACTTGTGATCTCTGTCAAACAAATAAATAAAATCTTTAAAAAAAAGAAAAAGGAAGGCCAAATAAAATAAAGTAAAATAAAATAAAATAAGATAAAATAAAATAAAAATAAAAGGAAGGCAAGAGCAAGGTAGGCACCAGCTCCAGAGTCCCTTAGCAAAGACCACTGGGAGAGAGAAATAGGAAGACAGAAGGTTGTGTGGCCCCTTGGTGGCCCTTGGTGCCTTTTGCGCACTTGTGCGTTGGGGTCTTTCCCAGCTGGGGCCGCAGGAGAGAGGAGTGTGAGGAGATGAAGCTCCGACCTTGGCCACCTTCCAGGAAGAGCGTGGGTGCCTTCCGGTGGCCCCGACACCCCAGGAACACAGCAGGCTCTGGGGTGGCCTCAGGTCACTTCATTTCAGGAAGCTCCTACCCATGCAGCCTCCATCTGCTTTTCCTCCGCTCATTCCAGCAGACGGAAAGGAATTTTAAGAAGGAAAGGCGGCCCGCGGGGGATTCAGAATTTGTGATTCATCCAGACCTGTCCAGACCCATCTGGGAGGAAAGCTGTGTGGCCTCACGGAGAATCTGGCGGATTCCGCCAGGAATCCCGTGGGGCTGCCAGCCCTCCCGGCGTTGGCTGCGAGGGGCCGGCTGCTCCTGCGACGGGGGCCTGGTGGAAACCCAGCCTCACGCCCACACACACACACAGAAACACACACACACAGAAACACACACACAGAAACACACACACAGAAACACAGACGCAAACAAACTTAGGTTTCAAACGCGCCTGCACACACACACACACACACACACACACACACTTGGGCCTTAACCACGTAAATGCACACGCACTCACATTTTGGTTTCACCCCCCACGAGGCAGGTGTTACCTACATGCAGACAGACAGACAGGTGCATCCGGAGCCCCGGACGTCAGCTTGAGCGCTCGCTCTTCCGCTCTTCTGAGCACCGGCCACTCCTGGTCTGATCGTGGGAAACCGGCTGGGAACGACACCGGCAGGCAAGGACTGGGGCTACTGGAGGCCAAGAGCGGAGGAAAGAAACATACTTTCCCAGTGCATCCGGAAAAGCAGGGGCTTTGAGCTGCAGCCGGCAGCCTCTCTCTTCCTAGAGGCCAGACCTCCAGAATAAGCACATTTATTTTTTCTGAAGAGCCAAGTGCAGTCCAATTTCCCTAGCACGGGAGCTGTCACTAATTAACCTGGCCAACTGCACCGCCCGACCTCGATGTGGTATTAAGAGCCGTGGGCACTGTCAGAAGTACCGGCATTGGAGCTACACGGACCAGACTCCTGGCCTCCATGCCATGCTTTCCACCTTCTGAGCTCAGTCTTCTCATCTGTAGAATGGGGACATCAGCCTCCTTCAGGCGTGAGGACAAAGTGAAGTACCATGCACAAAAGACAGGGCCCCGGACGCAGTGTTTGCTCGGTAACTATTGATTTTCTCCTCTCCTGGTTTCTCGTCTCCAAACTACACTACTCACCTGAGCCTTGAGGGCAGAGAATAGAGTCAAGGCTAGCAGGAGCCGACAGTCTGGTTACAGCTCTTTCTCCCTGCTGGCACGGCCCCACGACCCTGGGCCAGGCACCCTCTTCACGTGCCTCTCTCCTGTGGTCTCCTGAATTTAACTCCCTGGTTCTGTTTGCAAGGACAGAGGGCGGGGGAGGCCGTTTGAGAGGCAAGCACAGGGCTGGCCTCCTCCGGGAGGGACAGACAAACCAGGCTCCACAAGGGAGGGCTGATGGTGTCCCGCAAAGTTGCCAGAGGGGTGGAGAGAATGAATGGCATGGAACCATGGTGCTCCTAGTACAGGGCCTGGCATTCGAGAGACTCTGACTGTCCCTGCATTTATGCTTTGAACCATTCCCCCGGCCCTAGAGCCCTTCTGTGTGGGAGTCGCTCCAAGGGGGGATTGCAAATGGGCAGCCCTCAGGCTGGATTTGCTTTGTTCGGCTTATTTCCCAGTATTTCCGATAGATTTCCAGATTCCTGGCTTCTCTTAAAAAATCAGAACCTCTGAGAGCCCTGATAGAGAATTCCCTCGAGGCAATAGCTAAAACACAGCAGGTCTTTATGGAGGTACGAGCGTATCCCACTTGGCCATAGTCCACACTGAACCCTATCGCCTGCCTTGGGCCCCTTCCCTTGTTCCCATCGATGGATATTCGTCCTGCCCCGTGTCCTGACCCCTGGATATTTGGGTTGCGGACCTTGCCTGAGAGTTCCCAGTCACCCACCGGGGGGAAGGAAAGGACATAGGTCTGGAAGGACCCTTACAGGTGATCTTGTCCCCTGGGTTTTAATTTTTTTGACCGGAAACAAGATATAACCCAGAGCTAGACGACAGCAGAACTGTTCTGGCTGAAGCAGAACTTGCTATAATCCAGCTTTTGTTTAGGGAAGGAAACTGAGGATCACATTGGAGACTTGGCCCTTCCCTAGGAACTTTCTGGCAATGGCCACCCAGAGTCTGACCCTGCTCACCGTCTGAGGGCAGATGCTAGGTGAGGAATGGAGAGAGGATGCAAGGAGGATGCTGGACCCACAGGGTGGGAGCTGCCAGGGGAAGGGACTTCGCAGGCAGGGACCCAGAAGACAGATCTGCCCCACCAGTCCAAACTCCCCCAAGGATGAACAGCCGTGCTGGGTTAACAGCCATCCGTGCAAGCACTTGCCGTGTCTTCTGGCATCGTGATGACCCCTGACCCCATGCTCTCGGTGTGACCCTCCTTGACCAGGACCCGCAGGCCCTGGGAGCAGGCGAGGCGATGAAGGGCTGTGTCAGGAAGTTCACATAGAAGAGGGAGATTTTGTTGGATTAATGGGATTGCACGCCTTTTGAAAGGGCCTCGAGGAGAGTCAAGTCCTGAGTCAGGCTTGGCATTAAAAGTACAATCACCATGTACTTCCATTGGGACCCATCGTGGCAGCTGGAATGATCTTCAAATATCAAAAGATTCATATCCATGAATCTGCGCATCCCTGGAGCCAGCAGTCAGAGGGCGGGCCGCTCAGGGGGGACCCGGATTCTTTTTGTCCCTCTGCTCTGCTGTCCTTTGCCCTCAGGTAAAGCGCAGGTGGTGATAAAGCTCGAACAGACCCAGCCGTCACACTCCAGGACAGTGACTATTTCCTCCTGTGTGCCTTTCCCCCCTTTTAATCAGGAAGGGAGCTTCCCTGGAAGCCCCCAGCAATCTCCTTTTCCCTTGTATTGGCCAGAACTGTGTCATAAGCCTGTGCTGAAAAGGACAGTTAGTGGCCAGAGAATGACGTCACTACAATTGTCCCAATGCCCTGGTGCCGGGGGCTGCCCCCGCCCTGGAGCGCTTGGCCAGAGAGTGGGTACCAGACACGATGTAGTCCTTCTAGAAGGGAGGAAGGAGGAATGAACTGCTGGGAAGCTGTCAACAGGGTCTCCCGCACCAGCTGTCCACCCCCTTCCTCCCAGAAATTCCCTGAAGCTGGTGGGGCAGGAAGTCACGTCCACACGCTGTCTCTTTGGACTTCCCCAAGAAGCCATAACATCCTGATTTGGGAAATGGGCATCCCTGCAAAAGTGAGGCAGCAGATCTGTGGTCACCAAGCTTGTAAGCGACTTGAATCAGCCCAGAGCTTTCTAACCCCTGGTGTGGAGCTCTGGTCTCCATGCCCCGCCTCATCCTGCACCCCGAGACAGGATGGCAGCCGGGGGGAGGGGGGCTGGCGGGCGAGGCAGCAGGGTGTGGGGGGAAGGATGCCATGGCGGGTCCCGGCTCTGCCACTCGTTTCCACGCAACTTCCCTTCTCTTGGCCTCAGTTCCCCCACTAGTGTGGAGAGGGATTCGACTCTTTAATCTTTAAGGCTGCTGCTAGCTCACACAGCCTTTGACTTAAGAGAATCCGGGACTCCGAGGAAAGCAAGGAAGAAGCCGCAGCCATGCTGGGCAGCAACTGGCATCTGAGGGCCTTGGCTCCCCCTGTGCAGGGCTCATGAGTTCATCCCAAGGCCCATGCCAGCCCCTGTGGTTTCTCATCTTTCCATCCTGGTCTGAATGACACAATGACTAAAAATACCGGGCTCCTGCGGGCCTGACACCCGGCTAATGCCCTGCCTTGAATCACTTCATTTTCCAGTTTTAGGTGCCGCACATGAGGGCCTGGGACAAGCCACACTTGTCCGTATTGACTCCCAGCAACCCCACCTGCTTCATCAGTGCGGTCAGTGGGGAGAAGCCCACTTCTGCTCTGTTGCTTTTCCCAGCCGCTGAATTGGGCGTGTCAGGGGCCACTGAGCCTCAGTCTCCTCATCTGGAAATTGGGGATAATTATTCCCAGGTATAATGTCACTGGAAGGAGTCGATGAGATTGCATAACCCAGACTAGGGGCTCAGGCTGTGTCTGTTCCTACCTTCCTCTCTGCTTGGTACTCCATGGAGGGCTCAGGCGCGTGATGGCGCAGACCCCGTGCTCCTGCTGCTCCTCCCTCCCCTCCAAATCCCGTGCGGGCTGCGGAAGGAAAGCCCATCCCCACATTGCTTCCTGAGGTAGTCATTAATGAACCATGTGCAGTCACTGCAGGGAAGAAGGCGCTCATGGGCAGTCTGTCCGAACATTTCACCGCCCTGTCCTAGGTCCGGGCCCTGGGGTGACGAGCTCCCGGCCTCCTACCTCCCGCCCCTCTCTTTCCATGAGGCTGGCTGCAAGCAGAGGATAAAAGAGTAAAATTCCGATGCTCCATCCACAGGTAAGAGTCAGCCTCTACCTCAAGGAACCCTCCGACCTTGACCCGGTTTGACTTCCCAGACTCTCTGTTTTGTCTTCTTCCCAAAGAGAAAAATCAAAACGCCTCCCTTAGACCTCCTGGGAGGATGCGAGAGTCAGAAGAGGTAAGCCTCTGGGAGCATAATATATATATGTATGCATTTGTTTTGTTTTTTTTATAGCCCGAAGACAGTCTTTAAAAGACTTGAGTGCGTACCCACACCAGATTGGAGATCAAATTTAGCTCAATGTTTTGTCCATGACAAGAATTCCACAAACATCCGAGGGCCCACTGGGTGCCCGGCCGCGGGAG
This sequence comes from Mellivora capensis, assembly GCA_004024625.1. NCBI lineage: Eukaryota > Metazoa > Chordata > Mammalia > Carnivora > Mustelidae > Mellivora > Mellivora capensis. The sequence continues at coordinate 267,390 of PISX010000224.1, read as the reverse complement.
GGGCGGAAGGCAGAGCGGCATTAGACGTGTGTGGTGACCGCCTTCCACCACTGCTCAGCACTGAGGCAGAACGTCCACCTCACGCGTTCATCACGGTCAAGGGCTGGCTTGACTCAAGAGGCTTACGCCTTCTCCTGGTTCTGGGCCTCTGCGCCATTGGCTGTCTCCAGGAAGCTCAGGCTTTGTGCTACCCAAAGCAATGTACACATTTAGTGCAGTTCCCCTCAAAACACCACCAGCGTTTTTCCCAGAGCTGCAACAAACAATCCCAACATTTGAATGGACCCACAAAAGACCCGAATAGCTAAAGCGATTCTGAAAAAAGAAAAACATAACTGGAGGCATCACGACCCCAGATTTTGAGGAGGGTCGGGGGTTGGGTGAGCCTGGTGGTGGGAAATTAGGAGGGCACGGATTACACGGAGCACTGGGTGTGGTGCATAAACAAGGAATCTTGGAACACTGAAAAAATAATTAAATTAAAAAACAAAACAACAGGGATGCCTGGGTGGCTCAGTTGGTTAAGCGGCTGCCTTTGGCTCAGGTCATGATCCCAGCGTCCTGGGATCGAGTCCCACATCCAGCTCCTTGCTCAGCGGGGAGTCTGCTTCTCCCTCTGCCTCTGCCTGCCACTCTGTCTGCCTGTGCTCACTCTCTCTGACAAATGAATAAATAAAATCTTTAAAAAAAAAAAAACCAACAAAACAAGAAAACCCCACAAAGCTGTAGTCATCAAGACGGCAGGGTACTGACACAAAAACAGACAGAGGTCAGTGGAACAAACAGAAAGCCCAAAAATGGACCCTCAACTCTATGGTCAACTAATACTTGACAAAACAGGAAAGAATGTCCAGTGGAAAAGAGCTGGTGTCCTCAACAAACGGAATTGGGAACACTGGACAACACATGCAGGAGAATGAAACTGGACCATTTTCTCACACCAAATATAGACTCAAAATGGATGAAAGACCTCAATGTGAGACAGGAAACCATCAAAATCCTAGAGGAGAACACAGGCAGCAACCTCTTTGACCTTGGCCGCAGCAACTTCTAGATAGACACGTCTCCAAAGGCAAGGAAAACAAAAGTGAAAATGAACTGTTGGGACTTCATCAAGATAACATGTTCTGCACAGCAGAGGAAACGACCAACACAACTAAAAGGCAACCTACAGAATGGGAGAAGAGATTTGCAAATGACATATCCGATAAAGGGTTAGCTGGATGGCCAACAGACACTTAAACGGTGCTCAGCATCACTCATTAAAAGTGATGTGGTGGGATTTCATCAAAACCATGATGAGCTACCACCTGACACCTGTCAGAATGGCTAAAATGAACAACATAAGAAACAACAGGTGTTGGCGAGGATGTGGAGAAAGGGGAACCCTCTTACACTGTGGGTGGGAATGCAAGCCGGGGCAGCCACTCCAGAGAACAGTATGGACGTTCCTTAAAATGTTAAAAATAGGGTCACCTGGATGGTGTAGTTGGTTAAGTGTCTGACTCTTGGTTTTAGCCCAGGTCGTGTTCTCAGGGTCATGAGGTCAAGTCCCACGTCAGGCTCTGTGCTCAGTGCTGAGTCTCCTTGAGATCCTCTTTCCTTTTCCCTCTGCCCCTCTTGCTCATGCTCGGTCTCTAAAATAAATAAATAAATCTTTTTAAAATGTTAAAAATAGGGGCGCCTGGGTGGCTCAGTCAGCTAAATGTCTGCCTTCGGCTCAGGTCATGATCCCAGGGGCATGGGATCGAGCCCCGCATTGGGCTCCCTGCTCAGCTGGAGGCCTGCTTCTCCCTCTCCCACTCCCCCTGCTTGTAGTCCCTGTCTCGCTGTCTCTCTCTCTCTCTCTGTCAAATAAATAAATAAAATCTTTAAAATAAAATAAAATGTTAAAAATAGAACTACCCTACAATCCAGCAATTGCACGACTGGGTATTTACCCAAAAGATAGAAAAATAGTGATTCGAAGAGATACATGCACCCTGATGTTTACAGCATTATCTACAATAGCCAAACTGTGGAGAGAGCCCAGATGTCCATAAATTGGTGAATGAATAAAGAAGATGTGATGTAGACAATGGAATATTACTCTGCCATCAAAAAGAATGAACTTTTGCCATTTGTAATGACATGATTAGAGCTAGCGAGTATCATGCTAAACGAAATAAGTCAGTCAGAGAATGGCAAATACCATATGATCTCACACATATGTAGAATTTAAAACAAATGAATAGAGGGGAAGGGGGAAAGAAAAAAAGGAGAGACAGAAACAAGCCATAAGAGACTCTTTTTTTTTTTTAAGATTATTTATTTATTTATTTGACAGAGAGAGAGAGAGAGAGAGATGAACACAAGTAGGCAGAGAGGCAGGCAGAGAGAGAGGAGGAAGCAGGCTCCTGGCTGAGCAGAGAGCCCGATGTGGGGCTCGATCCCAGGACCCTGAGATCATGACCTGAGCCAAAGGCAAAGGCTTTATTTAACCCACTGAACCACCCAGGCACCCCACCATAAGAGACTCTTTTTTTTTTTTTTAATTTATTTATTTGTCAGAGAGAAAGGGAGAGAGAGAGCAAGCACAGGCAGACAGAGAGGCAGGCAGAGGCAGAGGGAGAAGCAGGCTCCCCGCTGAGCAAGGAGCCCGATGTGGGACTCGATCCCAGGACGCTGGGATCATGACCTGAGCCGAAGGCGGCCGCTTAACCAACTGAGCCACCCAGGCATCCCTTACCATAAGAGACTCTTAATGAGAGAGAACAAACAGGGATGCTGGAGGGAGGTGGGGGGATGGTCTAGACGGATGATGTGGATTAAGGACACTTCCGATGAGCAACTGTGTGTTGTACGTAGATGATGAATCACTGAATTCTACTCCAGGAACCAATATTGCACTGTATATTAGCGACCTAAAATTTAAATTAAAAAAAAGAAGCAGACTTTAGTCAACCGCCCGTTGCCCCTCAATGCTGCCCCACGTTTCCACATGGGAATGCCATTGCTTGCTAGAGCAAAGACAGAAACAAGCCACCCCATTTGTTTTTCTTGTTTGCATTTACTTTTATGGACTAGGGCCTATTAAGGAGTCAAATAGTTCTAGAAGCTGTGTGAAAGCATGACGGGACTCCCTTGCCCCTCTCACCCATCCTTCCCTCCCTGAAGTAGCCACGCTCACATTCCCCCCGATGACCTGGGGTGACCTCCACATCTCTAGATAACACGATTGCATGGGCACTCTTTATTTTTTTGGTATGGACACTATCTACTGATTTCCCAGTAGGAAGATGGAAATTAAGCACATTTTCCATCCCTGCTCTTCCCAGACATGAGGACTGCCCTTCCTCCCTATTGAATTAGGGTGCAACTTTGGTTAGATCGAGCAAGTCTATGATAGAAAGCCAGGGAAACACTTTCTACGGTTAAAAAAAAAAATAGAGTGAATTACAAATCCTTTTCCTGCTCTACGGACTTCGTTAGCCCTGAGGTTAATTATCTTCTCAGTTTCACAGCCTGATTTTCTGTGTATTTATCACTAATTCCGTGCAGGCTTGCACTTGTCTAAATGTCCTCTGAAGACCTTCAGAAGCATCAGGGGCTCTTCTGGTTTTGTCTTCCTGAAGTCCATCTCTCCGGCTCCTTCTTACCTTCTGGACCTGTCATTCTGCGTCTGGGACTCAGCTGTCACCTGGTGTCTGTCTTTGCTTCCTCTGGGGACCTTCCTCTGCTGCTCTTCTGTGCTGGGTCTCGGAATCTATGTTCATATTTTAAGTAGGTGCCACACCCAGAATGGAGCCCCACATGGAGCTTGAACTCACGACCCTGAGATCAAGACCTGAGCTGAGATCAAGAAGCAGGTGCTTAACCAGCTGAGCCACCCAGGTGCCCCCATGCCTAGCTTTTTGAATGTGACTTGTTTCCTGTCCTGGAAGCTTATAGGACCCTCCCTTGATCCACGGTATTCTGAAATACCAGAGTAATGAGCCCTGATGGGGTCTGAATTTTCTCTAGAAGTCTCCTCCAGCTGGCGAAGACATAGCTTTTCGGTCTCGGGCAGGGTGTGGGGGCAGCTGTCTTGGCCTTCGGAAGTCCCACATTCACTTAGCCCCGCTGTTTGTGGAGAGGATGTAGGCCCTCAGCTCTACCTGGCATTCTGGCATCCCAAGAGCCACTCTTCACCCCTTTCCAGGGTATAAATCTCCAGGGTTCTCCCAGGATGGGAAAGGACAGGTGCCCATGAGGGGGGGATAGAAGGGACCAAGAGACCGAAAGACTTCTTCTTTGCCTACTTTAAACGAATCCTCCTTAATTGCCCAGAGTCCCAGAGCTTCCTTGAGAATTCTGAGTTGTCCACTGTTGGTTCTTACTCTTCTTCACTGTGGGTTTGAGAGTTTCCTTTCTTGGGTCTTCTAAGTCCATTACTCTTCTTGAATCTGCTTTCCAGTCTCTGAAACACTGCTACGGTCTGTTTTGGGGTGTGTGTGTGTGTGTGTGTGCGTGTGTACTTACGCACACACACGAACCTCTTTACTGTAGCCCCAGGAGGGTTTTGCAAGGGATTCTATCTAGATGTTCAGTCTGCCGTATGTTCCAGAAGCCTGGTTTAAACATTATGAGCGAAGTCCAGAGACCTCCGAGCATCCATGCACACCATCAATACACAGTGTTTTTCCTATCACAGAGCTGGTGAGAACTTTTTCAGGCTGGGGGTCAGTGTTTGGAGAGAAGCCGAGAAGAAAACAAGTGATGTGCTGTTGTAGGTCCTTGGGAAAATCCTGGCAGGGTGCAGATGGGAGTGGCAGAGAGTCCCAGATAGGTTGGGGACACTTGTGGGGTTCTCTAGGGAACCCCAGCCCGGGGAGCTCATGCTAGAAAGCCAAGCAGAGCGAACTCCGCCTTGGGCTGAGCCCAACAGGACAAGGCCAGCCCGGGAGTCGGACGGGAGCCATGTAAGCTCCTTGGGAAAAGAGATAACCCTCTGAGAGAGGGGAGAGGGGACCTGAAGTTGTCAGACCAGGAGGACCTTGAAAACCATCCCTTTCAATGCCCCCATGTCAGGGGATGGGATCCTGGGGCTCAAAGAGCCCCTTTACGGGGCTTGTCGCAGGCTGGTCAGAAAAAGACACAGTTCCTTTGTGATGCCTCTGAAGATGGCGGATGGAGAGGGACGGTTTCCTCACCCTGGGAGTCTGAACCTTCACCTCACCCATGCTCTCTGTCCAGATCTGCTCCTCTACGCTTCCTCCAAGCCTTTTCGATAAGGCTTATCTTTTCCACTGATTCTTCTGAGCTCACTTCTGGGCAGTCATGTGACCACACCAGGGGCTCTTGGAAGCAGACATTGAGGCTGGGGGAGGAGCTCACCGGCTGGAGGAGAAAGGACACTCCTGGCAGGGACGCTACAATGCCATGCAGAGGTTCGTGGGTGGATGGCAGGAATGTGCTGGATGAGAGGATAAATCCCTTAAATAAATAAATCCCCGCAGACGGCATCCCCCGGGGAGGGGGCCAGGGCCAGAGGGGCTCCGAGGACGGAGGCTTCTGGCAGTAGCTGGGCAGACTCAGATCTGAGCCCTCAGTCCTCCCGGCCGCCCCGCGTGCCGCCCACCGGCTGGTATTTGTGGAACAGTCCCCACTGTGTTGCCGGGGAAACGAGGCAGCCCGTCACCACCACTCCCGGCGCTGGGCTGCCAACACCCACCACACCCGGCACCGAGGCTGCGGTGGGCCCTTTCTGCCAGAGTCACACGCAGGCCAGCTTTTCTGCCCTGAGTGGGGGTGCTGCTGGGGCCTGAGGGCATGACCTCTGGCTCCTGAGGGCCACCTCCCCACCCCCCCGCCCCCGGCCATGTCTCTTGGCCCTGAGCTCTGGGCAGCCCGGTCCAGGGAAGATGTGGATGGCTGACGGTCAATGCTCAGGTGTCAGGGTCCCCAAGTTCCCCTTCCTGCCCTTTGGACTGGCGCCGTCTCCCCACCGGGGCCACAGACCGCAGCCTGCCTGCCTGCGCTGGGAAGTGTAAATAGCAGCTGACCCCCAGAGCGGGCGCCCCCCACTCTCCTCCACCCCCACTGGGCTCCATGCACTGGACTTTTGGGGTGACCACAGCCACCCACAGTCAAGGCCAGGGCAGCCAAAGGGGCCAGGCCGGGGAGTTCTAGGTCTGAGTCCTGGCCCTCTGCCAACAGCCTTCGTGGCCTTGGGCTCCTAGAGGGGCTCTTCGGAGGGTAACCCCCATACTGCTTCCTGTCGGGCTCCGAGCAAGTGAAGTTCAGCCAAGCGGGGGTGGGGTTCGTGGGGGGGGTGTGGACAGTGACAGGAAAGAAAGTCTTCGGGACAACCCCCCCGTTGGGCTCCCCTTTCCTGGGTAATGAATCCCAAATCCTGTCACCTTTCCTCCCCATGATTCAGTAGCCGCTTGCTGAGTCTGTGCTCAGTGGCCAAGGGACAGATGAGGCTGCGTAGGGGACACAGGAGGAAACCGCCGCGATGCTGCGGGCTGCGGACTGGGACAGAGGGATGCACAGCCACCGACTGACTGCAGGACAGAAAGCGTGGCAGAGAGGAGGACTTCTGAGCTGGGCCCGGAGGCGTGGGTAGGAGTTCACTAGGCGGGTGAGAAGCAGAGGAGAGAACAGAGGGACCAGAGCTGGAAAAGCGAGAGGCACCATTTGCAGGACGGGCGGGCTAGGGTGTCAGGCTCCGCTCAGGGCTGCGCGCCGAGGGGCAGCCAAGCCACGGGCAGAGGCCTCAAGCGCTGTGTGGGGCGCTGTCCCCGAGGCCCATGGGGGGGTCACCTCGGTGACCAGGGGGACCAGGATGAGTCTTGCGGTCTGGGACTTCAGGCTGGGTCGGGTCTCTCCTCCATGGACCCCGTGAGCTCTGTTTCATCTCCCGCCGTCTCCCCGGCGCCCGACCCAACGCCCCACCGATAGAAGTACGGACGGGAGCCGCCTTCCTCTCGGAGCCGGGAGTGGGATTCCTGAAGGACTCCCATTGCGCAGGTGGCAGGTGCAGGCACTCGGTATGACAGCGGCCAAGTGGCCTGCCTGGGGCAGACGCCAGGTGAGGCTCGGCCAGATGAGCCTGAGGGCCGGGGTTGCAGGGAGGCTGCTGGCAGGGGCGCGGCAGGGAGGGGAGAGGCGGGGGGCGCGGCAGGGGCTCAGCGGGCTCCCCACAACGGCCCACTCCGTGGGGGCATCAGGGTCGGTCTTTGCGGAAGTGTTTTCAGGCGGTAATTTTTTCTAATTTTCTACTTGCTTGTAGATTTGACCATGTCAAACCTTTCCCGCCTTCGAAACCGAGTCCTCGTTCATTCATTCATTCATCAAACGTTTAGGAAGCACCTGCTTTGTGCCGGGCGCTGGGCGAGCGGTGGGGAGGCCCGGATGAGACCTGATTCCTCCCTCGCTGAGCCCACAGTTTTGTGGGGGTGTTAACACCCTCACACCGGGAGGGACACCCTCGGGCTGCCACCGTCTCGGGTCTGGCTGGACCCTGACGCCTCCACTTGTTGGGCCAGCATCAGCTCCCCATCCCCCTGCCCCACGGCCTCCTCATCTGTGAGGCGGGTAATAAAAATCCCATGTTGAAGGATCCCTGAGACTCAGGGTGCCCCCACACACTCTGTCTGAGCTCCCTTGGTGCTCGCTGGAGGCAGTGTCTCCCCCATTCCTGGTTTCCTGTCGGAACAGAAGCAAACTTTTCTGGAAGGTCCTGGAGCATCTCCCCCTCATGGCGGATGTGTGGGAGGACAGTGAGCCTCACAGCGCAGGGAGCTCATGCGGGGGTATCAGGCCAGCAGGACCTGGCTGTGCTGTTCCCAGAACCTCCCGAGGCGTCCTTGACCCTGGCCGTCCTTCAGCTGATGGGCGGCGTCCTGTGAGGACACGTCTCCTTTAGGGAGGGCGTTGGAGGCGAGCTGTAGGAACACAGCAGCACCCTTCTTCCTTGACAGGAAAGCCCTTGTGTGAGAGCTTCAGTGACTATCATGGGTTCTCCCCTTCCTCAGGCTGGCGGGTCCCCTGAGGCTCCCCTCAGCCCGGAGGGGGCATGTCTATTTTTTCTGCTAAGGGTCTCCCTTTCTCAGCCCCTTGTTTGGACGCCCAAGTGGGGCCAGAGGGGTCTTGAGGGAAAGTCTTTCTCTGCCCAGAACCAGGCCCGCATTGCAGGGCTTTCAGTGGGAGACTGAAGCCTTGCCTTGAGCCCACAGGACAGCCTTGCTTGGGTGGCTTGTCCAGCCAACTCCCATCAGGTCTGCCACGTGGGTCCCTCAGGGGTTGGTCATCCATCTGTCTGTTGGTCTGTCCATCACTGGGCCCTGTTGTGGGTCCACAAAGAGGAACGGGTCCAATCTCTCAAGGAGCTGGGTTTAGCGGGTGCGGCCTCTTCATCCTTCGCCTGCCCGGAAACACCCTTGGGTCCTCCTCTCCGTTGCCAGTGTTAGTGTCCTTGAAACTGAGACCTCAAGGACTTCTCCAGTGCTCAAGTTACTCCGAACCCCCAGAAGGCTCTCCATCCAAGGACTGAAGACAGGGTAGGGCCTGCGCTTACTTGGCTTAGCTGCCTGGCGTGTCCATTTTACTGATGGAGGAACTTAGGCACCCAGAAGTTAAGCATCACAGGGATATTCATGGGTCCCAAAGCATGTCCAGTGAATGGGAAGATGATTACAATGCCGTGTTCAAAGGCAAAATAGGATATGAAATTGTGTAACCAGTATGATCCATATAGAGAAAGACCACATAGAAAAAACTCAAGGGGAATATGTCAACACGTTACCAGTGGTTTCATTCAGTGTTAGAATTACGGGTGGACTTCCCCCCGACTTTCCTTCATTTTTCTAGACTAAACAAGAGGTTTTAAACATCTCTCCTATTTTGTCCCGTTTTCCAGTTTTCTGGGCACTCTCCGCACTGGGACGGACACACTATTCATTTCCCACCTCTGCTTTGATAGGTAGAGAGGACAGAGCACCAACATTCCCATTTTCAGAGGCAGAGTGAAGTTAAGTGACTTGTCCCAGAGACGGGGAGCTGTGACAATAATAGGGGCCTTTTGACTCTCAGTTCCTTGCCATTAAGTGATTTCACAGCTGCTCAGATCCTGATAGACACAGCGTCCAAAGGCACTCGGCGTTCAAGCTGGATTCGGAGATTGTGTTTCCAAATGGGGGTAAGCCTTGGTGAGTCCAGGCTTGGGAGCCCCTCTATGAAGAAAAGAACAAAATAGAAACACAGAATTGGGTGTGAAAGTAATATTTAGAATTACAAAATTTTAAAAGCTGATAAATATCACAAATAACACAAAATCCAGAAAAATAATGTATTTCTATTAATTCCTTGCCCGACACATTTCCATAATACTTTTTCTGCATCATTTTTAAGCCCTGTTCTCTTTGAATGCCTCTTCACAGGACGATGGTTTTGTATTGTTTTCTAGAGAGACGGTGATGCGTAATTGGCTTGGAATAAGCATGTGACTTCACGCCAAGTCATACTCAATACTCACTATTTATAGAACCACTACAGTCTGTGCTCTACAAAGGCAAGAATTTGGGTAAAGTTTATTTTGTGCAATTCCCACCAACAGAGGGAAAAAAAACATGGCATGTTTATACGTGTGAATGGTACATCCCGGACTCTGCTCTCGATGGCAGAGAATTTCTGTTTTGGCTGGGTTTTCATGAGAACAGAATTTCCCATTTAGGGATTTGACACGTGAGATCATTGGAGGGCTTCTCTTCCGGCTCTGCACATTTCCTATGTTGTTTTCCTTCCACCGCCGCCCACTTCCGGTGCCCAATAATCTTGTGGACCTCAGGATACGACCTCTTGTCCTTTGCTTCCATGCCACAAGCTGGATGAGTTTGTACAATGGGATGTTGTTCCCAAGCCTAAACTTTACGAGGAAGAGGCTATGAATCACGTAAAGGTGTCCCACTGAATCCAAGCTGAAAATGTCCCCCACTCCACTTCCTCTTAGCTGGATCCCACGTGGCCATTCTAATGTCACCTGATGCTGGGGCTGCTGTAACAAATTGCCACAAGCTGGGTGCCTTCACGTAACATTTTCTCACGGTTCTGGAGGCTGGAAGTCTGAAATCAACGTGTCAGTGGGGACGCGCTCCCTCTCTGAGCGCTCTAAGGGAGGATCCTTCATTTCTTCTAACCTCTGGTGTTCCCTGGCTTGTAGACCCATCACTATAATTTCTGCTTCTGTCCTAGTGTTCTCTCCTGTGTCTCTGCGTCTCCTCTCTTCTTATGGGGACACCGGTCATCCTGGATTAAGGGGCCACCTACCCCACTGTGACCTCATTTTACCTTAGCTAGTTACATCTACAAATAACCTATTTCCAAATAAGGTCATATTCTGAAGTTCTAGGAAGAACATGAAATCGGGGGGGGTAGGGGGGAGAAGGGAACACCGGGATGCTTACTTTTGTGTGTCAGCTTCACAGGGCCCAGGGATGCCCAGCTGTCTTGTAAAACATTTCTGGGTATGTCTACGAGGGTGTTTCTGGAAAAGAGGAGCATTTGAATCAATGCACTAAGAAGATGCTCTCTCCAGCGTGAGTGGACGTCATCCAGCCCACTGAGAGTTTGAACAGAACAAGAAGACAGAGGGAGTGAGCTCACCTTCTGCTCGAGCGGGGACACCCACCATCCGCTGCCCTTGGAATCGGTGCTCCCAGTTGGCTGGCTTTTAGACTCAGATCAGGACCACTGTTCTCAGGCCTTGGCCATGGATTGAGTGACACTGGCAGCTTTCTGGGGTTTCCAGCTTGCCGATGACAGATGGTGAGAATTCTCAGCCTCCGTAACTGCGTGAGAAAATTCCTACAATACATCCCCCCTCTGATATATCCACAGACACCCTTTACATCTTGACTAACACAGACACTCTTCAACCCGGTACACAGGGTAAACCAGAGTGGAAAGAAACAGTGGCTTGAGCCCACCAGGGTTAAAACAGCTTACTTTTGCTGGTTTTACAAATACCCTTGACCTTGTGAACACATTGCTTGCCTGTGCCAGGGCCTTGGAGGCACCTGTGCAGGGAGTGGGTGGTCGTGGGGACTCTGAAGCAGAAGCTTCCTTCAGGTCTAGGAGAGGGGAAACCAGGGTGGGGGGGAAATGGGAAGCTGTCTTCAGAAGCTGGTGAGATTTGGGTGGAGGGAGCCCAAGGGCTTGCTCAGGGGATGAGGCCAAGAAGAGTGTGCAGGGCTGAGAAAAGGGGCCTCCAGTTCTCTCTGGGGGCAGGAGGTCCTTATTACTCAGGAGGACGTGAATCAGAGTCCCAGGGATGAGGTGATAATGTGAGACCCTGATGTGTGCTCCCCACTTTCCCTCGTCTGCCCTGGGATTTTGGAAAACCAAGGGCCTTCCACCTTGACTCTTTCCACGCTCTTCACCTCGTGACAAGAACAGCTATAAAAATGATAACTATCTATTGAGCTATTCATTCAGTAAATCTGTATCGAGGGCCTGCAAGTGCCAGGAATGGTTTCTAGGTTCTCGGGATACAGCAGAGAGCCAGAGAGACAGTGACTCTCGCGCACCTAATTACTCTAGGGGGGCCAAGCGCGTCCCGGGAGGCCCTCCAGCTTGTGTGTCCTATGCAGGTGTCACATTAAAGCCTGTCCCTAAGACACGTGCGCCACACCACACACCACTCACACACACCATACCACACACTTCACACCACACGAAACACACACGCCACACCACACACACGTACCCCACACCACACACACACTTCACAACACACAAAACACACATGCTACACCACACATATGTGCATACCACACACTACACACTGTGCTACACACAACATACCACATACCATGCACACACACACACACACACACCACACATGTCCACAAAGTGTGATTATCCCGCAGGTGAACTCAGCACTGGATCTCACAGGCCTAACCCTCTAATTCGGCTTCCAGAAGCCATGGTTTTGGATCCAGATAAACCTGGTTCAAATCTCGGCTCTGTCACTTCCTGCTCGCATGACGTGGGGCAAGTAATCAAATCTTGCAGTGTTTGGTTTCTTCCTGTAGAAAAGGCAGTGACCACAGCCATTTTGGGGATGTGGCGGGGATTGGCGACAATATCGAGAGCCAGAGACTGCTCTGGGGTCGGCTTACCTCAGTTTCCTCACTTGGACCCTGACAACACCACTATGGTGGGCGAGCTCTGTGGAAAGTGCTCTGAGAACCCGGGCAGATGGCAAGCAATGAGGCTACAAACCTGTCCTCAGGCTCCTCAGGAGCTTTGTCTCCCTGGCAGACAAAGGCTTGCTCCCTGCAGCAGAGGGCTGCTCTGGTCACCACCCTGTCCCCACAGTACTGACCCAAACCGGGGCACCATCGGACCCCAGCCTCCAGCCTCCCTCACGGGACAGCCCCTGAGAGCAGCCGGAGGGGCCAGAGCAACCCTTTCCCTTGCTGTGGTTTATCATCCCGGCAGGGGACTCATTCTGCTGGGAAGGGGGATTAATCTGAGAGTCAGGCTTTAGAAGGCAAATCATTTCACAGACAAGCATTCCTGCTGGAACGCAGTTGTAAACAGCCCTAGGGCCCTCCATTCTCCCTTCAGCTGCACGGCCTCTGGGTTAGCTAACCCTGCTGGCCCGTGGTTTCCAGAAATCTCCATGGAGAGCTGGGGTGGGGTTCTCCTGGAACCTAGCAGGGCTATCCTGAGCAGGGGCCTCCATTCACATGTTAATTCAGTGGAGGATCTCAGAGGACAGGTGGCAAACGCACGCACACACACGCACACGCACTTACACACACTTGTGCACACACACGCACGTACTCACTGAAGAGACAGAATTTGCGTTTCTGGAAAGCCTGAATCTGTGCTTATTCTCATGCAGGTGCATGCCCTCTGGTAGAAAGAACACTGACTTAATACAAGAAGAGCTAATTTCAGATTTTGTCTCTGCCGGCCCAAGTTCACATGAAAGCAGACTCTGAGTCTCAGTGTTTGTGGTGACCCTGTGGGAGGGCAGGGCCGTTGTCAGTGCTGAACGGACAAGATCACATAGGTGAGGGCCTGGCCCAGGGTAGCAGGAAGTAGATAACAGGCATGTTGGTCCCTCCTTTGAGACATTTATCAGGGGGCTCGAGGTTTGGTAGGGGGGTAAGATGAAGCAAGTACCTCCTGCCCAGCCCACCGTGCTCCCTGGTACGACAGTCCTGAATTGCAGGTCTGACCCCACCACTGTTCTTTGTATTCCGAGTGGCTCCCCAGGGCCTCACCGGAAAGCTCTCGCTGACCTCAGGCCCTTGGTGCTGGCACCCTAGGCCCTGCAGACCACACCCTATGTCTGCTTCCTCGGGCAGGGCCTTGCCTCTGGGACACGCCCTCTGTGTTTTCACAGCCTGTTGGCTCCCTCCCTACAGACCGCTAGCTCCCTAACCACCCGGCTGGGACTCCTCATCCCCTGTGTGTCCCTGTCCCTTAGGCCCATCATCACAAGGCACTGCTGTCCCATGTTTGTGCCTGCCACTTGTCTTGCCTGGGGGTCCCTTCAGGGCCGGACTCTATTTTGCTCACCCTGATTCCCTGTGGCCAAGTCCAAAGAGCCAAGGGCAAATACTGCCCAAATATAGTTGAATAGGATATTTAAGAAACAGGCTTCTTATTTTAAAAGTGCCTTATTAGTCAGCAGTTTTGGAAAGAGAAACAGTCTCGCAGAAGCATGTGACCCTCCCACCCGACTTGAGGGAGGAGGCAGCCCTTGGGAGCCCAGGCTGCTGCTCAGGACCACAGAGTCATGGAGCCATGGGACCACGGGGCATGGAGCACACGGAGTCACAGGGACGTGGCCACCAGGCTGCCCAGAGCTCCTGCTTGCTGCTCCCCCCACCACCTCTTCCCCGCCTCACGGCTCCCATTTCCAGGTCTGTTCTGTGCCTCCTCCGCATGGGCCCTGACTGGCCTGTCATCTCGGTCATTTCAGAAAGGAGGGGGATGCCTCCTTGCAAGTGCTTAGCGACATTCCCAGTGGCCCGTGGGGAGCGGACGCAGGAACGTTGTGCTGCCTGAAACTTTCTAAGGCACAGCTCTTGCTCACGTCTGCCCCTGGCCTGGAAGCCTGGAATAAAGAATTACGATGACAGGGGCGCCTGGGTGGCTCAGTGGGTTAAAGCCTCTGCCTTCTGCTCAGGTCATGATTCCAGGGTCCTGGGATCAAGCCCCGCATCGGGCTCTCTGCTCAGCAGGGAGCCTGCTTCCTCCTCTCTCTCTGCCTGCCTCTGCCTCCTTGTGACCTCTGTCTGTCAAATAAATAAATAAAATCTTAAAAAAAAAAAAAAAAGAATTACGATGACATCCGCACTGACATGACAGTGGGAGCCTCCCGGGTGCCAGGCACAGGGATAAGCTCGTCACAGATTCGCTCTCTTGTCCTCACGCCCACCCCGTGTGAGAGCTCGTATCCCCATTTTGGAGTTGGGGACACGGGGATCTGCGGATTAAGCTGCTTGCCCAGAGTTACGTACTGGAGGGGCCGTGCACCTGCACTTCTCAGCTCTCCGACGCAGGGAGCTTTGTGCCAACAGCCCGCTGCCGCCCCTACACTTGCTTCCGTGAGCCCGGCTTCCCCGGGGCTGCTCCCCACCCGCTGACCAGGGATGGGGCACACTGGGAGAGGCGGGTTTCCTCCGCTGGGCGCCTCTGGCTCCAAATCCCTGGCCCCCTGTTGGACCCCATCAGAATGCACCCGAGACCCTTCCCCCACCACCGGGACCCCCCCCTTTACCCCACTCACCCCTGCCTCATGGTCTGACAGCTCTCCCAGCCTCCCCTAATTCCGCTCCATTTTTCCTCACCAGCATCGCCCTGAGAAATCTCTAGCACAGCTAGTCTTGCATGGTGACTGCTGTTTGGAGGACTGGAATTGAGGCACACAGCTAAAGACATGCCTGCTGGTTGAACCAGCACTAGCCTACCACGCTACCTCGCTGCCGTGCTAGCCTGACGCCAGGGTCCGGCCTCTAGGATCTGAGGGCAGGGGGTCCCAGGGACGTCTGCACTGTCCATCACAGGTCCTCTGAAGCAGGTGACACCTTAGGGGATGCAGAGAAGTAGGACGGAAGACTTTGGACCCCTGAAGGCTTTGCGGAGCCCAGCCGAGCAGCAGGTCTGCTGGGACTTGCACGTGGGAGGGAAAGACTCGCTTCCGGTTTCAATCACTGCTGCTTTGATTGCTGGCTGCCGCACTTACACGGTTGCCCAGCTGACTCGGATTCGAATCTGGGCTTAATTGGCAAAACTCTGCACTTTAAAGGGCCTCATTTAAAGCCACCTCAGTGTGAAGGCGTCCCAGTGTGGAGGGAGGCAAGGGAAGAAGGGAATGGACAAGCAGGTAGTTTCATGGTCAAGAGAGCCAAGGCGAATGGGTTTTGGGCGGTGCCTGGCGCATCAGCTGCCCTTGGTACATGGCGCCTGTTACGGTTAATGTTACCGTTGTTGCTACTGAGGTCATTTTGGCAGGGGCGGGAACGCTGAGCACTGTCTAATGTAGCCTGAACTAGGGCAGAAAAGTGCTTTATAGGACTTGTGCAGCAGTAAGACGACAAGCTAGCAGGAAAAATTCAACCCCAAAGCAGAGGAGAGGGTTTTCCAACTCATAGGGAAAGCCCTCCAGTTTGTGTAGTGGGCACCTTCTGCCCGTGATCTTGAAGGCCCAGGGAAATGGAAATCAGCTGCGTGGTTGGGTGGCTCGGGCTGGGCATCGCCACCCCCACGGCGCCCCCCCCTGCCCCAGCCCTGAGTGGGGCTCTGCATGGCAGGGGGATTGCATGGCAATCCTTGCCAGTCCCCTGCAAGGATTCTGGGAGTTGGCTCTTCCTCTCCCTTCCGCTTGGTGTTTTCCAGAGTTAGGGGCTTGGGCATATCTGACTGCCAACCCTGCTCAAGTGGCCGGGAGGACAGGGTAACACCAGCTTCCCGGCCCAGCTCCCGAGGCTCTTTGCACCCTGGGCACCCCACTTTCCCTCCCAGTCTGATGCACTTCTCCCCATCATCCCAAGCCCTGCTCCTGGGGCTGTGCTATTCCAGCCTTCCCTTCCCCCTCCCTCTGCCCAGCTCCTCCTGGCTTTGCCATGCCCGGGTCCCACATCACCTCCCTCTGTGAAGCCGAGCTGGCCCCCTGCCACCCCCTCTGTGCTTCTCTCGGGATCCCTCCGGGGGTCTTGTTCATAAGGGTCTTTCTTGGGGCAGAAGGCTTCCAAAGAACGGGAATCTCACCATCTTCCTGGCCCCTGTCCCCAGCAGCCTGCAAAATGCTCGGCACAGGGAATGTTCGAGAACATTTTGATGGATGAACCAAGACTCAGACACTTGCTGACAAACCCACAGTGATGGAAGTGCAGCGACATGGGGAAGAGGAGAGACTGTCCCCGTGGAGAGGGGCCGTGGGGATGAGTATTGATGGGGGGCCTCTGGGAAGCTGAGTGCCGGGGATGTTGGCCACATCGGCTCAAGGACAGGCAATTCCCCGCCCTGCTGACGACGGCGACTGCCATGACCACATGGAGCCAGATGCAGTGACACGTCATCGATCCCTTATGTCCACGTGGGTCTCTCATGGCTAATGCTGCAGGGACACACCGATGGGAAACCGAGACCCAGAGCCAAAGAGCTCAGTCACCAGGCTCTAAAAGCAGAGTTTCTGACCTCCTGCTCTGCACATGGGTCATGAGCCACTTCAGGCTCGTGGAGAATATTCTGGACTCGGTAGTCTGGATATCTGGCTTCGAGTGTGGTTTCTACCCCTTGGGGAACTTGGTGTCATACTTCTCTCCCTGAAGACTCGGTACTCATGTCAAATGGGGACAGTTTCCTTCCAGGTTACTTCACTACCAAGTTCTGACAAGAAAGACTATATGTGGGAGGGCGCCTGGGTGGCACAGTCGGTTAAGGACCGACTCTTGGTTTCGACTCAGGTCATGATCTGAGAGTCGTGGGATCGAGCCCTGCGTCAGGCTCCGTGATCAGCAGGGAGTCTGCTTGAGTTTCTCTCTCTCTCTCTGCCCCTCCTGCTGCGCTCTCTCTCTCTCTCTCTGGAAAAAAAAAGAATATATATGAAAAGCTTTCATAAATCATTAATATTTCTCTCATATGCAGATTTTATTTTATATTTTTATCTGAAGTCTGCAAATTAGATGAAATACCAGGAAACCTAAAGTGTGCAATCAGTAAAGATATGATTTAAAAAGAAAAAAAAACAATTGGGGAAAAGCAACCACCACTGTATGATTAAGCCTAATAACCAGCATGCATGGTAGAGTGAGTTTTGTCTCATTTTGTATTTGCCTTTTAATATCTGTTAAATCTAAAAAATAATAATAATAAAATAAAATGAAATCTATTTCATCTGACCTGAAGACAGAACCTCCCCCCATTCCAGTGGGGTGGGTGGGAGCGTGTTATGTGGTTTATCTCCAGCTGGTGAGATTATGGGTGATTTTTATGGGTTTTTTCCCTTATCTTTATTTCTGTACTTTATCTGCATAAATACGTAAAATATATAAAATCAGTGCAAGTTTGTGAATGCTCTCATTGGTGGAGTGGCCTCTCTACCTGCCTTTTTCTGATCCTCGTGGAAGCAACGGAGAGGTCAGGGGATCCCAAGGGTGTCATTTGTGGCCTGTATACTCAGGCTTCTCACTCTCGAAGCCAGTGCTGTTTGCACCCACTGTGTGCTCCTGACTGGCTGGCGGGGAGCAGCGGACACTTGGGAACGGGCATTCTCTCTAGTTCCTAGAGATTGGAGCTTCTAGATGCTTCTCTGCCAGGCATGGAGTAAGGGTCAATGAGGGCCTTTGGCATGTCTTTGGCTCTCCACTTTATTTTTTTATTTTTTATTTTTTTTTTTTAAAGATTTTATTTATTTATTTGAGAGAGAGGCAGTGAGAGAGCATGAGCGAGGAGAAGGTCAGAGGGAGAAGCAGACTCCCTGTGGAGCCGGGAGCCTGATGCGGGACTCGATCCCGGGTCTCCGGGATCATGACCTGAGCCGAAGGCAGTCGTCCAACCAACTGAGCCACCCAGGCGTCCCTGGCTCTCCACTTTAAACCAGGCTCATCAGAACCCATCAGACACATCCCCCTGCAGGAGCTCTGTATGTCCTGGAGGCCTTCCCGGAGGAAGCAGCCTGCCCTCCAACGATTCAGAGCTACCCAGGCCTTGGGAGCTGTAGTTTGGTACACGCGATTCTGCCGGACTGTAGGGCAGCCCCACGGATTCTGTGGGGCTGAGCTCTTCGTGGGAACCTTTGGCCTGCCCTGCCCGTGGCTCTCACAGCTGGAAGACGCCCCAAGGACAAGCCCGTTTGTCTCACTGAGTCTCAGTTTCTCCGGTTTCAGAATGGGGACAGTGTTTTCTATCCTGGGTAGGCCTTGAATGCCAAACTAGGAAACTCCGGTTCATTTACATGGAGGAGATTTTGCCAAGCAGAATCCCAAGGGATTCATTTCGCCCACCGGGTTCACTGGGGTCTCAGCGGCAGGGGGCGAGCAGAGCCTGAAGGATTTCCGCTGGAGAGAGCATGCTCCGGGCTGAGAGGAGGGGCAGCAGGGGAGGCACAGGGCATCTGACTCTTCTCAGGTCCCGAGTCAGCGCTATGATGACCTCAGGGTCAGGGGCCATCTCATCCTGCCCCTTCTCCACTTAGGAATCCAGCCGTGGCCAGGGAAGAAGGGAGGGGGTGAAGCCAGAACCTGCGCAGTTAGCGGAAGCCTCGCTGAGCCCCTCGGATCTAGGAGAGGGAAAATTCCCTCTGGGAAAGGTTTTTTCCTGATGTTTCTGGAGAACAGGAGCCACTTCGGAAAGACTAGAGACTTCCTCATTAAACCTTTGGTGGGCTCCCGGGTGTTTTCTCTTCTACACGGTTGCACTGCCATGAGAATTCTATTATTTAATTTTTTAATCAACGAGGTAGGGAAGAGGAGCTTATTTCATTCTATGTGTCTAACAGCTGGAGGCGTGGAGAGGTAGATGACCGGCCTGCGGTCATAGCTTGCTTGTGGTAGACCAGAACTCCAGTTCTGCCTTCTAAACCAGGGGATTTTTCCCTGGCCTGCTCCTGCCCGAGATGATATTTTCAAGCAAGGGCTTTAAGCCTTGGGTGAAAAACCATCTTCTCCACTTACTGGCTGTGTGAGCTAGAGCATTTATTATTAATAGGGTGTCCAGATAAAATGTAGACTACCTAGTTAAATTTGAGTTTCAGATAAACAACAGGTTTTGTTTTTTTTTTTAAGATTCTATCCATTTATTTGAGAGAGAGAGAGAGAGAGAGAATGCACTTGGGAGAGCACAAATGGTGGGGGAGGGGGAGAGGGAAAAGTAGACTCCCCACAGAGTGGGGAGCCAGACAGGGGGCTCAATCCCAGGACCCTGAGATCATGACCTGAGCCCAAGGCAGATGCTTAACGGACTGAGCCACCCAGGTGCCCCAACAACAAATAGTTTTTTAGTACAAGTATGTCCCAGGCAATGTTTGCTAAGTCTGGTGCTATAGACCAAGTGCCAAAATCCTACCCCTCAAGGTGATGGGACTGGGAGGTGGGGCCTTTGCATCAGGTTGGGAAGGCAGAGCCCCCATGAATGCGATGAGCGCGGTTGTACCAGAGACCAACCAACCCTCTGTGACCCGAGACGTGGGCTCTCACCAGACTCCAAGCTGCGGGCCACCTGATCTCGGACCTCCAGCCTTTGGAGCTGGGAGGCATACATTTCTGCTATTTCTAAGCTGCCCCGCCTCTGGCGTTTTGCTGTAGCAGCCAGAGCAGAATAAGACACCTGGCAACTGTAATTCTTCTTTGAATTAAAAAAGGGAAAAGGCCAAAGTGGGGCTGTTGTGAAGAGGGATGGAAGGAATACATTAAAGAATAAAATAGCTTTCAATGAGTGTTAACAATGAAACGCAGACTCCGTAGGAGGCCGTATACATGATCTTTGGCCTTCTCCCCAACCTTCGAACCCTTCCTACCCAGGGCTTGCTCAACTTTTCCTTAAAGGTCCAGATCAGTAGATATTTCAGGCTTTACGGGGCCTACATGGTCTCGGTCCCAATTACCCAGCTCTGCTACTGAAGCTCAAAGGCAACCGGAGGCAGTACATGATAAAAGGTTGCAGTTTCTTCTAATAAAACTTTATTTACAAAAACAGGCCAGGGCGAGATTTGGCCAGGGGAGCTCGCGGACTGCTGACTTTCTGCCGGGAACCAGCTGCCTCTCCTCTTAGATGACTCGACCCCAGGCCGCCAGCGTCCATCTGTCTGCGTGTCCGTCCCTGATTGCCAAGCAAGGTCTTTTGTCCTTGTTTGTCACTACCTGGCCCCCAGCTGGGGGGACCGCAGGCCGCTCTCCCTCTCCTGGGGACCCTGCAGCCCCTTGTGGCCCACCGTGAAGTCCCTGAACAGGGCCTCCCGGTACCCAAGAGCTGCCCTTCCCTCCGCCACAGACGGCAGGTGGGCTACGGAGGGGGCTTGATGACCCTTCTAGCCATCAAACCATTGTCATGGCAACCTCGCAGCCACCACCTGCCCCTCCAGCTCAGTGCGGACGGCTGTGCCCACGTGAAAGTGAAGTCCGGTGGGGGGCCCAGGACGCCATGGCAGGAGTGGAAAGAAATAATACAAGGCCAACAATAATCACCATAAAAGCAACATCAGAATTGTCCATGCTGTTCAGGCAGGAAATAAAATAATTACAAATTTTGACCAGTATCGTGAAGGAAACACATAGGGTACTGAGTGAGAGGTTAACAAGTCTGTGGGATACACCTACTGAGATGGTATGGTGAGGACAGGCCTCTCTCAGAGCAGGTGAAGGCGTACAATGAGGCGTACAATACAATGGCACCTTGGGCAGTAGGAATTGCATGTGCAAAGGCACTGGGGCAGGAAAAATGTGCATGGTCAAGGAAGGAAAAGGAGACCCATATGACTGGAGTATAATGAGTGGGGAGGAGAGTGGCAGTAGGTGAATTTGGGAGGAAGGCATGAAGAACCTTTAGGTCACCTGTAGGTGTGTGGGTCAGTGCTGCGGGCTGAATGTTTGTGCTCTCTGCAGTTCACAGGTTGGAGCCTTAATCTGCAAGTCCATAGTATTTGGAGGTGAGGTGTTTGGGAGGTAATGGGGTTTAAGTGAGGTCATGAGGGTGGAGTCTTCAGGATGGGATCAGTGCCTGACCAGAGCTCACTGGCTCTTTGTCATGGGAGGACTCGGCAAGAAGGTGGAGGAGGGCCTCACCAGATCCCGACTGGCCGGCACCCTGAGCTCGGACACGCAGCCCCCAGAGCTGTGGACAGTGAATTTCTGTTTTGTGAGCCCCCCAGTGTGCGGTGTTTTGTTACAACAGCTGCACTAAGACGGTCAGTGTCAAGTCCAGGGTCCAGGGAAACAGGAACCATTGTACTTCAGAGGGACTTGAATATAGGGTCTTGGATACAAAGGCGTCAGAAGGGTTAGAAGAACAGGACAGAAAGGGAGCAGTTGGGGGAGCCAAGGAAAGAAAAGGATTGTTACCCAGAGGCTAGTAAGGGGTGGTGCCCCCGGGCAGGACAAGAGCCATCCTCCCATCCTTGTCGTACAAATGGGCACATCAGGGGACGTGTGGATGGAGCAGTACATTGACCGTCTGACTCTTGGTTTTGGCTCAGGGTCGGGATCCCAGGGTCAGGAGATCGAGCCCCACGGATGGCCCTGCACTCTGCAAGGAGTCTGCTTGGGATTCTTCCTCTCCCTCTCCCTCTGCTCCTCCCCTCGCTCGTACTCTCTCCCTCTCTAAAGAAATAAGAAAAAGAAAGCAGCACAGCAGGCAGAACTTTTAAAAGGAAGGACACAGTTTTTATTATTTACAGCAAAAAAGGCTTAAGTATTAACTAAAAATGCGCCATAATGAATAAATAAAGAGTACCTACGAATCACTTTAAAAAAGACTAACAACCAGCACAAAACTAGGTAAGGGCTGCCAACAAATGGATGAGAAGACGCCAGTTCACTGATGGTGAGCGAAATGGAAAGTCAGGCTACAGGGGACACAATTTCTCAGGTACCAGACGGACGGGGAGCAAATGGTTTCAGAGCACGACGCAGAGAGAGGGGCCAGATTCGCCAGCTCCCGGGTTTCTGGTGAGTGTGTGAACGGATCCCACACCGGAGAAGACCAGTGGGGCACACCCCTCACACCTTGAGCGCGCAGCCCTTGGACCCGCCAGGTCCCCCGCGGATCCGTCCTCCAGCTGTGCCCACACCTGCAGAAGGCACGTGCCTGCCGGAGGCTCTCATTGTAGCCCTGGAGCCCTGCTGGTCTACAGACGGGTGGGGACAGCTTCAGCGTCCGTGGGCGTCGGGTTAAATAAGTCAGAGGATCCAATGTAGCCGTCAGACCTAACCTTGTCACCAGCGGAGACAGTGCCTCCGGCGATCACAGCGGTGGTCCACGACTGCCAGACTCAAATGACGACTCGCCCTTGTTCCTTCACTCTCCTCGGTGACCATCGCAGACTTTGTCGTCCCTCCACAACTCCGGCAGCTCGTCCCCCAGCCTTATTTCATGAACTGTCCATAGCCCTTCTCGGTGCGCACACCCCCACCTAGCGCCTCCCTCCTGTGTCGGCTTTCCCTCTGGGGGGTTATTCCCCCTAGCGTGGACATGCATTATCATTTTTTTTTTTTTTTTGGATCTACACTCAAGATCCCCTTCCAGCCCCTTCCCTGAACTCCAGGCTCACGTGTAAGGTGTCCTTAAGACCCGCACAATGGCTCCTGCCCGGCTCCTCTCAGACCAGCAGCCTGGAGTCTCCTGGGTCCCTCCTCCACCCGCCCCCTGTCTTCCCCCCACCCCAAGGCACCGGCCACCTACCTGAAGACCTAGCCTGGGTCTTGCACTGGCTTCTTCCCTCTGAGCCCGTCTTTGGTGGATGGCGCAGCGCTGCGACCCCCGCCCCCATCCCTGACTCACAAGCTTCCTCCTCCTGGAGGCTTTCCCGGCCAGCTCTAAAGCTGAGTGTAAGCATCCCGCATGCCCCAGCTGTTCCGCTTCTGTATACAAGCTCAATCGGGCACGTATTCATATATTTCATCTGTTCACCCAAAGACACATACAGGAAGGTTTCTCGCAGCAGCATTCATGATTTAACTTCGAGTCACTCGAGCACCTCCTTCTGAATCTCACCCAGAGACCCACAGAAGGCCCAGGCGCTGTCAGGAGAGGTGCCCAGCCCTGCCTCCTGGCCTTTCCTCTTGGCTCCTTCCAGAGTTGAGTGTACTTTCTCAACTGCCTAGGAAGACAACAGAGCTAAGTAAGTCCTGGACCCAACTCTTGCGCTTGAATCCCAGCTCCCTCTCTTTCCTGCTGTGTGATCTTGGGTAAGCTACGGAACCGCTCTGTGCTTGCTTCCTTATCTGGAAAATGGGGATCATGGCAGCACTTCCCTGATGGGACTTTATGAGAATTAGCCGAGTTCACACCTGTGCATGTGTTGGAGGGTGCCTGCTGCAAGGAAGATGGGAGTCTTCCCAAAATCACGATGGCTAAGATCAGTTGAGCACTTGCTATGTGCTAAGTGCTTTACCCATGTTACCTCCTTCCAGGCTTGGAGGTAGCTAGAGTTCTCTCCTGGTGGTTCCATGGGGGACACTGGGGCGGGGGAACCCTCCAAGGGCCCATCGGGGAACCAGCAGGGTTTGCTTTCTCTTTTATTGGCCTCTTATGCGTGCATATGGAGAGATCCTTAATATTGGGTTTCTTCATCAAGAAATGCTGGCAAATACAGGGAAATCTATGCCTTAAGTTTCTTACTATGCAAGATCCCCAAGTGGGAGACCCAGACAGTGTCTTCTCGGACTCAAAAGGAAAAACAACAGGAGTTCTTGTTCAAGCCCCTGGAAGTCACAAAGTGTGTGGTCCACCAAACCTCTCAGGCCTAAGTTTCCAGGAAAACGGAGCTAGAACCTCCTGAGTTCAGTTCTCTTGGTAGATCTGCTTCGTAGAGGGTGTCTGGGTCTCCTAGACCCACATAATTTGAAGTCAGCCCCCACCCAGTCTTCCCCTTTCTCCACTTTGCTGCTGATGGCCAGAAAGGGAGGATGTATTCCCCAAGGCCACACAGCAAGAAAATGAAATTGAAGCCTCCTGACTCCCGGCTGGGCCTGCTCCCCTGTGCTCTACATCATACCTTTCCTGGCATCAGGAAGGTGCCTCCTGGAAGACACAGCCCCTAGAGGGTGTTTGGTCTGGGGGTTCTCTATCTTGCTGCCCATTTGAATCACCCAGAGATCCCCATGTGTGGGCCCCACCCCAGACCAGATAAATCAGAATTTCTGGAGAAGGCCAGGGCACTGATATTCTTGTAAAGTTCCCGAAGTGACTCTAAATGCAGCCAGGGCTGACACCCACTGCTCTGGCCGGAGAGATGGGAATGAGGCCGAGATGGGAAATGTCTGAGCTGTCATAGTTATTAAGACCAGAGTAGACCTCACACCCGTATTCAGAGCTCTTTTTAATCCAGTACACTGCTATGCCCTGTGCCCCCCCACCCCAGACCCTTTGGAAAGAGCCTTATATCTGGTCCACATCAAAGTGGTACCAAGCCTGGCAGGGAATGCGTCAGCTCAGATCCATTTGGAGAGAAATTCAGGTCAAATAACAAGAAGGTTTAAAATTCTGGTGTCACCATAGCAGAATTCACTCGTTTCCAGGCTTTGAGGGTTTTAGTCACCCCACTTTCCCCTAATCATGTTGTCCTCTCCCCTTCCGGGGCAAGGTCTCTATCATCTCGTTATTACGACATGCTTGTCGTATCCATGGTGCATGCCACCGAACAGGTGAGCTAAAAGAGGTCTCAGGGAGGGTAAGTGACTTGTCCAGAGTCAATCATTGAGCTTAGGTCTGCATAAAGGCAGAGAACATGCTCCGTCTCCTGTCTTTTGCCAACTCTGTGCAGCTCCTTCCTGGATAAGCTCAAACCATCGGCCACTTCATTGCAGGTCACTGTGCCCCGCATCTTACCCCGGGGAAACTTAGAGCAAGTCTTTGGTGGCCCTCATTCTTCCTTGCCCAGAATCCACTGACCCAGGTCGTTCCAGGCGCCCCGAAGGGCTGGTGCAGTATAAGACAGAATCTGAGATTTGTTTCTGGTCCACAGCCAGCTCTGGCTCCAAAAATCCGCCTCCTTATCTCTGCAAGGAGCTGGTATAGCCCGAAGGACCCTAGAAACCTGTGTTTCCAAAGAGAAACAACTAAATTAGAGCCAAAATTCAGGGAAGTTTGTGTTCAAGCAAAGCCTGTCATCCGAGGCCTGGGTTTTCTTTTTCACTTGAAACGAGTGTTTAATGCAGATTTGTCACGAACGTTTAAAACCCTTGACTTGCTCTGGAGCCGAACTCAGCTTTCCTAATTGAATGGGGAATAATTATTAAAGCTCACGACCAATGTTCTTTTCAAAATTGCATGTTTTACAAGAGCTGTGCTTGAAAACATATAATTCTGCTGTTGTGAAACCGTCGCATCAAGGCGAGTTTTGGAAACATGGAAAAGTTCACTCCGGGAACTGGGGGGTTGTCATACTAGGTTGAGACAGTCCAGAACACCGTCTGGACATGACGGAGAAGGCAACACGGGCACTTGCGGGTTGGTTCCCCGGTGATACAGGCAGGTCAGTAGTTTGGGGATGGGAAAATAAGGAGGAAGAAAGGGAATCAGATGCGGAGACTGGGTCATTCTCACGCAGGCTACCAAGCAGCTTGACGCCAGTCATTTACGTTGGCTGGGCCTCAGTTTCCTTGATTGTAAGATGAGAGGGTAGGGGTAGATGCCCCTCAAATAACTCAGGTTCACTAAAAAACTCCTCTTCTCTCTTTGCCCTCCTGGCAGGCGAAGGTATCAAACTAGATGACTCAGAGGAACAGCGTGGTCTGAAAATTCCAGAATATCTGAAATTTTCTGTTTGCCATCGGGTAATTCCCAATCCATAAGAGGCACTGCTGGGCTTTCACATCCATCAGGACGGTCTTCCCAAGGAAGTCAGAACGTTTCCTCAACTCACTGTACCTGGTTTCAAGTGCAGGGCACTACAGGGTGCCAGAGACTGTCTGAAATACTTTCCATGCATCCAACTTTTAATTCCAGCAACAATCTCATAAAGTAGACCTAGGTGTGATCTCCATGCCCATTTTACAGATGCAGAGACTAAGAATAGAGAGGTGTAATGAACCTGCCAAAAGGCGTAAGTGGTGGAGCCTGGATTTGCCAGTCTAGCTCCAGAGACTTTGCTCTTGACTGCCACCATATGATGAATTCAACCAGAGATTAGAATTCTCTCATTTAACAAGATGTCCCAAGGTAAGGACAGGCCAAGGCCAATTCCCTCATCACCAAGGACTGGGGTTCTTTTCATGAAATTTATGCCCTGCCAATCCTTAGCCTCTCTGCTTCTATGTGCTGCATATCCCTCCACGTCACAACAGGGCTGCAGCAGCTCCAAGTATCACATTGTCATCCAGCAACCTCCAAAGGCCAGTAAAAGAAAGTCCCTTCTTTATGGTTCTTATTAAGATGAGGGAAGCCCCCAGGTCCCCCAGAGACTTGCCCTTATGTCCCCTTAGCCAGAATGAAGTGACACACTTGTTCATAAACTGAGAAGAATGGGGTTGCCATAGCTGGCTTAGACCCATGAAGACCCACCCCTGGGGGCCTGGGAAGGGTCGCTGCTTCTCCTGAAGCCTAGGGCTGCCTGAGAGCCTGAATAAAACCAGCTTCTGGCTTGTTGGCAGGGAAGGGCAGCCAGAAAGGGTGCGGGCCTGCCAGCCCCGCATGATTTCTAGCTCTCCCTGTGACCTTACAGCAGAGAGGCTATTATCATTCCCTAAATAAGAAAACTAAGACAAAGACAAGGAGTTCCTTGGCCAAGCTCAGCTAATAGTGACGAATAGGCCTGCATCCCCAGCCCCAGGCAGCCTGGCAAGTCTGGAAGTTAAGGCCTCTCTCTGCCCGTCTCAGGCTGCTGGTGTTGGAAGATTCATGGTCCTGTCAGATGGCTCTCACCATCCCCTTCGGGCAACTGCATGTCCCGATGATGGTTTACTGGCTGGGGAGACGCTCACGCAGTGGTTCCTCTCCCTGCAAGGCAGGGGAGGCCCCCAGCGGCGTGGCAGGGGCAAGACTGCTCCCTGGCCTCCCTTTCCAGGGGGCTGTGGTCGGGAAGGCAGGGCCTCAGGGCGGGGTTTTCTCTCGTTTCCGTTGATCAGAGGTGATTCTGCACTGGGTCCTGGGTCCCATTCCAGAATGTTCCTGCGGAGATGTGGGTCCAATGGACCTGGGCTCCTCCTGCCTCTGTCTCTACTTCCCTTAGGAATGCTGGCCCTTTCGATTTTCTGAGCCCCCAGAAGGAATCAGCCCCCCTCACTGACCCGGATGCCCCCTCCTCCTGAAAGCAGGGGCCCGCTCTCCCACTAGGACCAGGGAAGGTGTGACTTGGTGCCCATGTCTTTGGCTTCCTACTCCCTCTCCCTTCCCTGGGCTCAGAGCCGTGATCTCCGCCATTTGTAAGCCAGGTGGACGCACTCCCGAGGCGAGGTGGGTGTTCCCCCAACCTCTGGTCCAACCTGTGGGGTCATGAACCATTGAGAAGGTCCTGGGACCCCCCCGCCCAGGCACAAACAGGGCGGTGGGTCAGGAACAATGTGCTTCTTTCTCAGAAACAGACAAGGACACAGACCTTGACTTTCCTCTTCCCTCTACTCGTGTATTTTTCACTCTCACCGGTCCATGTGCTCATTCCTTGGTCCACTCATTGGAGCGCAAGGAGCCCCGGCTGCGGGGCAGGCACGGGAGCACAGCACCAACCCCCAGACACCCCCCACCAATGCGTGTTCAAGGTTCTAACCTCGCCATGGGCATCTATTTGTGCTCAAGCTGGGGTCTCTTGAAAAGGAATACACAAATGGGGGCAAGTTAGTGGGGGTCTCTCTGGCACCGTGCCAAAGTGACGGAGGGGCCATTATTTTTAAGAAGGGGCTCTGCCTTTCTAGCATTTCTTAAATCATTCCAGGGCCGGTCAGATCACCCCCATACCTGTGGGTCTCCTGCACCTGCTTCTGAGCTCTTAGGAGAGGTTAGTGGGCCCAGCCCTGTCAGGGGCCTCTGGGGAGTCCCCGTGAGCATTAGAGGGCATCGGAGGGCCACTGCCCCAGTGAACCAGGGTGTCAGGGCCATGAGCTTCTTTCCAGCTGGGCAGGCTGAGTGGGGGTATCCACAGGGATCTGCATGAGTTGGGGGCTCTCTGAGAACCTGAAACTTTCTACAGGATTAGTGCCCCCATGGAGAGACCCTTCAGCAATGGGAGAGGAACTGGAGCGGGTCTGGACCTGCCTCAGGACCCCCGCAGGACGTGGGCACCGAGATGCTTGACTTCTGGCCTGATGGCACCTGGTTGGAGGGGTGGGGGCGGGTGACAGGTTTGCCCCCAGGCCCTCAGCCCCATGGAGGGGCTGGCCTGTTTCCAAGCTTTGCTCTGCCCTTAGGATTATTTTAAACACATCTGTAGAAGCTGTCGTGTTTAATAAAATATAACCTTTTAAAGGCATCACTAAATTTATCATGACATTTCATCTTTGCCCACGTTCTCAGTTGAGGGATACTAAAAGCAAACCTACCAGCATGTGGGGCTTTGCCATAAAGCAGTGTTACAAAATGTACTGTAAGAGCACCCGCAAAATTCGGGGGCCGGTCTTGCTGTGGGGTGACAGTCCCCCCACACTGCCGTCCTCGGAGGCAGCCGCTGGGCAGTCAGCTCTGGCTGTTGGAAAGCCTGAAGTCACATTGCGTCTCACTCTGCCTCCTGTCACATACCTGAGGGTCCCACCCTCCCTCCTTGGTCCCACTCTTCTCCCTGCTGTGATCTTTACGGTTACTCCTTCAGCCCCACCAGGGACCAAGGAGAAGAAAGGATTCCAGATGGAGCTAACCGATGTCCTCATGAATCCAGAAACACCTCCCCCTCCGGACTGCCCACCCTCTCTCTGTCTCCCTACCCTGGGGAAGCAGTAGAAAGACAGGACAACTTAGAATCACAGGACATGGGGGTTCGTTTCCTCTTATGCCTGTCACTAGCTTTGAGACTTGAGGCAAATTCCTTTACGTCTCACACTATTGCATCTGAAAATGAGATGTATAATTCCCGCTCCCCGGGCTTTCAGCAGGATCAGGTGCCCGGTACTTAGTAAGTGTTTCATAAATATTAGATGAAACTGTATCGTGTTAAAAGTTTATAATATTTACCTTGGGGAGGACTTACACGGAGAGGTGCACTCAGTGGACGTGAAATTCATATATTCCCTGGGCCGAGCACCGGAAGGAGAAGAAAATGATCACAATCTCCTGGAGCAAATGGTGTTCACGGGGGGCTCGGCACCTTTCAAGGACAGCCGTCCCCAGTGGCTACCAGAAGTCCTTACAGATGTCTGTGTGAGCCGGGGTGCCGTGGGGCTCAGACACGGAGGGTGCCTTGGCTCTCTGGGGTGCTCCGGGCCCCCGGGGGTGGGCAGCAAGAAATCGGAAGCTTGAGGTATAATCTGCTGATCTACACCCAGCACCCCAAAACCTAGGAGCTTAAAACAATAAGCATTTTTTCTCTCCTACAGTTTCTGAGGGTCAGGGGTCTGAGATTGGCTTAGCTGGGCATGACAGCAGGATCTCTTGTGAGGTCACAGGCCAGCTGTTGCCTAGATGTGCATCATCGAGAGCTCAAAAAGGCTGGAGGGGTAGCTTCCAAGAGCTCACTCCCATGGTTATTGGCTGGAGTATTTCGTTCCCCACTGTCTGTCGGCTGAGGGCCTCCAGGTTACTCCCTGGGCACCTGCAGACTCCACCTGGGTCCCTCCGGGGCAACAGGCTCCCTCAGGGTCAGTAATCCGAGAGACAGAGATGGACATGGACAAACAGAGAGACCAAAGGAGACAGAGAGCACTGCCCAAATGGAAGCTACAGTGTCTTTTATGTTCTAACATAACCTCAGGAGTGACAGAGCATCTCTTCTGCTGTACTCACTAAATCTAGTTCACTCTCAAGGACAGGAATTACATTGGGAGGCAAAATCACTGGGTGCCATCCTGGAGTCTGGCTCCCATGGCTGCTGGGCACGAAGGACGACTTCATCTGCCGCCATTTTGACCTCAAACTTTCTAGTTGGGTTCTTCTTTCCAGCTTGGCTCTTGGCTCAGGCCGAAGACCCTGAGGGCAAAGCATCCCCTGAAGGGAACCAAAACTACCCCCTCAAGCAACAAGGATTTGCCCAGAGCCAGCAAGATGAACTCCAAGACAAGGACGGATTTAACCTTCACTGCCTGGACCCACCGTCCTTTGCCCCACATTTTCCTTATATAAACCTGGAAGTGTTTTTCACATTCTGGAGACAGTGTTTGAGATGTTAGTCTGCTGCCTTCCTGGTGTCGGCCTCACTAAAATAAATTCCTCCTTTGTTGCATCACTGCTCGTTTCTCTGCCTTTGAGTTTGGTTGGCAGTGAGTAGCCAGACCTGGTCTGTTTAGGGGTGCAAGGCTGTCTTGTACCCCTTGCACCCCTGAACACTGACTATAAGTATAGAATCCCAGCAGAGGGACTGGGCATTCTTTTTTTTTTTTTTTAAAGATTTTACTTAAATTCAAGTTAGTTAACATATAGCGTATTATTAGTTTCAGGGGTAGACTTTAGTGATTCATCAGTTGCATATAATACCCACTGCTCATTCCATCAAATACCCTCCTAATGCCCATCCCCCAATTACCCCATCCCCTGACCCACCTCCCCTCCAGCAACCCTCAGTTTTTTCCCTATAGTTACAAGTCTCTTATGGTTTGTCTCCATCTCTGTTTTCATCTTATTTCATTTTTCCTTCCCTTCTCCTATGTTCAACTGTTTTGTTTTTCTTAAATTCTACATACATGTGAAATCGTGTGGTATTTGTCTTTCTCTGACTGACTTATTTCGCTTAACATAAAATCCTCTAGTCCTGTCCATGTCATTGCAAATGGCAAGATTTCATTCTTTCTGATGGCTGAGTAATATTCCATCGTGGATATATACCACATCTTCTTTATCCATTCATCCGTCGATGGACGTCTGGGCTCTTTCCATAGTTGGGCTATTGTGGACATTGCTGCTATAAACATTAGGGTGCACGAGCCCCTTTGAATCACTATGTTTGTATCCTTTGGATAAATACCTCGTAGTGCAATCGCTAGGTCATAGGGTAGCTCTATTTTTAACTTTTTGAGGAGGTTCCCTACTGTTTTCCAGAGTGGCCACACCAGTTTGCATTCACGGTGAGAGGATTCCCCTTTCTCCACACCCTCGCCAACACTTGCTGTTTCCTGACTTGTTAATTTCAGTCACGCTCACTGGTGCGAGTTGGGATCTCATCGCGGTTTTGATTTACATTTCCCTGATAAGTGATGTTGATCATTTTTTTCACGTGTCTGTGGGGCCTGGACATTCTCAAATGACATTTCTCTCAATCTGTGGCAGCCTGGGGAATTGTCCTCCACTCTGGGCACTTGTCTGCTCTCAAGCTACCCAGCCTTTGCCTTGGGCAGTGCCAAATAAATCCAGGCAGCTGTCCCTCAGCGACTTTGTGGACTCATGGTCTGGGAGGTATGGCCGGTTACCCATCCTCATGCCTACCTCCCCTGTCCCCACCCAGCCCAGGGATTCCAGAAGGCGTAGCATTCCTTGTGTGACCCATGGGGCAAACCTCCTGTCATACCGTCAAGAATTTGAGGCTAAAGAATTTGGCTAAAGAATTTGAGGGCCCAGCAAAAGAAATATGGGACCCCTTGTTTAAAAGTTATTAAGAATTTCAAGGTAGCAACAGCGGAAATTAACCCAAGGGCAAGACGCTTGGAAGCGTGGGGTCCAGTGTGACTGTCCACAGCGTGCATGACACACAGGGCAGGCCTGTCATGGTAACAGTGTGTTACAGTAGATTTGTGTCTGTGTTCTATGGTCTGGGTGTTTGTCTTGTGATGTCCTGTGACATCTGATGTCCCCATCCATTGTGAAGATGCTGCCCATGGATCAAAGTGTCTGTAGGGAGCCTTCCCTTTCTTCCCTTGTACACTCACTGTTGCGTGGGCCACGGCAAGTCTCCTTCATGTCCTGGGGTCTCAGACTTTTATGAAACCACTTACCGATTTTTTTTAAAAGACTGATTTATCTATTTTGGAGAGAGAGAGAGAGAGAGAGAGCACAAGCAGGGGGAGGGGCAGAGGAAGAGAATCCCAAGCAGACTCCACACTGAGGTCAGAGCCAGGTGCAGGGCTTGATCTCAAGACCCTGAGATCACGACCAGAGCCAAAACCAAGAGTCGGATGTTGGACTGACTGAGCCACCCAGGAGCCCTAGAGTGTGTTAATTCTCATTTAGTTTTAAATATGGCCTCTCATTCTGTGACTCAGATGAAAATTCCCATTTCAGACATAAATACCAGCATCAGGCTTAAGGACAACCTGATTCCCTATCTAATTCAATTCTCTCTTCCTTTAAGCGAGTTCCTTTCCAATAGACCCCTTGGATTTGTGTGTGTGTGTGTGTGTGTGTGTGTGTGTAAATAAGCTTCAGGGGCCCTTCCTTCCAGAGTCCTGTAGATATGGTTAAATTAGGGAAAAGACAGCTTCTGTAGAATATCAAAGTCCTCCTCCCCATCTAAGATTTCCCAGAAAAATTAGAGGTGGCAGGGAGCCAGGACATCCAAGCTGTAGTCCAAGTGTCTGGCCTTCACGTTCACCCCACGAACATTCATGAAGCATCTCCTTGCACCAAGTGCCGTGTTTGGTCCTGGGGGCTCAGCAGGGATGTGGAGAGCCACGGCCCCGGCCCCAAAACAGAAGCTCTCCCCTCTGAGAGGGGAGGGAGGAACATCGATCAGCATCCTAGGCCTTGCCTGAGAATCAACAACTGTGTCTTTCCCATCTCAAACCAAAGTAGGACCTTCCTTTCCATTATACGTGCAGGCAACCAACAGAAGGACTTCATGTACACGACCAGCGTCCACATCCCTCGTGCCGGTCTCAGATATGATCATATCACATGACAGTCGTCACATTTCAAAAGCTCCTGTAGTCTGTTGTTCCATAATCACAGGAGCACCAAGGTCAGAGCCATGGCTGGTCCTGGTACATCCGACGAGAGAGGCTCCTGTGCTCCTATAGGCACATTCTTACATTCCGCCAGCTTCGCTCAGTCTCATTGGTTTCCTCTGTGAGCCTATGTGTTGTATTTTATTCCTTCGAAAATATCATTGGCGGTCACCCCCTGAGGGGTTTGTGGCACAGGAAGGCCACGAGGGAGGGGACCAGAAGATGAGCCCCCCATCGGCTCCCGGTTACTCCTCCACCACCAATGGGGAATGGGCTTGCGCTCTCAACCACGTTCATCCAGGAAATGGATTTGTTGTTGTTTTGCTTTTCTTTTGCTGAGCTGGGCTGGGCAGGGGCTCGATGCAGTGAAGGTGGGCTTCCCCCACCTACCAAGAGGACCCCTCTGCACTGGAGGGGGGGGAAGGAGAGGACATTTGCTGAGCATGTACGTGCGTCTCCCCATTTAATCCTCTTGGCAAGTCTGGGAGGTGGTTCCTATCCCCATTTAACATTTGAGGAAA
The DNA here is from genome assembly GCA_004024625.1 of Mellivora capensis. Classification (NCBI taxonomy): domain Eukaryota; kingdom Metazoa; phylum Chordata; class Mammalia; order Carnivora; family Mustelidae; genus Mellivora; species Mellivora capensis. Next base: position 233,717 of record PISX010000224.1, on the reverse strand, counting down.
TTGAGGCTCGGGCCGTGAAGGGACTAATGCCTGGTAATCCTGTTTGCAAGCAACAGAGCTAGGACTTGACCCCAAAGCTACACTATCCTCACTGACTTTGTGCCAGGTGACCTCGGGTGTTTTCACCACTAGGATGACCTTGGGTGGGACTCAGGGCTGTCTGGGCGTCAGATAAGGCAGGTGTAGCAAGGGTGACCCATTACCTGTCGAATGGAGGGTGGCTCCATTCGACAGAAGGAGCCTCAGAAATTGAAAGCAAACGACTGCTCTCCTCTAGGGTGGTCTAAGAAGTCTTGAGACGGGCAGTGACAGATTCATATTCAGGGGGGTAGAAAGGAAGCTGGGGGGCTGGGCATCAGGGCTGGAGGCAGTGAAGAGGTCAGGCTGGACCAGTCAAAGGGGTGAAGGGGGCCAGCCAGAGAAAGCTGGTGGCCTGGAATGGAAGGATTTATGTGACAGCAGACTGGGGACAGGAAAGCTGGCTAGGCAGTGACTGCCACAGCTCAGATGAATGCTGAGGGCCTGCCTCACCCATGGGGAAGTGTCACATCCGTTTACAGCAGGCAAAAAAACTAGCAGCAGGCACATTTTCTTCCTCCTTTCCAAGTGGCCAACCACACTGAAGATTCTAGAAAAGAAAGGGCAATGGAAGGTAAAGGTGCAGCTTCAGGCTCTGGAGCCCAAGTACGTGGGCTCAAATCCCAGGTTTGCCGGTTACTTACCCCCTGGGAGACCTTGGGCAACCTACCTAACTGGCCTCTGCTTGCTCTTCTGTAAAGTGGGGAGAATACTGCGGCCCCGGCAAGGAGCCGTTGAGGTTAAGTGAGTGGAACTGAGCGGCTACTGCCGCTTCTGTCCGTATGTAGTCGGTGCCTAATAACTAGGTGTGGAATGGATGAGTGTTTTAGAAGGAGGAATTCCAAGAAAGAAAATCCGAGGTGTTTTGTTCTGTATGAGAAATGGAAAAATCCAGATAAGAAAGATGATGGTTTTGTTTTGGTTACTTCCTGATACAGTCTTTTTCAGTGTTTGGGGAGGGGAGAGAGGGAGTTCCTGCCCCCCCCCCCTCCCCTACCCCCAGCCCTATCCCTCGGGGCTCTGCCCACATCACCCCCTTCAAAGAGCTGAGCAGGGCAGCGGGAAGGCTGTGTGGTTGAGGGTTTGGGTTCTGACTTTGCGGCTGGGCGTGGCCTCAGTGCCCTGCTCTGGGGTGCGGTGGGGACGGGGGTGTGACCCTGCTTTTGGTCAAAGCAGCTACAGAATTCCTAGAGCAGGTCAGCTGTTCCAACATCTGAACACTTGCCTGAACCTTTCTCTGATTGGTGATTGTCAAACAGCGGTCGGCTTCCTGGCCCCCCACCCCACCCGTTCTAACAGGAGAGGAGGGACGGGACCCAGGACCCCTGGAGCTATTCTCTGCTCATTTATCCCCGCTTTGGCCGCCTGAAGTTGGGACTCCTGGCACGGCATTTGAGGCCCCTCCCCACTATTTGGGGCTCACCCCAGGCACAGCTTTCCCCGATCACCGCCCTCAGCCCCCTTGTTGGCTCAGGGCACTGCTTCTGCTAAGAACGACTTTTCAGAACTGCATTGGGGCAGGATTGGGACACAAGGAAGGGGGCCGATGGGGGACAAAATCTGTAAATAACTCCATCTCGTAGGCTCCAGATAGGCTCTAAATATACAGTTGCTCTTTAAATTTATTCATCAAGCCAGATTTTCAGGCAGGCTTTCTTAGGCCTGTTATCCAGAAAACCTGACTCATGGATTAGGTAGCGGCCAGGATCACACGGGAAACAGCATTCAAACCCAGAATGCAGGCCCAGCTGATTCCCAGGCTCCCGGACACATCCCTCCCTCCTCAACCTAGTGAGATGCGAACTAAGACTGAGAGAGACGTGGGGAGAGATCACTCAGGCATGGGACAGGGGGGATCGCTGAGAACTCCTCGCAGGGCTGGCCCTCCGACCTTCATTGCCAAGGGTACAAAACTGACCATTGTACGTTGACGGAGCTTTTAGCTGAAAAGGAAACTCAGGTGAGCACCATATGCCAAAGCTCCAGGAGCCCACGATCCTCCGCATTTACTGAGCTCCAGTGTGTTCTTGGCCCTGAGCGTACACACTCCAGGGGTCTCCTGCCAGGGAGCCGAGGAGACCTGTTCACGGGAGGCCTGGGTCCTGGGCCAGGGTGGGGTGGTATGAGTCAAGGACGGGTAGGGACAAAGAGGAGGCAGTTTCATGAAAGACCATTGTTGGGACAGTCCTGTTGGTGGGCCTAGAAACTCCTTATATTAGATTTTGACCCCCATGACTTTTGGGGGGATAGTTTATGCCAGAGAAGACAACTGTGCTCTGAGAAGACTAGTCTTGTTGGGGGTGTGTGTGTGTGCGTGCGCGTGTGTATGTGTGCTGTGGTGGGGTGGGGGTGGCCAAGGGACCACTGGAGCCTGTCTCTCCTTTCATCGCCCCCCCAGGTGGCCTCCCCCCGACTCAGAGGAGCTTTGTCCAGCAGCCGAATCTGAGGTATGTCTGAGGTGGACAAAGCCAGATCTGGAACCCCGCCCCCAGGAGACCTGGACCCCCCCGAGGGGTCAACAGACCTGTTTGCCCACAGTGTCAAGAGATTCTCCACAGCCAGAGGCAGCCAAAAGCCAGAGCGCCAGCAAAACTGCCTCAGGAGCAGGGAGGATGATTCTGAGGAAACTGGGGGCACAGAGGGAGCACTTCCGGGGCAGAGACTCGGGAAAACCCCAGGTGGAGGCAGCTGTCACAGGGAGCAGCCAGAGGTGGGTTTGACATCATGAAAGAGGCAGCTGCCAGGTGCTATGCTAAGTGCTGGCGTGGGTGTTACCTTTGAGGACTTTGAGGACCTTTGGAGGCCTGTGGGGATGGAGCTGAGAGGAAGGCCCGGCTGACTTTTCTCCACCTCAGACACATCCCTTTCCAGAAGCTCGTTGTGGGCTCTCAGCCCAAGTAAGGCCCAGCAGCCGCTCAGAGTTAATGGGGTCACGGAGCATTTGCCAGCCCCGGGATTATTCTCAGCTTGAGCGAGAGAGACAACTCTGGTTCTACTCCTCACCAGCTGGGTCACCTCAGGCAAGTTCCTCGAGGGCTCTGATCCAAGTTCCTCTTTGTGAAACGAAATGGGACTAATCCACCGACCTCACAAGGAAGCTGTGGGAACAAACCAGACAATAGAAGTGAAGCAAGACTCCTGAGTCACCAGGGAAATGCAAATCGTGTTCGATGAGATAACCTTCTCACACTTCCTGGGCTGGCTTAGGAAGACTGACCACATCAAGTCCGAACGAGGCCGTGGAGCAGCTGGAAACCTCACATGTCCCTCATCTTCCAGAAGCCTCTGAGGAGCCCTGTTGCCCCCACTCAGGTTGTCCACAGTGATGTTTACTGACAGGAGGCCTTCCTCTGTCTCCTCAGCGCGAGGGGCCTGGGCCCTGTCTCTGAGGCTCAGATTTGGACCCCCCCTCCCCCCACCAGGCTCCATCCCCCTCTGGACACTGTCTACTGCTGGTGGGAGGTGTGTCCCCCCTGTTCTTCGACATTCTACGGGGTACTGGCTGTTAGTGACCATGGCACCCCTGGGTTTCCTCGAGGTCAATCTCTCCTCGGGACTCAGACCTGAGCCCACAGAGGCTGGGCTGGAGGACACGCCGAATGGCTGTTCTGAGCTCGGGCGCAGAGTCACTCAGTCCTTCCCCAAGGCTAGATTCTCTTTTAGGCCAAGACTGCCTGGCTCGCTGGATTTTCCCTCAGGATCCAGGGGGCTCCTCAATCCCTCAGGGAACACAGGTGCTCATTGGAGCTGTCCCTCTAGTCCCTGAAGTGAGCTCTGAGCATAGCAGGTGTGCCCTTCTGGCTGAAGCTAGAACCTTCCCCCCACATACACACAAACATGCGGCAAAGGGCTTTGCCGACACATAGTAGGTACTCAATTAACATTGACTTTCCCCCCACACACATGGGCACACACATGCGCACACAGGCACAGAAAACATGTTACCCTGTGGGCCCGCGAGTCTGGTGAGGCTCCTCTGAGCTGTGGAAATCCTAGGGCCCAGACCCGCGTGCAGCATAATTGCCACACATAGGAATCCCTTTCCTTTGCTAGATGCCAGCTACCTGCGGAGGATAAAGGAGGAGGAAGCAGGGGTGGGCAGAGAGGAAGTTTTGGGGGCACAGGATGGAAGAACCTTCAGGAAAGGGGGAAGCCTGGCCAGCTCTGGGGGCGGGGGGCATGTTGGCGGTGTGTGGTCCTTCCACACACTCTGCCCAGAGAAAGACAGCCATGGGGACAGGAGACCAGGACATGGTCCTGAAGAGAAAGAGCCAGAAGAGATGCTTGGGGAGAGACTAACCCATCAGAGGCACCGTCCGCGGGGAGGGAGCCCCCACGGGAACCAGCAGCCCGTTCAGCCTTGCTGCTCCGCTGGGCCTCCCCGAGGATGAGGCCTGCGGGCAGGAGGGGGTCCATGCGAAGGCGTGCTGGAGGGAGGAAGGGAAGCTGATGGTGGATGGCTGCAGTAGAACCTGAAAAGGCCCCAGAGAAAGGCCTTTGACACAATTTAGAAACCCAGTGGAGGCAGGGAAGGTCTCTGGTTTAGAACGGCAAGGCCAGGAAACGCACTGGGGGAGCTCCCTCCTGGCCCCCCTCCACCCCACACCCACCTTCCTGTTGGGATCCAGCACAAATCCTTCGTTCCTGGAACGGGTCTTCTTGAGTGCATCAGTGTGGAAAATAAGACGGCGTGGGGGCGCCGTGCGGCGGGCTGCGCTAACGTCCCGTAGACCTGGTTTCCTATTTTGGTTCTGCCACTTCTCAGCAAGGCAACTTTGGACACAGTATTTAACCTTTCTGGCCTCTGGGGGACTGGATGTTGCTTTTTACTAGTTCTGAATTATCTATTGTGTCTAGCGCAGCACACGAGCGTGACCAATGGAGTCACTCCTTCCTCTGTTCATTCAAACACTCATCAATCACCTTTCCCACCTGACCAACTCACGGCCATGTCCACTGTCCTACCAGCTCCCCACATTTCCCTGTCAAACCCCAACAGCTGGACACCCCCTGGAACGCATCTCCCCACACTCACCCCCACACTCTAGTCACATCGCCACCTACGGCTGCCAGAACCTTCCAGGCTCCCCGGTGCTTGTGAGCATCTGGGGGTCCAGCCCCGTCTGAAACACACCCCACTCCAGCCCTTCTCCCCTCCCCAGGCGGAGCGAGTTGGGCCCCTTCTCGGCTCTGGAAGGCCCTTACACACGGGGCCTCTCGTTTGACGGGGATCAGGATGGGTCTGCCTCCCCTGTGGCCTGGGGGCTCCCAGAAGGACAGCACTTTCCGTTCTTGGCTTCTCCCTGTGTCTCTCAGCCTCTGGCGCAGAGTGAGGGCCGAGAAAATGTTGAGGCCTGAAGGAAAAAAATACCCTATATACACAGTACGAGTATGGGTTGAACTGGGTCTCCCCCTCCAAACCCTCAAAAGATATGTTGAAGTCTGTGATGAGCTGAATTGTGGCCCAAAATGTATATATTGAAGTTCTTGTCCCCAGTACCTAGGGCCTCCCGTGACTGCATTTGGAGATGGGGCCTTTGAAGAGCTGATTAGGTTCAAATGAAACCTTGAAGGCGGGTCCTACTTCAACCTGACCCGTGTCCTTCTGAGAAGAGGAGATCAGGACACGCAGAGTGTCACACTGGAGAAGACGGCCACGTGCAAGCTCGGGAGGGAGGCCTCCAGGGAAACCAAAGCGGCCAACACCTTGACCTGGGATCGCCAGTTCCTGGAACCATGGGAGGAGCGATGTGTCGCCAGCATGGCCCAGTCTGTGGTGTTTGGTTCTGAGTCCAGACCAACCGATACCAAGTCCTAACCCCCTCACGGTGTGGCCTTACCTGGAGCTGGGGTCCTGATTGCTGTAGTTCGTTAAGATGAGGTCATCAGGCTGGGCCCTCTTCCGGCCGCCTGGTGTCCTTATAAGAACGGGGAATTTGGACGGAGACGGGCACACAGGGAGGGCACTGAGTGAGGGCGAAGAGGGCTCCCTCGGGGACTTCCTATTTCCAGAGATGTGAGACAATGCGCTTCTGTTGTGAGGCCCCCCAGTTTGTGCTTTGTTACAGCAGCCCTGGGAGACACAGGATGGAGATTAAAACAAAACAAAATAAAACAAAACCCCAAAGGATTATGTTATTACAAGTTCATGGATGCAAGGGGTTTTCTGCCGACAGCAGCACAAAACTCTGGGGAACGCACCAAATTTTAGGCGATGAGCTTCCAGTGCCCTCCTCTGTGTCACTGCTTGTCCTTAACCCCTGTCTCCTCTCAGCCACGTGACTCAGTGCTACGTTCCTCTGCGCTGGCCCGAGCTGGCGTGCCCCGAGAACCACGCTCTGCCCCCAGACGGGCACAGGAAATACTGTTGCCCGCCGAGCTCTATCTGCCCAGGATTGGGCTAGCTCCCTAAAATATGCCATCTCCAGGAAACTTCCACCCAGACCCACCCGGCTCTCGGCGGGTCCCGAAGCCCTTGATGCCAAATTTTTGAACCTTCTTCGTAGTTCCCAACGTGGCCATGCACAGCTGGTTTCTGTTCTTTCCATTCGCTGTTCCCTGTCCAACTATACACCTGTCCACACGTAGCTCCCGGGAAAGGAGAGAGGGCAGAGGAGAGGGCAGGGGAGTGGACGGAGCCCAGGCCTCCGGGGAGCTGTGGGAGAAGAGCCGGGGCAGTCCGCTAGGCCCACCTGCCCACCTGGGCCGGAGAATGCCCCCTACGGCTCCGAGGGCTGCCCTTCCTGTCCTGTTAGGGCCCCAACAGTATGTGGGCGCTTCCCACACCAGCCCTTCTTGCCCAGGCTCACCCCCCCACCCCAGGGTATCTGGATGTGAACTCGTCAGGGTGGGGCTTACGCAGTCTCCACACTTTGAAGCCCCGTCTGCCCTTTCCCGGTGGTGCTCACAGCCGTGACTCCACTGTCCCCCCGACTCCCCCAAAGCGCAGGCCCCCTCCAGGAATCCCTGTATGGGAGCAAGTGGGGGGCCCCAGTCTGTATTCAGCTCTGTGGTTCCTCCTCGCTCGTGCCCACTGCTCCTCCCTGAGCCCCCGGTCACAGTCAAGGTCAAACGCGCCCTGCCCCCCTGGCCTGGGCCACCTTGTGTCGGGCTTCACAGGCCAAACGCCAATGCTCGGTCTTTATCATCCACACCTGCACTCACAGACGTCCCTGCTCTGGGGGGACACTTCAGCAGAGGTGACCCCAACTCAAGCGGAGCCCCGCTCCTCTGTGACGCTGCTACCCCCGCAGCGCCTCGGGAGCCTCTGAGATGCCACAGCGGCTGTGATGCGTGAAAGGGCTTAGCTCGAGGCATCTGCCGGAACACAGGCAGAGAGGAAGCAGGGAGGGAAGGCCGCCCTGCCACGAGGCCATTCCCAGGACCGGCCGCGGTCCGCTTTCCTCAGGCCGGCACTCAGCCGCCACGGCCTGCCCCCGCCACCCACATTTCCTGTCCGACCTGTCCCTTCCTTCCCTCCAATGTCCCATCTGCACTCTGTCGCTAGTTTACTGTGGCCTGTCTCCTCCTTGCAGCAGCCGGTCTGAGAGCCCGGGGTTCCATCTGATGTCGCCACGACACCATGGCATGGGGCGGGATCTGGTCCTGATGCCTTGAGAAGGGGCTGGGGGGGACCCGTGACAGGAACGCACAGAGCGGGACCGTCGTCACTCTGGGCGGCTGGGGTGGGGGTGCCGGGCGGGGGCGCGGTGGGTTCCCCGAGCTCTTCCTGTCAGCTTCTCCGGTTCTGAACACGGCCTCTGCCTCGTGCTGTCTCCTCCCCTGGGGCGTAATGAAAAGAACCTGCCTAAACCCAGAGCATTTGCTCTCTGCTGAAGAGAAAATAAAGAAACCATAGCGACCAATTCTCAACATCCCCTGAATCCATGAGACCTCGATCAGGGGCAGCTACCCGGGAGCGCAGTGAACCCGCCCCCCTGAGCCTCAGGCTGCCCTGGCGGTACCCCACCCCGCCCTCTCCGGGACAGATGGGTGGGGTGGTGTGCCTGCTGCCCCCCGAGGGCAGGCATTCCACGCCCGTGCCTTCATTTCACTGGGAAGTGGCCCCAGGAAGTAGGCAATGTTATTTCTCTCCGTATCACAGAAGAAGAAACTGAGGTCCAGCCGTTTGCCCACAGCCAAGGAGCAGGTCCTGGCGGCGGGATGCTGCCGGGGCTCACTCACTGCCTGCTCCCCCCAACTGTGCCTTTTCCACTGTGACCCCATTTAACGTTCTTCAGCCAGACACAGGCCAAGGCCTATCGCCTTTCCTCCGTGGCTCCGTTTGGGAATCCTGCGTCCTTCCAGCACCCTCTGTGACCCCATGTGGGCCCCTCGGCTCATACACCTTTTGACCCGTAGATGTTAGTTTGGTTAAATAATCTTCAATTTACCGCCCATGAACATTGTGTCTTTAGGCCCTCCCTTGAATTCTTTGAGGTCAAGGATAGCGTGGGGCCCACTGGACTGCAGAGAGAGGGGGGCTGCGGAGACGGGAGCACTGGATCTATATAGGAGCCCAGACTGGTACAGGAGGGGCAGGGACTCGAAGCCAGGACCATGCCTTCTGGCTGACTGTCTCTTCTCTGCTCCCGACAGGCTCAAGCAGGGAGGGCATCAGAAGCGAACTCAGAGCTACAGGCAAGATAAACAGGTGTTTGCGGCACCCAGGTGGCTCAGTCAGTTAAGTGTCTGGCCCTTGATTTCAGCTCGAGTCATGATCTCAGGGTCCTGAGATCGAGCCCCATGTCGGGCTCCGCGCTCAGCGCTGTCTGCTTGATATCCTCCCTCTCCCTCTCCCTCTGCCCCTCCCAACTGCACGCTCTCTCTCAAATAAATTAAAAAAAATAAAAATTAAGAAAACCAGCGTAGGTTTAAAGTACAGCAGGTTTTCCATTGTCTCGTCCATGTGCAGAAACTGTACTCTGATCCCTGGTCTCCGTCGAAGGTGGGGCTGCCGGACGCGGAAGGTCCCCAGTCCCCGGTAGGTCTGGGATTCAGGTGGGAGCAGAGGGTGGAGCTGGCCACTCACTCTCTGGTCAGTGTCATCTCCTCCCTTCACCCTCTCTGGTCGCCGAGATGGAGTGTCCACTGCTGAGCCCCCAGCACCCTTTAGCTCCTTGCAGGACAGACCTCGCCCCCGCCCTTCTTAGGAAAGACTCTTTTTTGCTGCCAGCACCTCAGATGTCGCTGCGAGCCTCAAAACCAGGGGTGGGGTGACTTACCTGCCAGCTGTTGAAGGCACCTGGTGCTGCTGGCCGTAAGCAACTCCTCTGGTTAAACTTGGGTATTTTGCAAAAGAAGTGTGCTCACTGCTGTAGGGCGGAATTTCGTGAATGACATTAAGCATTTATTTAGCATCAGTGGTTTATAAAGTGCTTCTGCACTGACAATCGTGACCTCTGTGTTAGGGCTATGATTCTAGAAGGACAGCCCAACTCCTGTTTTAGGGCGTTCTTTACGTCAACAGGGCTCTGAAACCGGGGAGCAAGGTTTCCAACATATTTGGCTTGGATGTGATTTTTAATAACCCTATTTATTTCTCATAAATATAACCTGTAGGAAATATTAGATTATAAATGCTACTCCCTTCTGCTGTGTTAACTCCTCCATATCCTGGTGAAGAGCTTGTTCCCACTAACTAGCTTTATTCTTCATTTGTTCATTTAGAGTTACAAGACTCTGTCCTGTTCTGGGGCACTCCCAGGCCAGCGCGTGGTCGGGAGGTGGCATCAGGGACCACGGCAAAGCAGACATCTATGCTGTGACTGACAGTGGAAGGCAGAAGGAGGTATGGGAGCACAGAATGGAGACACCTAATCCAGGCTGGGCCTATCAGGGAAGGCTTCCTGGAGGGGGTGACATCTGAGAAAGGTAGGTGAAAGAATGGAAAGAAGTCCAGGCAGCAGAGTGAGGCTGGAGACATGAGAGCACTGTGTCCTCGAGGGACTTGTGTGGTGAAATGGCCCTTAAGGAGCACAGTGACTGTGGGGACAACTGAACTTTAATGCTCAGTCCAGAGTCCTGGGACTCCAGGAGCCCCCGGGACATTTCCAGCAGGGGAAACATTCTCATGTTACCTTTTTCTTCTTCCAGGCATAAATCACAGCTGTTCTTAAACAGTTACTGGCATAGTTTGATAGTCAGTATTTCCCTGGGGCAAATATGAATATAATCTCCATGAGAGCAGAGACTAATTCTCTAGACCTACCGTTCTCCAGATCTAGAACAGCACTGGGTCATAGCAGATTCTTGGGAAATCAGGAGAGGAAGGGAGGGGGGGAAGGAAAGGCAGAAACGAGCTCTGCAAGCCATTTGGGAAAAATCGTCCTGGCCACAAATGGAGGAAAGCCAGCAGAGGGTCTGTCGGGGTGCGGGGTGTGGGGAGAGATGCCAGTGACCGTGCCTTTGTCATCACCCAAGTGACAGGTGCAGTGGTCTGAAGGCAGTGGCAGTGGCTGGGTGGGCGGGGGGAGAAAGAGAACTGAGAAAAGCCGAGCAGGTAAGATCTACAACACCTGGTGCCTGGGTGGGTAAGTGAGGAGAAGTAGACAATCCCTCTAAGGGGGTCTGAGGTCCAGACCGGACTCTTGGTCCTCCTGAGTTGGTCTGGGGTGCAGGAGGCAGGGGTAATTCTCATAAGATCCTGGGGGACCCTCAGGTACAGCCAGGCTGGAGAAGCTCTGGAGGGGAGGGAGGGCTTCTTGACCTCAAGGCTTTGAGAGAGAAAACACAGGAGGGAGAGAAGGCTGGGAAGAGTCAGCACAGGGAAGGAGGTCATAAGAAGATGCTGATCACATTTGCCGCATGTGAATTGAGAAAGAAAGATGTCAGCTGGTTCTTTGTTGTTCACCGAGCTGAGGTGAGGCAAACAGAAACAACCAGACGTTTATTCTGATCAGGAGTCAGAGAAAAGGCCCTGGATCTCTTTCTTTCTTTTTTTTTTTTTTTTAAGATTTTATTTATTTATTTGACACAGATCACAAGCAGGCAGAGAGACAGGCAGAGAGAGGGGGAAGCAGACTCCCCGCTGAGCAGAGAGCCCAATGTGGGGCTCGATCCCAGGACCCTGAGATCATGACCTGAGCCGAAGGCAGAGGCTTAACCCACTGAGCCACCCAGGCGCCCCGGATCTCTTGCTTTTCAATGGGAATAATTCTGTGCCACGGGGGGCCCTCGGAAATTCTATCTGCGAGACCGCTGTTTTCAGGCTGAGCGCTGGGTGATGGGAAAAGGCGAGGGGCCTGAATGGGGACTTGCAGGAAATCACAGAGCAAGCCATTTGACAGGTGCCAGGGACAGAAGGGCAGCTTCCCTGCACGGCTCTGCTTCCAGCTTCTTCTCTGCACTGTGGATCGATGCACGGACTTTGTTTCATAATACATTTCTTAATGAGCTCCGGCAGCCCTGATGTGGCCTTCAGATTCCATTTGTTCCTTGGATAATGAGCTGAGCCTCGGAGCCACCAGAGAGAGACCTAATGCTTATTACATACACCACCGTGGGCTGTCTCTGCTCCCCTAAACCTCCAGGTAGAGGTTGTGCTAAAGTCATCCGGCCCAGTAAGGCCACTTACTTCCAGGCAAGTGGCCCTCGGTGACTAATAGAAACCCAGCTTTATCTTGGCTGGAAAGACCTTTGGGAAGCCGCATTACTTTTGTTTGCACTGTGGAATGGAGCCTGTCTTTAGTTCCTTTTGGGGAGACTGGCCCGTGGTTCCCCCAGAGAGCACTTCCCGGGGCTCCCAGACATCAGACTCGCCAGCTGTAATTCAGCTCGGCAGCTCCCAGGTCCAGCTCCTGCATACGAGGCACAATCTGCCTTCTTGTTTCATGGCCTCCTGGCTCAGAGACCGTGGTGATGATGGGGCCACCTGAATTCCCATAAAGCTTCAAGCAGTCATTTGGGCTGGGTGCAGTTGGTCGGGCACAGGGAGAACTCCACCCGCACTCCCAATTGGACAATTCCGTCTGGTTTCCCCCGCCCGAGCGGTCTGGACTTTAAAGTTGTTATTTTCCATCTGGACTCCCGGGAATTGGGTTATTATGGTGAAAGACAGAAGAATGGGTTTCTACAATTATCATCCAGGAGAACAATGCACCAGAGAGAAACCCTAAGTGTTTCCAGAAAGGGACACCATGGGTATCGGGGCAGTGTGTGAACTGAACTGGCAACAGCTCTGCCAACCCCTTGGGAACACCTTGGGGTGGGTGGGCAGCCCTGGGCGCATCTCTACCAGGCGTTCAGTGGACCTGGGAGGGCAGGAAGGACCACTTCCTTTAGGGTTTTACCGCACCCTTTGGGGAAGAAAAAGCTCATAGCCGTCGGGGGTCTCCACGACACCGAATCAGTGAAGATGTCTGGTCATGAAAATGAACTTCCAGAATACATTCAGTCCGATTCAGAGAGAAGTGTTGAAGACCTCCCGGTGCCGGATGGGAGTGGGGGCGGGGCGGGGACGGGGAAAGAACGCCCTTGGCCATGCCCTCCCTGACTCCCGAAGTCCTGGACTGAGCACTGGCCTCGTCCCGGCTAATGCGCTGGTACAAAGACGGACAGCAATGCGACTCCTGCCCACCAGGAGCTCCCGTATTCAGCCAGTAGACAGGGTGACCTGATGGAGCCTTAGAGGGAGGGTCACTGATCCAGGAGTTGTGAGAGAGACACCAGGAAACAGTGTAAAAGATACCCCAAAGACCTAGGAATTTCTTTTGAGCGCAGGAACCAGGGAAGGCTGAAGAGAAGAGAGATTCTGGATTCGAACAAGGCATTTGACCAAGTTTCTCTTCCTTATCCGGTCAACCGTAGCCAGAGCTCATGGGTCCGTAGAACTGGCCACGTTCTGGAACCCGTCTCAAGAGCTTTATATATATTAATTCCTTAAGTCCTTGCAACAACCCTTTGAAGTAGTTACTATTATTATCCAGATGAGGGAGCAGAGGCACCAAGAGGTTGAATAACTTTCCCTTAAGATCACTGCTAATAAGTGGTAGAGCTAAAATCTGGTCCCAGGTCCTCTGGCTGGACACAGCACCAGTGTGGCTAAGTAGATTTCTTCTGGCTGAACAACCCTAGTCCAAAGAGGTGTTTCTTTATTACTTTGTTTGATCTCGTCAATTCTAATTCATGTTCTAAGAGCAGTACGGCATTATAGAAAGTGTGGGGGAAAGAAAAAAGCGTCCCTCGTGGTTCCCACTCCCCATGGTGGCTGTGTAATGTTGGCAAGTGGGGCTAGAATCCAACCTGCCTCCCACTCACCGCACTGTGCGCCATGGGGCTGTCCAGAGGCATGTCCTCCCCTAATTCACACAAAAGGATCCCATGGGCTCTCTAGGGCCATGACATAAGGAAAAGGAAACTGACGGAAAGGATCAGCAAAACGTGGGAGGTAAAATCAGGCTGCGGCTCAAACGGGAGTTCTCTGCTTCACCTCACTGGTCACAGTTATCTTTAACTGTCTCAGGGGGAAAAGCAGGAATTATTAACAAAATTAGCTGTATTTTATATTCTTCATGTGTTATATATATTCATGGCCAAATCAACTGGTGCGTAAACTCAACCTACATCTCCTGGAGTCCACGCTCAGGCATTCCCTCTGAATCCCCTGCAAGGGGTTGTTGCAGAAAGATCCCTTCACAGGCTGGTTCTTCCGGAGAGCTGGAGTCAAGGTCATGGTGTGCAGACCAGCTGAAAGCCATAGACAACCCTCTTCCAGAATCCTGCCTGCTGTGCCACCCAAGTAGAGGCAAGGTTACCCTTTTAACTATCTTTCCCCTTGTTTTCTCCATACGCCTATTCACACAAGGATTTCATCTTGCATATCGCTTTTCTCGCTTGGTATATGCTAAGCATTTTCCATGATGGCACAGAATTTCCACACCTGTCACTTGTGAAGTATAACTGTATAAAATCCCACTGAGCAGTGCTCTGTAGTATGAGTAATAATTATCAAATAGTTTATTTAGCAGAGAAATTCAGCGATGAGGGACAGGTTGAGCGAGGGGCGTACGGAACAGAAGCAGCTGGACGTGTCCTTCCAGCCCCACGATTCTGGGGTCGGTGAGAGAGTTGGGCTTTTCCCCGAATTCTCTAGACCCACAAGTGACTTGTTAATAGATGGTTAACAAATCCCTTGGGGGGGGGGGCGCCTGGGGAGCTCAGTCGGTTAACTGACTGACTGCTGGTTTCAGCTCGGGTCTTGGTCTCAGGGTCCCGAGTTCAAGCCCTGCACTGGGCTCCATGCTGGGCATGGGGACTACTTAAGAAAAAAGAAAGGAATGAAGGAAAGAAGGAAGGGAGGGAGGAGGGGGGGGAAGAAATCCCTGGAATAAAATGTTTGTCTTGGGCTTTTCCTTTGCATATCTTCCTTTATTTATTTATAAGAGGGAGAGAGAAAGCAAGAATGGGGAAGAGGCAGAGGGAGGAACAGACTCCCCACTAAGCAGAAAACCCGATGCGGGGCTCTATCCCAGGACCCGAGCCGAAGGCAGATGCTCAACTGAGCCACCCAGGAGCCCCCCCCAACCCTCCCTCCCAGCTGAAGCAGCAAAGTTGCCATTTTCTGAAGCAAGGGACCGTTCCCACTTGCTCAGCGGCTCTCCTCTCCAACAGGTGGGAACAGAGTGCACAGGCCTCTGTGACTGTCCCCAGCTTGATGGAGACCTGAGGGAGGCAGACATGTGTCTCCCAGGTCCTCTCGGGGTGGGGAAGTACGCCCCTCCAGAGAAGGATGGCGTGCCATTTTCCATAGAACGGGCTTGCTTTGTGAACGGGGTTCCCTTGGCTCAAAACCCACACAAGCAGAGGGGGATAGAATTTTCTAGAAATTAAGTCTCCCCTGAACCCTCAACAGCAGGAACATCTTCTAGGAGCCCATTAGAAACGCAGACTCTTGGCCCCTGCCAGGACGTACCGAACCAGAATCCATATTTTAACAGAATCCCAGGGCGTCCTTAGGTACAGGGAGGTCTGAGAATCCATCTTCTATGGACTTTGTTACGTGTGTGTGTGTGTGGTCGTGTGGTCTCCTCCTCCTACTGTGGGATCTGGGGGGGAGCAGGGTCAAAGTTTCATTTGCCTGTGAATGAAGCACTCAGTGGGCCCTTGGGAAGTTTTCAAGGAATAAGCTCACTCATGAAATCCCCTTACGGACAGAACTGATGTTCCTAATTCTTTCCTTCCACTCTTCACCTGAGCAATGCAACGGCCTTTCCTTCTTTGCTCCTCTCCCAGACCACAGGCACGGGGCGGGCCCCCCATGCAGGCAGCACCCCCCATGGTCCCACGCACACACTCGAGGGGCACACAGACCCTTTCACCCGTGCCTGGCGGAGAAAGTGGAGTTGGGGCCGAGCAGGTGAGCTGAGTTGGGGGCCCGAGAACCTGCGGGCAGGTGAGGCAGAGGGGGGCAAGCAGTGGGGCTGGGGGCCCATCAGGATGGTGGAGTTGCAGCCCAGCAGGGTGGGAGCCCCCAGCTCGGCCCAGAAGCTTCCTTGCCTGGCCTGGGCACAGCCTCAGGGCAGCCTCAGGCCGACTCCGGGCCTTCGGGGCTAACTCGAGTTAGATCCACTCAGAAATGTCCTTCCTGGGACGCCTGGGTGGCTCAGTGGGTTAAGCCGCTGCCTTCGGCTCAGGTCATGGTCTCAGGGTCCTGGGATCGAGTCCCGCATCAGGCTCTCTGCTCAGCAGGGAGCCTGCTTCCTCCTCTCTCTCTCTGCCTGCCTCTCTGCCTACTGTGATCTCTCTCTGTCAAATAAATAAATAAAAATCTTTAAAAAAAAAAAAAAAAAAAGAAATGTCCTTCCTGCCGCTCTCTTCCCTCCATCCTGTGGCTGTTCCAGGCTCGCTTGCTGCTTCCTCTCTCCCCACCTCACCCCTCACCCCCTCCTGGAACAGGCCTGGCTCAGCTCTGTCCTGGGCTTGCCCTCCACCTCCCACTCATTTCCCAACATTACCCAGAGAAAGTGTTTTAAATAAGACTTCGCTCAGGTCATTCTCTGCTTAAAACTCAACAGCAGCCCATTATCCTCAGCAAAAAGCTCACGTTCAGCCCAGCGTTCTAGAATAACCCGCTCATTAATCACTATCTACGGGCTTTCACGTGTGCTAACATGGATTCATTTTTTAACCCCCACAATCACCTCCTCTAAGCAGCTACTAGAATTATCCCCATTTTATAAGTAAGGAAACTAAAGCATGGTGGTTTGGGACTCCCTTGCCCTCTCACATTCAATTAGGGGCAGATCTAAGTTCACACCGAGACAGTGGGACGGCTGAGCCCTCACTCGTGGAATTCAAAGCCGTCCCAGACCAGGCCAGGAGCATGACCTGGGGGCTTGTGAGAAATGCAGAAGCTCAGGCACCTCCCAGACCGGCTGGGCCAGGATGCACACGCACACGGGAGTCCCAGTGACCAGTGTGCACAGGAAGTCCAAGCACCGCAGCTCCACACCCCTGCTCAGAGCCCAGGAGCCTCATTCCTCCCGCCCTGACCCAGCACTTGTCAGCCCCAGCACATCCCCCACACTTCCCACCTCCTGATCCAGCTCTGAGGCTTCTGCTTCCCACACTGCCCTGAGTCTGAACTTTGCCTGTCCCCCCGCCACCCTCCTGCAGTGAAGTCCTTGATCTCGTGACTCCATGCTTTATTACACATCAGACTGGAGGAACATGATGGCTCTGCCTTTTTTCTTTCCCTTACGACATTTTTCTCTTGGATTTATGGCCCTGTCGCCAACAGGGGTGAGCAGGGGCCTCCCAGCAGAGCTGGCTGGTGCCCTTTGTCCCTCCGGGCCAAGCATCTGCGGAGGGAGAGGCCGGTCTGGCCCTGGCGCCTGTGGGCAGAGCGCCGCGGGGAGCAGGTGGGAGAAAGAAGCGGAGGCTCTGGGTCAGGCTGATGGGGCTGACCCCTGCCTCCGAGGCTGCCTGGGTGACTTCACGCCTTTGTGCTCCCATTTCCTCCTTATCGGATGGAGAGAACAGACAAGGCAGAGGGCTGCTGTCATGAAGAAATAGAGGAGACACCCCGCATCGAGAAAATGGAGTATTTAGACAATTGTCATTTGATGGAATCCTGGGTGGTCAGAACTAGAAAGTCCTTAAGAAATCATTAACAGGGAAACTGAGGCCCAGAGACACCATGTCCAGTGCAAGGTCCCACGGCCATTTGTGAACAGAACCAAGACCACATGTCCCTTCTCTCCTGACACATGACTGTGGCCCTTCCCATGGCTTCATTCTTGGCATTGGAAAATGGAATCGGGAGGTGGCTCAGGAGAGAATAGTGTGGAGTCTAAGGGACAGAGACCAGCATCTTGTGTCGGGGGATTAACTCCTGGCCCTTGGGGAGAGCACAGCAAGGACGATCAGTGGGCACCCCTGCTGGCCGCTGCTGGGCCCCGGACTTCCGAGCGAACGGGCCAGAGCTGGGTTCCTTCTCCTGTCACTGGGAAGGGGTGGTGAGAGGAGCTGCGGTCCCTGAGTCTCTGGTTCCGACAGGCAGCCGGACCGGCCCCTCCCAGCCTCTGCCAGAGACACAGACAGTGCCTAAACCCCGAGGGCGCAGGCACATTGTCAGACACAAACCCCACAGAGGACACACACACAACACACAGTGAGGCACTGCTCACCGCCCCTGGGCTCCGCAGACTGGGGTTGGACGACAGCACCTGCGCCTACAGGGCGTGCGCACGCACACACACACACACACACCTGTGCACAGCCCCGCCCAGACGTACACACCCCCTCCACACACACACTAGCGCTCTGCCCTGTGGGGGAGGGAGTGGGTGCACAAGTGAGCGCCCAGTCTTGGTCTGAGCAGGTGCGTGGGTGTCCCCCCTCGACCCAAATGACCCAAACGGGCAGTGCACAGCAGTCCTGCCGTCCTGCGGGGGTGGTGAGTGTTGCCATGGAGATGAGAGCCAGAGATGCCGCGTTGGGAGGCAGGCTCTGTGTAGGCAGCAGAACACCACAGATCCGCAAGTCATGGGGAGGGAGGGCAAGGCTCAGAGGGGCTGGGCGGGGATGGAGGTGGGGTCCTGGGGGTCGGGTCAGGGTATTGAGATGCTCTGAGATGGCAGGACCAGCTGCCCGAGTTATAGGCTGGATAGAGCTTGTTAGCAGGTCTCTGGCTGGCTGCACGAAGCCAGACTAGGGGGCCTCTGTCTTCCCATCGGTGCCACACCACCCCTGGCCCCATTCCTTCACAGCAATCATGCCAGGTCCAATGCCAAGGCCAAGCCCACAGCGAGACCAGAGCAGGGGTTTGGAAGGGCAAGGTAGTAAGTAGCATTGGGAAAACAGCAATGCAGTGAGGGCCTGGCTGGCTCCCCAGCCGCTCTGTCCTCTTCCCTCCTACAGGCCGGTGGAATGGAAATCACACAGGATCAGAATCAGGTAACAACTCCGGAGACAGTTGCTGCCAACTAATTCTGAGAGTGACCGACCTACCCACCATTGCTGAGCCCGAGACTTCACAGCTATGAGGTGGAGTGAAGAACACCGACCCCGACCTCCAGAGTTGCGGGGCCCATCGGTGGCTCTGAGCAGAGCCTGTGGTTGGTCCCCAGTAGATTCAACTTGACAGACGATGTGCACCTACTATGAGCCAGTGCGGCGTGGGGCTCCCGGGAGTCAGTAGAGCGGGGGAGAGAGCAGCACGTCAGTAAGAGAGTACAAGGCAGCTTAAATGGACTCCGGTCTCAGCCTATTTAAGCACCTCCCGGAGAGCACCCGCTAAGCGCCACGTGCATACATAAAGGCCAGAGTAGCCGCAGACACTCGAGTGCCCCATGGGAAGCAAAACACAGAGAAAAGCAATGATAGTCTGGGAGCCTCCCTCGAATGCATCCTGACCTGTTGTACCAAGCCCGGAGGCCCCTAGTCTTCGTTACCCCCATTGTACAGGTGAGAAGAACGGAGGTTCAGGGAGAACCAGTAAATGACTGTCCCAAACTCAGACCCACCCACCCCGGTGAGGGTGCAGCTGGGGTTCAGCTCCCCTCCGGTAGGGCCCGACAGTCCCTGCCCATCAGCTTCTCCCGTCCTCACTGTCCCAGCGCGAGAGGGGCCCTCCTGCCTGCACGGAGGGGTTCTCCTGGCTGCTTGTCCCTGGCCTGGCCTGGGTTGGGCCATTGCCCGCCCCCCCAACTTCCACCTGCCCCATTCCCTCCTCCTTGACGGCCTCCGCCAAGGCAGGGAGAGGCTGGAGTCCAGGGATACGGACAGAGGCTGAGTGTTCCCAATCTGACAGATCGGCTCCCTACTTCCTGGGCCCCCGCTTGGGCGAAGTCGCTTC
Source organism: Mellivora capensis (assembly GCA_004024625.1). Taxonomy (NCBI): domain Eukaryota; kingdom Metazoa; phylum Chordata; class Mammalia; order Carnivora; family Mustelidae; genus Mellivora; species Mellivora capensis. The sequence goes on along the minus strand of PISX010000224.1, from coordinate 214,342 downwards.
GCCTCTTCGCTGGTCTGAGAGTCAAGAGGATTGATGAGCTCCTCGGTCCACATATGGGGTGTGCGGGCACCACGGACTGTAGGTACCCTTGCCCAAGTCAGTACCCCACGTTCACAACCAGGGGCTCTGTCTGCGCTTCCTGATGGGGCCGTCTGTCTCCCCTTTCTGTGCCAGGGAAGGTGGAGTCCGGCCTGGCAGGATAGTGGGTAGAGGCTGGGCCTCGTCTTCACGGAGAGCAGGGTTCCGATCCTGTCTCCGCCACTCCTTTGCTGTGTGTCCTTGGGAAAGCCACTGGACCTCTCTGAGCTTCCACCAGCAGATGACTTTTCTTCCCCTTGTTCCTCCCTGGCCTGAGACCTTGTCCTTTTCCAGGTGCCCCTCCCTGGCTTCTGTCACAAGAGTCCAGCAGGTCCTTGGGGGATGAGGGAAAAGGGAAGGGAAGCAAGGCACCAGGTGCTGGTGGGCGGCAGAGTGAAAGCAGCCTGGGCAGGGGGTGGGAGCCCTGCACCTTCCCCTTTCTGGATGAACGTTTCCTGGCTGAGGATGGTGGGGCTCGACTCCCAGTGCTGAGAGCCAGGGCTGGGGTGGCCCTTGCTTACGCAGGGCAGGGGTGAGGAGAAGCGGGCTGAATGCAGCTTTGAACAGGGTGGCGTGGAGGAGCCCAGCCAAAGGCCGCGGAGGGAGAAGGGCCGGCCTGGGCTCAGGCGCTGGGGAAGGCCCTGTGCTGTGCGAGGAGGGGTGGTGTGCTCGTGGACACCCGCTGGGGCTTCTGTGGAAGTGTTTGCTGTGGCAGAAAAAAATTCTGTCATCATGGCAACCTAATGTCTTCTTTACAAGCTAAGTCCCTTTCAGGGGGAATAATCTCAGAGATGCCAGGAATGGGTAAATTTAGGGGCTTCTGGGCACCGGCCCTAGAGCAACCAATAACATCCTCCCACCTCTGTCCCTTCAAAGACTCACTCCCTCACTCATTCACTCATCAACCATACCAGGCACTGTGCTAGGTCCTGAGGATGCGGAAATTCATCAAGGAGGTCACCGTCTGCTGAAAAGACAGGTGTGTAAATGATGAGGATTTGCAGAGTAAAGACTTTCACAGGGAAGTGGGAGAACGCTGACGGAGAGTGGGAAGGCTTCCTGGAGGAGGTGACCTTTCCAGGGAAAGCACCCCGGGCAGAGGGAACAGCAAGTGAGCAGGCAGAGAGGAAAGGGGGCACTGACAGCTCCAGGCAGTTGCATCGGGGAGAGGTGGGTCTGAGGCCCTTGTGGTGCAGAGGTCAGCTTGGGAGCCCAGCTGTGTCCACACTTGAACTCCAGCTGTGTCACTCCCAACCTGGGTGACCCTGGGCAAGGCGCTTGGCTCCTTGGCGCCCAATTTCCTCATCTGTAAGATGGAAATCATAACATTAGCCACTGTTCGGGATTGTTGGAGAAGTGGGACTGTGTCCACTGCTGTGCAGGCCTGGCCCATCGTGATATGATTATCGACAAGCACTGGCCTCCTTCCTGCCGTCTGAGCTGCTCTGAGAAGGTGTGAGCAGGAGGGAGAGTCTGAGCCCGAGGGCAAAGAGTGTGGGATGAAGAGAGATAGGGTGGAGAGAACAGAGATGGAGGGGCCCCAGGAGGCTCCTCCAGCATCTGGAATCCGTGGAGACCATCCAGCCCAGCCCCCTGCCCGGTCCCCACCCACTCTACAGATAAGAACTCTGAGGCCCAGACTTGCCACAGGGCGCGCAGCAAATTAGTGGCAGTGTGCTGGCAGGACTGGTGTTCAGGAGACTAAAGGAGGCTTTATATCTGACCCGAATAAATAATTCATTTCAGGATCTTAATAATTTAAAAACCTCCATTTCATTGGCGCCTCACCAAAAATAGAAGCTTTCTTCATTTTTGATTCCAGTTTTCTTTTTAAAGTAGCATGTGGGAGCAGGGGCTGAGGGAAGGGTCTTGGCTTCATGGCAGCAGCGCCCCTCAGACAGTCCCTGAGCCCCAAAACTCTGGCTGGAAAAGTGACAAGTGGCCGTCCCTTCAAGCCTCCTCCCTCCTTGGCTTTGGTCAGTCCCCACCTGTCCCAGGAAGGACTGCGCGAGAGGACTGAAGCCTCAGGAGAGCTGGGCAAAGAGGCCTGGGGCCCTGGTGCCGTGGAGAGAGGCGATGGTCAGACCCTCTGCCCCCCGACCTCCCCCAGCCTCCCTTTCCCCTTGGGCCCACGGGGGTCACGACACCGTCCTCTCAGAGTTACCAGGAGAGTTCCTCGGGTCCACGCCCGCAGTGGTCCTGTCTCTGCCCAGACCTGACACACAGTAGGCCCACAGCCTACCGGAATGTTTGTCCCTCGGGAACAGGCCTTCGAGAAAAGGCAGGGGAGCAAATGGCCCAGAGGCACAGGAGGGAAGGAAACTGCTTGAGGGAAAGCGATCCCGTGGCCTCTGGATCAGCTCCCTAAATCTCCACCAGCCAGAGGCTCTCCTCTCCCCCCACCGCAGCCCCCAGCAGCCCCTTTGCCATCTCACAAAGCTGCAGGTTGGAAAGGACCAGGGTCTTTTCCAGGGGAAGCCGGCCAAGCAGAGGTCTCAGAACAGGCCCTGGGAGCAGCCAGAGAGACAATCTCTCCGAGGCACTCAGCACCCGCCCCGTGCACTTATCCCTCGTGCTCATCGGACTTTTCCTGTCCTGGTCCCCTCCCTGGAGCTTCCCTGGAGAGTACCCACAGCTCAGGGTGTCGCTCCTGAGCCGGATCACACCCACATGCGCCCTGCCCGCTTTCCTCACCTTCTACCCAGACTCCCGTCCTGAGCGCCCACGTCTCCCTCTAAGGAGGTCGTCAGGCCCTAAGCCTTTGGCCCTGAACCCGTCAGCCTGTTTGGAGCATTCATTCCTTCCTTTGTTCGCACATTTGGCTGCAAGGGTCTGTTGGTAACAATAACCCCTAACCCAGCACCCCCACCTGCCCCCGGAGAGCTCTGCTTTCTGTCAAATTAGCCCCCACCCCCACTAATCCTGGGAGGTAAACAGTATTATTAAGTTACTTGTCTGAGGACACCGAGCTGGTAAGTGACAGAACCAGGGCAGAAATCAAGGTCTGCCTCCCCACCTGATCTCCACACCCTCCCACTCTCTCCTGGCCTCTTTTAACGAGTTGTACCTGGACAGCCCTGGGGAGAGGTGGTTACCCCACTTTATAGGTAAAGAAGCCTAGCAAAGTCTCGTATGTGCCCAAGGTTCTGGAGCAACCTACGGGTCATTAGCCAGGGGCGAGTTGTGATCACCCCTATTTCCACCCAGAGAAGCCACTATAAAGGTCATGAGTCCGACCCCACGATCTTGCTTCCCCAACTAAGAATGGCTCTGTGCTAGGTTCAGCTTCTCTGGGTTAAAAAAAAAAACCTCTCCTGAAAATGAGGTCAGGTTGTAAGTGAGCCTGAGTGTTCATTCCTGGGACAGAGGCAGTGTGGGAACGCACGGCTCATCCCCCAAATAGGGCAATTCCCTACAGAGATGCTGTGTATTGGCCCCAACCCCTAAATGTGGGGTTTAGAGAAGAGGAAGAGAGAAGTCTTTTCCAATGTATTTAGGGGGTGCCCCTTTGCCTTTTCCCTGGGGGGCAGGGGGGCATGACGGGAGAGCTCAGCGATGGACCCGAGCAAATTCAGCCGCCATTCTGCCCGTGGTCCCAGGCGTCAGGCATGCAGAGGGAGAGCTCAAGGATTCCAAACTTAGTGACTTCAGGCAACGACGTTCTCTCTCCAACCCTGATCTCTCATCTGGGAAAGTGGAGGTAACTCCTGCCCAGCTCTTCCCCGGGGTGACTGGGGAGATCAGTAGGGGCTGATGTGAAAAGAAGCCTCCACCCCAGGGCAGTGCACCCAAGTGCCAGCTTTGGGTGGGGCCACAGGTGCAGCAGGAGGACAAAGGGCCGCAGAAACTGTTTTGATTAGAAGTGGGGACTCTGAGGTCCAGAGAGTGGACGGTGCTTGAGCAGCAGATAGGGGCAGCGTAAGCAGGGGTCCCAGACCAGCCATCTGCCCAGGCTTGGCTGAGTGAGCCTTCCTCTGGGCTGGGGGGAGCCCGCTTTGGGCTGCAGAGATGCCCTGGGGCTCACACCCTGGGAGAAAGGCGCTCTCGGTGTGTTTGGAGACATATCTTGCTAACACAAGGACAGGCCAGATGCCGTACCAAGTTCCTAATACACCAGTGGGGACTGAAGATTGCTTCTACCCGCCCAGGAAGTCCAGCAGGATTTTGCAAGAGTTCTCCCTCCTTACCCCAGAGGCCAGCCACGCCATCCTGTCCTCCAGGGTCTGGCCAAAAACATCCCCTCAGCTGGTTTTCCTTACCTACTCCCCTGCCTGGGGAAGTCCTATTCACCTTCCAGCCTGCCCCTGGCCCCCTGCTCCAGGAAGCCTGTCTTGACTGCCCCGGTGGAAGGAGGTGTGCCTTTCTCTCCCTGCCACGAAGCACGGAGCTGTGGGAAGAGTGAGACGCAGCTGCGGAAACCTGGCTTCACCTCTCGTGTCACCACTTACTAACAGTGAAACTGTGGGCAAGTCACTTGGTCCCTCAGGGCCTGTTTTCTTATCTATAAATTGAGGATAATGATACTTATTCTGGTGGTTGCTGCGGGAGGAGGATTAAATTCTTGTGCTGAAATGCTTTTGAGCACCTCTTAAGTGCCAGGCTCAATTTTAAACATTTAGGATGCAGTGAACAAGACAAAGTCTTCATGGAGTTAACATTCTAGTGTGGGAGAAAGACCGTGAACATGGACAAAGGAAGACAGTGAAATGGACAAAGTCATGAGTAATAACAGAGCAGGTTAGGAGCATAGAAAGTTGCTCACGGGGGTTATTGTGCACTCTTTTAGATGTAGTGGGGACTTAAAAAATGCTGGATGGATGGATGGATGGATGGAAGTACGAATAGATGGAACGATGGAAAGAAGCATGGATGGAAAGATGGAAAGAAGCATGGATGGATAGAAGGAAGGATGAAAGGAAGGAAGGATGAATGGAAAGATGAATGGATGATGAATGGATGGATGGACGGATGATGGTAGGTGGATAAATGGATGAATCCAAGGATGGAAGTATGGAGGAATGGATGGAAGATGGATGGATGAATGAATAAATGATGGATGGATGATGAATGAATGGATGATGGGCAGATGGATAAATGGATGGATGGATGGATGGAAGGGAAGGAGGATGGAAGGAAGGATGAATGGTTAGATGAATGGATGATGGATGGAAAAATGGAGGGATGCCAGGATGGAAGGTGGATGGATGGATGAATGGATGATGTGTGGATGGATAAATGGATGTATAGATGGATGGACGGGTGGATGGAAGGATGGATAGAAGCATAGATGGATAGAAGGATGAAGGAAGGAAGGATAAATGGGTAAATGAATGGATTATGGATCGGTGGGAAAAATGGACGGATGCATGGATGGAAGGATGGATGAGTGAATGGATGGAAGATGGATGGATGGATGAATGGAGATGGATGGAGATGGATGAATGGATGGATGATGGAAGGATGATGGAAGGAAGGATGATGGTAGATGGATAAATGGGTGGATGGATGGATGAATGGATGCCAGATTATATTTCCCTCACCTGTCATAACCAATACTGCCCACAGTTGTAGCCCATTTCATCTCCTTTTTAGAGACGTTCTTGAACCCCTGAGACTGGCTCTGGAGAGACCAGAAGGGACCTCTGGAGTAGAGGCGGGCCTAGCTGTCCTTCCACACTGCCTCCTTGTCTCATTACCATCTCCGAGCAGTCTCACTTGCATGGAGACTCTTGTACACATGGAGAGCCAGGGCAGCCTGACGGGGCAGAGAGGCCCACACACGGCCCTGGAAAGAGCTGCTAGCAGCACACAGCAAGAGTGCCAGGCACTGTGCCAAGGGCTTTTTCTCCTTCACGGACTGGCCCTCACAACAACATGTCAAGAGGACCTCATCTCCAGAATGGGATGCTGAGAGGAGAGCCGAGGGGAGAGGAACAAAGACCAACTCATGGGGTCCTGGACCATTAGAGTCCTCAGGATCTTTAAAATCCTCTGATCTGCCTTCTTGTTGCTACAGGGAGAAATGGAGGCCTATCGAGGGAGAGGACTGGCCTAAAGTGGCACAGGAAGTCAAGGATGACAATGGGGTCCCGGTGGGCGAGACATCTTTTCACATCAGACACCGTCGATCACCACCTGAGTCCCCGCCCAGTTTACCCGTGGGAGACCCAGCTCTGCCCAACATTTTTTTTAAATTTTTTAAATCTTTTTATTTTTTATAAACATATAAAGTATTTTTATCCCCAGGGGTACATGTCTGTGAATCGCCAGGTTTACACACTTCACAGCACTAATCTGCCCAACATTTCTTTAGCTGTACCCAGCCCTTGGCCCTGACCCCTGACATCCTCCTCATTCATCTCCCTACATCCCCTCTTACCTAAATCACAGGTCACCCTGCTTGTGTCCTATGTCCTAAGGCCTACTGTCAACCATGGTGATGACAGCTGCGTGACTCCTGCTTGTAACCTAAGATCAGACACAGCCCCACCCACTAGAAATGCTCTTCTCTAGAGGGCTCCTCTCTGGAGCCAGGGTCCCAGGAGTGCCGCTGTGGGCGGTGGGCGTGGATGGAGAGGACAACGTGCCTGGGGTAGGCAGCACTTCTCAGCACCCCCCCGGAAGGAGGGGCTCTGCTCTTGCCTCAGCTCGCCAGCATAGGCTCCACATTTTTCCATCCTGCTCCGGGACCTTCCCAATCTCTCCCCATCTCCGCCACCTCATAGGGAGGTGACACCTGTCTGGCTGAATAGAAGAGCCACAGACCAAGCCTTCCCTCCGCTCCGGGAGAAGTTGCAGGCCAGAGGGGTTGGCAGGGACCCAAGGGGCTGATTCAATGCAGCATGAATCAGAGAATTCTGGAATCACCGACTGGGAGGTCCTCCAGATCACAGAGCTCTAGAGACGCGGGCATTTCACAGCACAGAGTCATGGAATCGTGAATCCTTAGAATTACCACATCAGAGATTTCAGGGATTCCGTGGACAAAGTGGTTTGGGGGTAAGAGAATGTCTGAGCACGTCACAGCTCGGTGAAACGTATACTTGTCCCTGGCTCCTCCCCATGGATGTGTCCCCAGCCAATGTTCTGATGCCTGGAAGTCAGCCTCACATACCTTCTGGCCCATTGCTGCCTGCCAGCAGGTGCCCTTCCGACTCACAGCCACAGAGACAGCCCCTCCTGCTCAGAAACCTTGACGGGCTCATTCTCATTGAGAGGACACGTCCACAGGCCTGAGCTTGATTGCCGAGGTTGCCGAGGCCCTCCTGACATCCAGCTTGCCCTGTCCTGTGGCCCCCCGGCTTCCCTGACACACTCTGGGGATCATAAACAGGAACTAGCACACAGCCTGATACACACTTCTTGTTTGCTGTAGACTACGTCCACGGCAGCCCCGGGGTGGGTGGTCTTCTCTGGGGTAGCTCAGGGATCCCAGAGACAGTGACCCAGAGGGAGGATATGGAAGCCACTGGCCTCTCCAGGCCCGGCCAGACACCAGACCTTCTCTCCTTCTGCTGTGTTCCATGTGCAAAGCCATCCTGGAGCATCATGCCCAGACTCCAGGGAAGGGGAAATGGAAAGAGTGTCAAAGGATGTGTGGCCATCACTGGTGCACCACAGACGGGGCTGTCCCAGGAGTGGGACTTGAGGTCCCGGCAGCTGGGACCAGGCGGTGGGTCTGGGCAGGTAGGTGGCATTTGACTACGTGACGAGCCTTCCGGGGGCTTCACTCTAGGTCTTAGACCCTGCAAGGGCAGATGTGAGAACATCTGTCAAGTTCCCCATTCTCAGCTCGAGAGGAGTCATGGCCACTGTTTCTGGTAGAACCATCACAGCACCTGGACCACATCAGAGAAGGCCCAAGCACAGACTCTTCAGAGCTCAGGCAGGATTATCCACCCTTCAGGGGCTCTTGGCTGCAAAACCAGAAACCAATGCTGGTCGTCTGCCGCCAAGGGCTGGTCTGTGTGTGTGTGTTTGGGGGCGGGGGGGAGGTTGGGAGGGTTTGTTTTGGTTTTTGGCTTCCTTGTTGTTGCTGCCATTTAGGACTATAGAGGGGTCACAGAGAGGCAGAAATCGAGGGAGCCCCAGGGAGATCAGCCAGAGGCAGCCGCCCTGCCACTGTCACACCCTGGTCTCTTCTTCTGGGTCACGGTCATGGTCACGGCCACCACTGGATGGCAGCATCAGGGCCTGGGCCACACTGCAGGTCCCCCAGCAGCTGGAGGCAGGAGTCGGGGACTTCTGCCTTCCTGTGCCCATAGCAGGAGGCAGGCAGGTGCTGGGGACGGCCACCGGGCACGGGGAGGGGTGACGGAAAGCCCAGAGGGAAACATCAGTCCAGGGCTGGACCCTGACTCTATTTGGTGGGACATTTTTTGGAGAAATGGCTCCTCAGCAACAGGTTCCGGGAGAATGAACACATTTTTTTCCAGGAAAAGGAGGGGGAAAGGTGCTGGGACAGTCCTTGTAAAGTGATAGGAGTGAGCCCCTCTGAACGGCCCGAAGGAGAGGGCTGGATGGGGTCCGTGGTGCGGCTCTGGTTTGCCAGCCCCTGTCTCTGGAAGCTCGTCTCCTCCCTCAGAGGAAGGCCGCCCACAGGGGACACCATGTCTCAACTGCTTCTTTAAAGCCACGAGTGTGTCACCCAGCAGGTCCCCGCAGGTCAGGGGTGTGGGGGGCGTGTGGGGAAGGCAGTGTTTGTGAAACAAAGGACCATGGTGGCAGAGGGTCCGACCAGCAGCAGCTCCCACCCCTGGCCCAGAGCGGGGTGCCCCAGCTCCCCTCTGGAAAGCCCAGCTGGGAGGTCTACTTCAGCATTCATTTCAACATGTCCCCCAGGAGTGGTACCCTGTGGCCTGCCCCCAACCCACACAGGGGTCCCTGCTGCCTGTAGATCAGAACGGGATGATGCACAGGGGGTACCCAGCACAGTGTCCCATTCCAGGAGTAAGAGATGGGGACCAAGGCCGAGAGAACTCTGTGCAATAGACCCCGGGGGGGACAACCGCCTGCCTTTAGTGTCCCCCGTATACCTTCATCCTTTTCCATACTTGCCTCGCTTCACTCAGCAGGTAACTACTTAGGTTTTACTGCTTTTTTTCCCTACCGGGGCTCACATGTACCTACAAATATCAGTGTGCTTTTCTCCCATAATCCTTGTAGGTCAATTTAATTTTCAGGCCCTCCTGAAGACCTCCTGAAGACCTGAGAGGTCAAATCCTTCCCCTCTACACAAGGACACAGGCCGACCGCAGGGGCTGCATGGGACCCCTGCAGAAGTCCAGGTGGGGCCTCGGGACCAGGACAGACCTCAGGCCCTGGCTGAGCAGGGAGAGAGCAGACAGCACGTCCTCCAGGCTCTGACCTCACTCAGGCCGAGCAGGGGCGGGCAGGGGTGGGGCGTGACGCTGGCAGACAGAGGAGCCCGCTGGCTAGCCCCACGCCGCCCAGTCCACTCAGTTCTGTCCTCTGACCCAACCCTGCAGACTCCAGGTTTCCAGCAGCTGGTGGACGGTTGGCAGACAAGGGAAGGAGAGCTGGGGAGCCAGGAGAATGGGGAGATGTCTCAGGCAGCCCCAGACTGATCTCTACCACTAATAAAGTCCACAAAGGAGCCTGTGCCCATCCATCGGAAGGATGTTTCTCACAAGGCACCATCAGCAAACCAGATCTGCGGAAATCCCTACCCCATAAAAGGCAGCCAGTTCAAGTCCTACCCTGCCAATAAACGTTGCGGACTTTGGGCAAATCAGCTCTCCTGTTGGGCTTTCATTTCCTCCTCCATGCAATGAGGGGAAGTGGGTTTTCCTCCCAGATCTGGGAACATCCCATTTTTAGGCTCTCTGGTCTCATACTGCTGTTAAAAATAAGCAAATTCTTCAAGAGGCAAAATTCTCTCCGTTAAGTTCTTCTAGAATATAAAAAGAAAAATTAGTCAGCAAGTGCGGAAATCCTGTTTCTCGGGCAAATTTCCTTTGGGTTCTAAATAAGCAGACCTCAGCTGGAAGAGAGCCCACATGCTGGGGTTGGGAGGCCCACACCACTTTGCACTACCCTCCTGGAGGGAAGGACCCTCGGGCCCACGGGAGGCAATGTTCCTGTTGACTGCTCTTGCCAAGGTAACACGAGGCCAAGCTACAAACAGGTAGAAGCAGCTGGTTCTTCTTACTTACCTTGGAAATCACCAGGAAGCTGATTAAATTTTCTCAGCATCACAGCTGGGAGCCGAGGAGCCTTCTCCTCCTCCAGGCAGCACACCTGGCTTCTCATCTCTGCGCTGCCACAGATGTCGCTCAGCTGTGGGACAAGTCACTGCCCCTCCGTCTCCCCACCTGCAACACGAAGGGTCAGAGGTGTCCGTGGAAAAGTCCTCAGGCTTTCAGGACACCCCTCACAGGGCACTATGGTCGTGAGGCTGACTTTCATCCATTTTTCCCCCAAGGGGGGAAACAAAAACCTTTCATTTTGAGCGCATAAAATGTAGAAGCCTTTCAGCAGCAAAGAAAACCCTACATAGAATAAGGAAGGTTGAAAAGAAAATCAAACACGAGGAGCTGACGATGGTAAAACGTTAACTCCCTTCAGTCAGTCTGTGAATCTACAGCGAAGCCATTATAATGATTGACAGGTTCAGCTGGGGGTGCCATTGTGGTTTTTGGGGAGAGTCACGTGGCTTTTAAAACTCATCAGAATCTACTGAGGTGCCTACATATTTCTTCTAGCAGCTCATAGCGAATCGAAACAGTGTTTATTGTTTTATTCCTCTCCATCTGGGCACGTCCAAGTTCCAATATGGTTTAAGTAAGAGTGGACCTTTTCTTCCTTTCTCTTTCCTTCTTTTCTTTCTTTCTTTCTCTTCCTTCCTTCTTTTCTCTTTCTTTCTCTCTCTCCTTCCTTCCTTTTCTTTCCTCCCTTTCCTCCTTTCTCTTCCTTCTGTCCTCCCTCCCGCCTTCCTGCTTTCCTTTCTTTCTCACTTTCCTCCCTTTTTCCTTACTTCCTCCTTCTTCCCTCCTTCCGTCCTCCCTCCCTCCCTTCATTCTTTCTTTCCTTCCTTCCCTTGCTTCCTTCGTTTCTTTCTTTCCTTCCTTTCCTCCTTTCTCTTCCTTCCGTCCTCCCTCCCGCCTTCCTGCTTTCCTTCCTTCCTGTCTCACTTTTCTCCCTTTTTCCTTCCTTTCCTCCTTTCTCTTCCTTCCTTCCTCCTTCTTCCCTCCTTCCTTCCTCCCTCCCTCCCTTCTTTCTTCCTTTCCTTCCTTCCCTTGCTTCCTTCGTTTCTTTCTTTCCTTCCTTTCCTCCTTTCTCTTCCTTCCTTCCTCCTTCTTCCCTCTTTCCTTCCTCCCTCCCTCCCTCCCTTCTTTCTTCCTTTCCTTCCTTCTAAAGGAGACAGAAATTTATTGCATACACTGCAAGGGAGTGGTGGGCAGGACAGCAGAGAGTCTGTCTGCTGGACCTTTGGTTTCGATCAAAATACAAGCCTTGGGGCGCCTGGGTGGCTCAGTGGGTTAAGCCTCTGCCTTCGGCTCAGGTCATGATCCCAGGGTCCTGGGATCGAGCCCCGCATCGCATCGGGCTCCCTGCTCAGTGGGGAGCCTGCTTCCCCCTCTCTCTCTGCCTGCCTCTCTGCCTACTTGTGATCTCTGTCTGTCAAATAAATAAATAAAATCTTGAAAAAAAAATACAAGCCTTATCCCATCTAATTCTAGAGGGACCAATCAAGTAGAAATAACACATTCATAATAATTATACTAGAATCATCTATACTTGAAGAACGCTATCTTAGGAAATATAATTCTATCGGCCTTCAATAAGAGCAAATGTGGCATCAATTAAATGGGAGCAATTAAACTAAAAATACCGATCAGAATTAGTTTTTTAAAAGATTTATTTGCTTACTTTAGAGAGAGAGAGAGTGGGGGTGGGGGAGGAAGAACAGAGGACGAGCAGACTCTGGGCTGAGCACGGAGCCCGGAGTGCGTCTTGATCTCATGACCCCGAGATCATGACCTGAGCCGAAATCAAGTCAGATACTCAACTGACTGAGCACCCAGGTGCCCCGATCAAAATTGCTTTTGAGATAGAACCGAGTCGAACATCCTGCTGTGTGGACATGCGGGGCCTGCTGCTGGGAATTGTACCCATATAAGGCCTCGGTCGCTGAGCCCTTGTGGCTCAGCCAGCCTCCTCCCTTGGGGAACTGAGGAGCCCCCAGAGCCCTGGGTCCCCCCGCCTCTGTCCTGGGCTGAGTAGGGGGTACAGAGGCCACGAGGGAAAAAACTGGGCCTACGTCTGCCTTTGCCAACTTGTGTCAGTGTGATCTTACCGGTTGAGCTGGGCAGGGCTGCCCGCCACCTTGCTGGAGGTTTCTTCTCCTCTGAGAGAACAAGAGGCTGTAATAGAAGGAGGATTGTAATAGAGGATCCTCCCAGATCTCCCTCTAGACAATCTTCGGCCGTCTTCCCATGGGAGGCCCCCTTCTGAGGGCTGCTGAGGTTGCCACGCTGGGGGGGAGATGTTCTCCCTTGCTCAGCGGTCCATTCCGTCCTCGAGGGTGGTTCTGCTGAGTTCCCTGATGCCTTCTCAGTGAAGTTCAGGCAGGGTTTGAAATTTGGCCTGTTTGAAATGCTCGCTCAGTCTGGAGACTCTGTCCAGCTGTAAGCACTTTGCTCCGAAAACTTTCCCCACGCTCGTCTTCCCAAGCCTTTGGGCGGAAGTGGTCCAGCGGACAGCATCCGTGAGTTTCTGCAAACCGACCTCTGACAGAAAGTTCTGGTCTCCTTTCCCCAATTCACTCTTTCTGTCTGGATCCAGGTTAGCAGCATTGGTGGGATGTCCTCCAAAGCGAGCAGGAAAGGGTGTCTCCTCAGCCTACGTCCCCTCAGAAACCCTGTCTCCCTGTGTGCCTTCTCTTCCAGAACCTTCTCCTGCTGTCCCATGGCTTTCCCGAAGATGGGTGTTTTCAACCAAACCTCCACATGCTTGTCTCTGAAGTTGTTCTACATTCTTCTGAGAGGCTTTCAGGAAGTTTTTTGGCATCAGGCCCTCGGGATGGGAGGGATTTCAATGCATCGTCTGTGTGTGAAGGCAGCTAGCATCAGTCCTTGGAACAAAGCCTCAGGGGTCACTTTTCTGCTCTTTTTCCAGAAGGTTGACTGTGTCAGGCGAAGAGCTGGGTCTGTTGGCATCTGTGCAAAGTGTTGCCGAGCACGAATATGTGGCTTCTGGGGTCCCCTTGACTCACCACAGCTTTCAACTTGGGCAGAAAACCTCTTGGTGGGCTCTTTTCCCTCCTTAAAGTATGTTGGTTCTTCTATTGTAACATCAGTCACAGCGCTGCATACCAGAAGCTCCCAGGGAAACCCAGAGTCTTGACCCCTGCCTCAAACCTGCAGAGCACGGCACACTGGCTCCAGGACCAGTGGGAAGGGTTTTGGGGGGCTGTCATCAGGCCCCCCTCAGCTCCAAAGGGCCCTGCAGCTCTGCCTGTATTTGCCGTATCTCTCTCTACAACAGCTGACCATAAGGAACCCTGAGGAATGTTCTAGAACTCTGACCCAGACAAGTGCCCCCCCAAACCCAGACAGACCCCTGGTGGGTGGGGGAGGGGAGGCCAGGTTCTACAAGACAGGGCCCTCTGCCTTGGCCCTGGTCACTGCCCAAACAGAGCAGCACTGTGTCTGGTGCATGAGGGTGGTGGACGGGGCAGCTCAGCCACCTCCAGCTCCAACTGGCCCTCTGGGAAGCCTAGGGACCAAAGCAGGGCCACACCGAGCCCCGGGCGCTGCTGGTGAGCATGTCAGGGTGTGTGGTGTGTGCATTGCGGGAGGACAAATGTACCACATTCCCTCCTGAGGTTCCTTCTCCGGGCTCAGAGATTCCTCTAGCAGCTGGAAGCCCAACCTGCCCACCAAGGTCATGGGGCTTCCTTCTCCATCCTTGCAGGCTCTTCCCTGGTTCATGTCTGCTACCTCCTCTGGGCAGGGGCAGAGGACTGAAGGACCTGACCCATGAGATTCACTTTCGACCTGCTTTCCACTTGGGGGAAGTCAGGAGAAACTCATCCAAATGGGCAAAGTCTTAACCTTGCACAAAGGTTCAGTGGAGCCCCTTTGCCCTGTTCAGGCCCAACACTCCTGGATGGGACTCCCAGGTGCAGAGGTGGGGGGTGGGGGGCAGTGACCCAGGGCCAGGTTGAACCTGTGGGGCTCTGCCCGGCAACAGTCCTTCTCTCACCGAATGGGCTTCAGAAGCATCTCACGGTTCTGCTTTCTCTCTGGGAGGCTCAGACCTAATACATTCTTGTCCATCACCCAAATCTGCCATAAATCACTGTCCAAAGTGCCTTTGCCTATGGCTGGAGATCCCCAAGTAGATACGGGGCTCCAGGGTGGGACCAGACCTGGAGGGCAGAGGATGAGGGGGTCAAATATCCATTTGGGGGGCAGTCTGTGCCTGCCCTCCCCCGCCCTTCACCCAGTCCCTCCCCGCCCGAGGAGGGGCTGCCGGTCCTGCTCCAGCACCTGGCCCTCCACAGCCCGCTGGCCATTAATGATTTTCTATCAGGTTTGTGTTTAAGATTTCATTTGCGTAAATGTTACCTTAGCTACAAAAACCCATCGCCACTGAACGGTACACTTAAACATGGTTAAAATGGCAAATCCTGTTTCTAGTTTACCATAGTAGGAGGTCTGACCAATTGCTGGGTCTGATCATCTCCCAGGCCCCTTCTGGCACCGGATTCCACACGCTGTCTGCTTTGCTGTGGTCCTTCCCTCGTGCTCCTGGGGGCCCCCCTTTCTGCGGAGCACTTTGGAGCAATGCGGGTATTCCGTGGTTAGATAGGGGAGCAGGGCCTGCCGAAGTGCTGGGTCCCTGGTGAGCACTGCAGCCCAGAGTGGAAAAACTGGTTGGGAGAGGGGAAGGGGGACGTTTTCACTAAAAACCAGAGAGCAGCCCTTCCCCTAGTTTTCGTTGTCTCCAAACACAGTCTCCCACGTAACATAGAAGTCCAAGGAGGAAATACATACAAAGGTTAAATTCAAATATTACAAATGAAAAAAAAAAAAAAAGGAAAAAAAATATTACAAATGAGGTGAAAAGGATTTTTTAACATCATATTAGCAACTGGTATCATAATGCCTCTTGGCGTAGGGGGAAGGACTGTCTTTGTTGGGGGAGGGGGGATTACCTCAAGTGACCCCAGGCCCCAGGGCCTCCAGGAGGGTGGAAGCTGTTCTGAGCAGGACAAAGGGAGATTTGAGATTTTAGTTCCCAAAAGGAGAGAAGGGAGAAGGGAGCCCCCAGAGCTGGGGGAGGGGTAAACAGAGGAGACAGAAGCTGTAAATGTGCAGAGGTGGAAGGAGCTGGCTGGTGGGAGGAAGGGCTCTAGGCAGAAGCTGTCTGAGATGTTCAGGAAGGCTTCTCACCTGCCAGAAGCTCAGAGAAGGGCCAAGACTCACTTGGAGGGACAGGATTCCCAAGAGGGGAAATCCTGCCCCACTCTGACACCCCTGGATGGCTCTGTTGTTTCCAGAGGGGAAAAGAGGGGACCAGTGGGAAATAGAGGGTTTTTCCAGACCCTTCCGGGCTTCCCCCTCAAAAACAAGCCAACAGACCTGCACAGCTGTGGCCAGACCCCAAGAAACCTCACCTCAAGGGCTGGCAGAGCCTCCTAGTCACAAATACCTTACAGCCATAGCATCAGGACCAAGCCACGGGGCCCCCAACCAGAGCAGGCCTCCCTGCCCCCCGGTGCCTGTAGGAGCCACTGGAAGTCAGCGAGCCTAACAGCAGACACAGAGTGCTTACGGAGCTGGGTGCCCCTCCCAGTGAGACCCCACAACAGCCCGTTATTACCATCCCTTCGCAAAAGAGGAGGCATCTGCCCAGAGAGGTTCATGAACCAGCTCGAGATCACACAGCTGGGGAGTGGCAGAACCAGGACTCAGACGTGGAAATCCTGACCCAGTCTATGGCTCCAGATGTTGCCTTTTCCTCCCTGAGAGCTGGGAAAGCAGCGAGGGGTTGAACACTGTTCCCCCTTCTCCTTGGGCGTGCTGCCTCTCAGTCTTCCTCTCCTTAGGAGAAGTCAGGCAAGAGGCTGAGGAGCTGGAAATCTAGGCCCAGAGCTGGCTCTGTGTCCCCTTGCTGTTCCCTCCTGGTTAAAGCAGCCACAGGCCAGGCCAGACTCAAGCAGAGGAGAGAGGCCGCACCTTTCAAGGTTGGTGTCCTTGTCTCCATCTTACGGATTGGAAGATCGAGGCTCAGAGCAGCGATGTGTCCAGGATTATAGAACTTGGGAGACAGAACCAAGGTTCACACCCAGGTCGGCAGCTTGGTCTGCGTGGGTCTAAGGTCTGGACTCCTCTTCCCCGCCCTCCGCCCGTCTCGCACAGCCGACTTCAACATCCAGCCCAGTGGTTCCCAGCCCGGGCTGCAGCCTCACCTGTGCACTTTAAAACCACAGATTTCGGGCCCTGCTTCCTGGAGTTCAGCTTGAAATGGTCTGACGTGGGGCCTGGAATCGGGAATTTCAAAGCACTCAAGTGATTTTCGTTGCAGCCAAGGGGGGAGAACACTGTTTACACCAAAGAGGCTCCCTCCCTGCCTGTGGCCTGCGTGGAGAACCGAACCCAGGACAGTCCTTCCCTGACCCTGAGCATCCCTGTTCCTCCCTTCAGCTCGGCGGGGAAGAGGAGAGGCCCCCTCACCAGTCAGCTTCCCCCATGGAGGGGTGGACTTCTAGGTTCCCATGAAGCTTATTTGTCAAGGTAAGAGGCTGGAACATGGTTTAATAGTCTGTGAGCTGATTTATAACTTTTGAATGTGTAGACATTGCGTACGTGGGCCTCCAGTGGCCCTGGGTCCTGACAGTGTTCAGGTGAGGTCTGCAAAACTCCGTCCTCTGAAAACAGCAGCCTGGGAACTGGTCCAGGCCGGCCTCGCGCACGGGTCCGCCTGGTCAGTTCCCGTTGTCCCCTCGAGGGTCAGCTCAGGTTCCTGACTTCCCGGGGAGGACGGAGGCTCACAGGGAACTGGAACCTGTTTCCATCTCAGCGCTCACTTGCCAGTGCCGTGGGGGACTGGGGAGGCCCCGGCCTTGCCCAACACCCCACGAATTTCCAGACCCTGGTGCCGTGGCTGCGCAGGGAAAACACACGTATCATCACCCTGAAGGTCATCGCCCGCCTTAGTCCAGGAGCTCAAGACACCCCAACTCCTCTGTCTGTAACGTGCTTCCCAGGCTCTTGGTACAGTGCAGACTCTGACTCTGTGGGCTCTGCTCTCGGGCTCCAGGCTGGCACGGCCACAGCTCGCGCGGCGTCCTCGGGGGACACACCTCTTCCTCCCGAGCGTCTCCAGCATCTTGTTAACCATCTTGGTCCTTGGCCTCTGCAGGTTGGGACTGGGTTAAGACAGTGAGGAGTGGGACCCAGCCCGCGCACCCGCAGGCCCTGAGGCTCCTTGGCAGACCTCACTCAGATGTCCCCTCTGGCTCTGGGGCTCTGGCCTCAGAGGCCGGCGTCGGAACCCACTCCTGGGCCCTTCCCGCCCTTGCTGGGCGGCCCAGGGCTCCAGAGCGGGGACCGACAAAATGTTCCTGGATCTGGTGGGACCTTGAGCAGGGAAAGGCTCCTACTCATGGATTAGGGGCTATGCTGTTTTAAAACAGTCCCATCATGCGACACCTCAAACTCCACCCCAGCCGAGTCCCTTCCTCATTGAATTGTCAGGGTCTGCTTCTCCTCTAGATCATGCGCTCTAAGACACGGGCCATTTTCCTCTCTCTCTGATCTCAGCTCAGCGCCCGGCACACAGAAGGTACTGAACGGGCCTGTATCCCGTTGCCATCAGACACGCACGCTACAGCGCAGTGGTGACGTTTCCAGATCTTGCCACCAGAGGGCAGGGGCACACAGCAGCCAGAGTGCCTGCAGATCCGCGGGGACAAGGTGGGGCGGGGTGGGTGCCTCGGACCCCAGGATCCAGGCCCCAGCCCTCTGGAGGGAGGAAGGCCAGGTGGGGCCAATCTGGGGTGGGGAGCATCTCAGCCCTTCCCGTGCTGATTCCAGCCTGAGCTCCACAGGCCTCCCCTCCCACTCCTCTCCCCACTCCCCTTCTTCCCACCTGTCTTGCCTCTCTGCCCTCCAGGTTCCTGACTCAATTGTGACCTTGTGTGCCTTTGAACCAGACACCTTTCTCTCTTGGTTTTTTTCATCTGTAAAATGGGAAAATAACATGCATCTCGCCCCCCTGGAGATTTGGGACCCTCAGCACAGGCCTCCCACTCCCCTCCTGGCTGAACTGGGAGCTGCTGCAGCCTCTGGAGGACATAAGCTGGGTCTGCTCTGGTCACGAGCAAGGAGCAGGAGAAATAAACAGGTGGATAAAGGTATACATGAGAGAAAAACTCACGAATTGTTCAGAGCGTTCTATTGGTACAAAGGTATTTTCATGCCCACTGCCTAAAGCCTTCTTAAACTTCTTGGAGCTTGGCTTCAGTTGGAGTCAACTCAGGGCCTGTCCCTCTTTTGAAGCTCCTTGTCTCTGTGGGACTCCCCACGGGCAGCGGCCCTAGGGGACCTTTGGCCGTGGTCTAGGCTGTCCTAGGGAGGTTGGGGATAGGCATTTTGAGAACTGTGAGGTTTTACTTGTCCTGCTGCAGGATGAGCCGGCCAGATTCAGAGGAAGTCGCTGCCAGCGGGGACCCTAAGATGTTCCAACCCGCACCCCAGGGAATGGAGGACCCTGTGACAAAGTCAAACCCCGGTGACTGCTAAGCTCCTGTCCTCTCCTCATGCTGCCTCCACAGAAAGGGTTTCTGGGCAGGCACGGAAACAAGATGTGTCATACCAGTGGGTTCTCGGTCCCCAGCTGAGCTCACGGCTTCCTTAGAGCCAGGCCTGTCTCTCCCAGCACCAGGGGCCACCTGTAGGGACTTGCCTGGTGCTGACCCAGATTTCCAGGCCGCTTTGTCAACACCTCCCCGGCAGGGCAAAGCGTGGCTTCTCAGAGGCCCCAGGCAGAATCCGTGACCAACCTCACAGAGACACAGCCTGCCACGGGAGCACCTCCACCTGTCCCGGAGGAGTCCGGCTTCACACGGGGCCCAGAGGGTGGCCACGGGCTTCCTGGTACCCACCTGGCTCAGCCTCTCCCCGCCCCCACCGCCCCCCCAACCGTCCTCAGCGCAGCGAATGAAGAACTCTGTGCTAGGGGCTTCTCAGTGAGTAGGGAGTGGGCAGCACCCCACAGAGGCAGTAGGGGGCATGGAAAATTTAAGAACCTGTAGTGGAAGGTGTCATGTTTGTGTCTGGGGTCCGTTCTTCCTTGTGCCTCCTCCAGTCCCAACTCCCCCCCGTCCTCCTGCTCTCCTGCTGCCCTGGGATGACTCAGAGCCTCCCCATTTCTGCCACAACCAACCCCCCGCCCCCAACCTCGGCACAGCCAGTTCTCTCAGGATGGCTGATCTTGTTGCCACATGGCCTAGAAAATTCTGCCTCTGGCCTGGGGCTCCAGTAGCTGAGCCAGGATGAGACATGAATCACAGGGTTGTGTCAGAGAAGCTACACGCTGAGGAGTGGCCAGAAGCTGTCCAGAACCCACAGACCTTGGAGCCTCCTCCGTCAGGCCTGTGCCCCGCCCTTGCCCTCCCCGCTGGCCGCCCTCGGGCCATGACATCATCAGGCTTCTCTCAGCTCCAGTCAGCCTGCAGCAGTTCCAACAGCTGTGATCAGTGCCCTCAGTGCAGGGTGGGGGCCCCTGACAGTCCCTGGTGGCCCCCCGCCCCAAGCCCCCTCCAAAGCCCCCGTTATGAGAGCTTCACCTGGATGGTCTAGAACATGCAAATGATACTCTTCTTAGATTTTTCTTGGAGTACAAGCGCCCAGTTAAAATTTTTTGTAAAGAATTCCTGGACCCCCAGATGCACTCAGGAGGACCCTGTTTGACAAACGTGCAGAGAGCGCAAGTCGGTGACGGGACGAGCCCGGAGTCTGGTTTGCTGCCCGCCACCCAAGTGCCTACCCCCTCCTCTTCCAGCTCGGATGTCTTTGCCTCTGTGATTCCTCGGACACATCCCCGGCCCTGCGGCCCCCCAGACACCAGGCTTCAGGCTTGTGTCTGCGTCCGGAGGGGCTGCGTGGCAGGCCCGCCGCAGGCAGAGTCCTCTGGGAGCAACGGTGGGGCTGTGGGGCCGGGGCCGTGCCCGGGGCTGGGGGCTCTGCCTTACGTCTCTGCGGCAAAGTCACCCGTCCATTTCCAGTGCATTCTGCACGGGGCAGGCCGCTTTCAGAAACGCCCCGGATGTCCCCCTCAAACACCAGAGGGGAGCCCGGGCAGCACAGGGGGCTGGCCTCCGCGGGAGGCCTGGCCTGGGCCAGCAGGTGGAGGGTCCCCAGCAGGGATGCCCGCTGGGTCCTCCTGGGTCCTGGCAGAGAAGTCCTGACAGCCTGTTGTGTTCACCGTGCCAGACCACCCTGAAATAGGGCCTGGGCTCCCTCCCTGTCAGCAGGAGGGGTGCTGCCTTCCTTTTGTAGGAGGAGATAAGGAAAGGGGGAGGGAGGCTCATCAGCTAGAGCAGCGGCTCAGGAGGCCCAGCCCAGAGCTTTCTGCACACACAGAAGTATCAATACTCAGACCAGAAGGTATTGAGAGCTCACTGGCCCAAATGTTCCCTGTGAGGGAGGCCTGGCCCCGGCCCAGGGCTTGACCAGAGGACATCCGGTCCCCCTGGGCCTGCTGGCTCCCAGCCAGACCTCTGGCTGCTCAAACCGCAGGCCACTCAAGCATGTCTGAGCCTCAGAGTCCACATCTGGGCAACCTGAGAACCAGGCCATGAAGTCAACACACACGGACCGCAGAAGAGGGGTGACAGCCTCTTAAGGGAGACAAGATTGGGCGTAGTTGCAACCTGCCCCCATTCCCTCTTCCTCACAGCTCCCCAGTGTGCAAGACGGGAGTGACGTGGCCCACACAGGACAAGTCCTGGAGGCACCGCCCCACTGCCTCCTGCCGGGCTCGGGGACAGTCTCGTGCCTCAACCAGGCCAGCCACCCGCTCCTCCCAGGATTTGAATTTTGAATGAAGGGCAAAACTTTTGGACATAGTGGGCCAGCCCTCCTGGGAAGCTGCTTGCCCTCGTAGCCCCCTTACCCTGATTGTTCCCAGTCAGATGGGAGGCCTGTTCCAAAGCCCCTAGAACCACCTTGGCTGCTGCCCGAGCCTGGTTCTCTGCTCTCCTCTGAAATCTTTTTGTTTTTTTTTAATTTTATTTATTTG
This sequence comes from Mellivora capensis, assembly GCA_004024625.1. Lineage (NCBI taxonomy): Eukaryota > Metazoa > Chordata > Mammalia > Carnivora > Mustelidae > Mellivora > Mellivora capensis. The sequence goes on along the minus strand of PISX010000224.1, from coordinate 192,988 downwards.
TCAGAGAGAGAAAGAGAGAGCGAGAGAGCAAGCACAGGCAGGCAGAGTGGCAGGCAGAGGCAGAGGGAGAAGCAGGCTCCCTGCCGAGCAAGGAGCCCGATGTGGGACTCGATCCCAGGACGCTGGGATCATGACCTGAGCCGAAGGCAGCCGCTCAACCAACTGAGCCACCCAGGCGTCCCTACTCTCCTCTGAATTTGTCTCTGTGATGGGTTGAATTGTGTTCCCCTCAATTCATATATTGAAGTCCTAAGCCCAGGACATCAGAACGCGAGCTTATTTGGACATGGGGTAGTGGCAGATAGAATTAATTAAGTGGGACCCTCACCCACTATGACGGGTATCTCCATCAAAGGGGAAATTCGGGCACAGGCACACGTATCAGGAGAAGACTGTGAGAACGAGCATGAAGGCAGCATCTATGAGCCTAGGAGAGACACCGGAGTATACTACTCTCCCTCAGCCCCCGAAGAAACTGACCCTGCTGACACCTTCACCTTGGACTTCCGGCCTCCAGGACTTAAAATGTGAGAAGAACAACACAGACGGAAGGAATTCTCCTCAGCTGCCCATGAGAGGGGCGCCTGGGGGGCTCAGTCGGTGAAGCGTCTGCCTCCCGCTCAGGCCATGATCTGGGGTTCTGGGATCGAGTCTGGAGTTGGGCTCCCTGCTCAGCTTCTCCCTCTCGGCCTCTGCCCCTCCCCCCTGCTATCTCAAATAAATAAAATCTTAAAAAAAAAAAAAAAGACTGCCACAGAGAACTGCAAAACCTGAACTTGCCAACCCCCACAACCGTGGGAGACAATTGCTTAAAATAAATCTCTTTCTCCCCCACCCCCCAGCCTCAGTCTGTTCCTCTGGAGAACCCAAACACAGTCTCTCACATATCCTTCCGATAAACTAACTTTAGCTTATGTTAACCGAAGTTTCACCTCTTATTTCTTTTTTCTTTTTTTGAAGATTTTATTTATTCAACAGAGGGAGACACAGCGAGAGAGGGAACACAAGCAGGGGGAGTGGAGAGGGAGAAGCAGGCTCCCCGCTGAGCAGGGAGCCCGATGCGGGGCTCGATCCCAGGACCCTGAGATCATGACCTGAGCTGGAGGCAGACACTTCACCGACTGAGCCACCCAGGCGCCCTTACCTCTTATTTCTTAAAAGAGCTCATCGGTAGGGCTAAGAGCTTATTCAAGTGTGGAAACAGGAAAAAGAGAAACAACAGGGGCCGGGCTGGCCACATCCCTTAGGCACCGTCCAAGGAGCTTAGTTAACCCAGCTCGGGACTATCTGGCTGGCAAAGCCCTCCCCGTGGAGGAGCTGATGCCTTCGGCTTGAACAGTCTGATGTTAAATATCCAGGCGGTCCAAGTCCCACATTCTGATTCCATTGTCATCAAGTGAACTTCCGTTTCCTAGAAATAAAAACGCACTAATCACGCCTATGCAAAAAGCGGGTCTTCGAGACGTTCATTTCTCATCAGAACAGGATGTGTTGACATTGTATACAACAGTCAGGTGAGTGGGGTCAGTAGGATTCCTCCTCTGAGGGAAGGATCCATCTCGGCAAGTGGGCAGATCCGGTTCGCAGCCTGCAAGCCTGGCATCCGGAGGCTCTGGTGGGTGAGCCCTGTACGGCTGAGAGGGCCGGGCCCTGCGGCAGCCTTTCCGGGAGGGAGCAGGCCTGTCTGCCCCTCCCTGACCTGCCCACACTGGCTGTTGGCTCCGTGTTCCTTCACACCGTAGGATGCGTTAAGGATGGGCTTTGTAGACGCTCCCGCTGTGGGCTGTGTACGCCCACAGGCTGCCTCTCCCCACTACGGTGCAAAGATGAATCTTAATGGAACTCTAACTCACTCGGTGTCCCACAAGGGGCAGAGCCCCTGGTCTCCAGGCTTCCCCAAGGAAAGTCTGCCATGTTTCTTACCCACATGTCCCTGGGTGGCTTCCTCCAGAGGGACACTCCCTCGAGCCCTTGGAGGATCCGTCTCACTTTCTTCCTGCTATGTGACCCTGTGCTCACTGGCCTCTTCTCCCCAACCACGGCCTTTGCTTAGCCTCCCCTCGGGCTGTAGTGCCGACAGCCCACCTAGACCAGGAGCCACCATGGAGGGCTGTGGACCAGCAGCTTCTGTGCCAAAGCAGAGCTCGCCCTCAGTCCTGACCACAGGGGGCACTGCTTCTGCCGTAGTGCCAGGACTCTGTCTGCCAGGCCTCCCAACCCGCTCGCACACCTCCATCTCTCCTTTGTCCCCTGACTCCCTGCGTTGGGCTCCCGAGGGCCTGGAGCTCCATGGCTGACCCCCTGTCTCCAGTTTCCTCAGGCACGCTCCTCCAGGATGGGTCCTGACCCCACAGCCTGAGGCCTGGCCTCCAAGGGTGGCCCTGCCCAGCCACCCTGCCCCAGCTTCTGTGCGCTCTGTGCTGGCCAGCCTGGCCTACCCACTTCTCGGGCTGGCCTGGCAGTCACGGGGAGACTTGGCCCTCCACCCTGACGTCTCCCTCAACCCCTGTCTCAGCTTAACTCAGAACCCTGGCTCCAAACCCCAACTCTGCTTTTGCTTCTGACCCCGGGATGGGCCTTGGTCCCAGGCAGGCTGATGGGAGAAGAGTTAGGGCACTGGATCCCCGTGCAGCAGCGGATCCGGCCACGTGCATATCACCCTTGGTTCCCCCAGCCCCTGGAGGATGGCAGAGACACAAAGACAAAGAGAACAGCGAGTGAGAGTTCACAAACTAGAAGCAAGTGAAGGCAAAGGGACGGACGTAAAACCAAAGTTTCGCATAAGGGCCTGCAGAGCAGGACGGCAGCCGGGAGACTCTCCCCTCCCTCCCACGGGAGTCCACAGTAAGAGCCCCCGAGAAAAGAGCCCAACAGGCCCAGGCTTGGAGATGGGCTGGGAGGGCAATGGGGATCCAGGCAGAGTGGGGGCCCGTTGAGGTCCAAGGATTAGCCTGGCTGGCCCCTGGTCCCTTCCACAGCTTTGCTCCCTGGAATAGACACCATCTGGGATCCATCCAGATGCCCCTGGGTCCCCTGGACTCCTTCTGGGTGCCCCTCGTTGGCATCTGCTGCTGGTGCTTCTCCTGGCTTGCCCCTGCTACTCAGCTGGGAACCCTGGCCTTGGGCTCTAGAAGCCACGTGATGGACACTCAGTCCCCAGGGTCGCCACTGGCTGGTGACTGGCTAGTGGTTGTTCTCTCCCAGGGTAGGACCAAGGAGCTGAAATCGCCAAGAGACCATGAGGTACAGCAGGCAGCTCTGCTTCACCACTTCCTGGGCTGGGAGACATCGGGCAAGGGACTCCGCCTATCTGCGAAACCAAACAGGTAATTCCTGCCTTGCGGTTCCTGTTGACTAGATTAGCAATAGTGTCCTGGGCGAGCACACAGGCACTCCGAAACAGCAGCTGATGTTCCCTCATCGAAAAGATAGTAAAACTGAGAAACAACAGCCTCCCACACAGCCCACAGACTCACCCTGATCCTCCCAGAAGGGGTGCCGCCTTAACTACCTCCTTCCTTTAGCACACCCCGCCTGGAGACCCCTCGGACCTGTGGGTGAAAACCAGGGGCTCTCACTACCCCCAAAGGTCGCCGGGGGACCCCGCTGGGGGAGCAAAAAGGGATCCAGACTGCTTGGACCCAGCCTGGCAATGCTGAGCAAGATGGGACGAGGCTGTCCAAACCCCCAGGGAGGGGAGAGGGTGTCCAGGTGTCCCAGCCTGGATTCCCCCCGGGGGCCGGATTGGGAAAGGCACGCGGCAAGCTGGCAGGTGCTCACGTCCACCGCAGGTGTCCCAGCTTCACCCACCCTAAGGAAGTAGATTATGGGAGGGGCCTGGCCGGATGGTGAAACTGAGCAGGGACAGGCAGTTTTGGGGCTAATGGGCGGGGGGCGCAGGCCCACTCCCAAGCGCATGGGCGCACACGCCACCCAGCCTCACCCACACGCTGACAGCGCAGTTTCCCCAGCGCCTGCCCCCACCGCATGGTTGCACGTTTGCTCCTCTTCAGGGCACAGGACGCTTGTCCCTGTGTATGAGCTTCCTGCAGGGGCAGGGGTGTATGTCCCTGGGTGGCGAATCTCCTGGTGCAGCTAGGTGCCCGGGGGGAGGCTTGCTGCGTGGATGGTGGGGCGGGGGTTAGGGTAGTGATGGCGCCTCTCTAACCAGGAACTTCAGGTAGAGACGCCCTTGGTAGTGACCAGAAACCACTCCCTAAAAAGAGCCCACTTAACGATCTTTTAAGCGACCTCCAAATGACAACCAGAACTAGAAAACGTGCGCCCCCTCCTTTTCACACAGACACTCGGAAGGGCATTTCTAATGTGAGTATTTGGGGAATATAGTAATTGAATATGGTGTTAGTGGATTTTCCTTTCTACCTTAATGAAAATATTACGAGTTTTGCCGGGCAGAACACTGTGTTTATGTTTCGGAATTCACGGACTTGATTTTCTCCACAAGTACCCAAATCCTTCTCCCCAGTGTGGGAACGCTGGGAGGGCACTGGGAAAGCTGGGAGGGCATGCGGGCTCCCTGTAGCCCTCTTATCTCCCCTTGGTCGGATGTGAATAGTACAAAAGCTGATCAGGCAGCCAGAGAACTGATCCTGCCCCTGATCAGTTAGGATGTGACTTCAGCAGCTTGTTAACCACTTTGAACCAGTTTCCTCTTCAGTTAAACATACTGGCCTTCCTGGGTTTGTACAGAAACTAAGTGAATTTACATTGGTTTATGCTTTTCCAACTGGGCTACAAATTCACTTGAAATTCAGAAATGCATTGAAGGCTCGTGAAGCCATAGGATAAACATGTCCCTTCACCAAAGTGTCAAAGATCTGAAGAGATACTATTTCATACCAAAACAAACATGAACTTAGAATAGCAAATGGTGTTTAAAATATAGGGATGTTTAAGATTAAAAACTGAGACTTCAAAGAAACGTCAAATCTGGAACTCACAGCTCCAAACTCTGTTCCTGATCTCACCACAGCTCAGTTTCTTCCCTATTATGGGGTTGGACTGTGCCCCCCGCTCCCGAAAGATATGTTCTTATCCTATAAGTGTGACTTTATTTGGAATAGGGTCTTTGCAGATGTAGCCCAGGTTAAGATAAGGCCATGAAATTGGGCCCTTGATCTAGTGTGACTGATGTCCTTATGAGAGGAAATGCCATCTGAGACAGAGACACACGGAGACAGTGCCATGTGGCAGAGACCAGAGTGACAGCAGAAGGCCACAGAGGGCCGAGGATGGAAAGTCAGAAGATAGCTACAGGCACGGAAGATTCTGCCTTCCAAGCTCCCCCTCGTCTCCCACCCCACACTGCACTCCCACCCACACTGCACTCTACTTGGTGGCCTCAGAGTTGGTGCAACCCTGTGTGGCAGGGAGGGGGAGGAGGAGGGAAACTCATCACGACCTACAGGAACAGGACCAACAAATGAGACCTCCCCCTTCCAAGGGCTAAAATCATCTTCCCCTGGAAGGAGCCCCTGTGCACCCCTATTGGCCTATCCTGGCAGGGGTGGGGTATCAGGACAGGCGGGCGGGCAGAGCGGGTCTTCCCACCCAGTATCCTGGGACCCCAAGCTTTAGGATCCGCAGACGGGTGGGTGGTGTCTGCCTTTGGTGCGATGATGGTGCATGGCCACCAGGTGGTGCCCACATCCCCCCCAGGGCCAACTGAGGCCACCTATACTGGGCGACTAGCCGGCGGGTGAGACTCTAGGCTGAGACCTCAGAATGCTGGGGCTCAGTGAGCCGGGTGATGGGGGAAAGGATCCTCAAAGCCGAGCCTTGTGAGAACCTAAGACTGAGAAAGTGTGTCTTGTTGACAGTTCCCAAGGCTGATGGGCCTGAGCCAGGGTTTGTGAGAAAGGTCTTAGTTTAAAATCACGGTTCCCCGGTCATTGTGATACCTTGTCCTTGTCGTTTCACCTGCCTCAGTGTTGTTCAGAGACTAGTCCTAGGTCTCTGGGCAAAATTGGAGGGACAAGATCCTAGACAGACAGACTTGACAGGCCGGAGTACAGAGTTGGCTCAAAACACGGGAAGCCTCAGAAAGGCTACATGTGGGAGAAGGAGGGGAAGAAGGGCAGAGGACTATGGAAGAAGTTGTGTCCTGAACTGGGGCACTGGGCGAGGAAGGGGGCAGAGAGAAGTCAGCAGTGACCGTACCCACCCCGCCTTTTCCCAATGCCCTTTGGTCCTCCTCCCTGATGCCCACGTCCTTCTCTGGATGGCCACACAAGGACACAACCTCCCCAGTCACCACCTCGATCAGTGCCTCTCCAGCCCTGAGCCCAGACTCAGTCTTCCCCTCAAAGTGTGTCCTCCGTACATCCCGTTCCTTCAAAGCTCTGCTAAGAGCGAGCTGACGAGCCCTCCCATCAGTTTGTGCCACTCTATGAGGAAGTTAGGCATGCACACACAGCACTGTCGGGGATGGGAGCCATTTAACAGGCATTTTAACCCCCCACGTACAGTGTTCTAGCCCAAAGCAGTGACCAATAATGAAATACTGGGCAGGACGGCAGACCCCAATTGGGGAATGACCAGCTGTGGAAGCTAGAAGCCTTCTGAAGTGCCTCAAATCCTATCAGAGAAAGAGACCCACAGAATCACCAGTAAAAACAGCTTCCTCGGACCCCAGGACTCTTCTCTGGTTCCCAAGGCCATCTCCTGCTTAATTCACAGGGGACAGCATGTTGACCAGCTGGCCTACTATCAGCATTCAGTTCTGCCCCAGATCCTGTCCTGAACCTGGAAGGCGGGTTATAGTCTGAACCCAGAGCAAGGGACCATTTTGCGGCTCAATGAGATGAAGTCGCTTACTCAGGGTTCTGTGATAAATCTTCATCAAGGCCAGCTCAGAATTGTAGCTCTAAGACTGGTATTTGCCTCTTACAAAGGCAACTGTATTTGGAGGAAGTCTTCTTGTTCATTATTTGCCCTAATAATTTCAGACAGAGGAGCAGGTTAGCTCAGGCCAGAATTATTGGCATTTAACAAAATCTAGTGAAGCCAGTGTTTTGTTTGCAAAGGATTTAGCCAGGATGTTATTAATGCCTAGCCAGCTAACATTCCAAATACTATCCAGATGCAGTCTTAAAAACCGATAAATCCAACTACATAAATGTCAAAAAAGAAAGATACGAAAGTTTTACATGACAAGTATAAGGAAAGTCAGAATGACATACTGGGGGAAAGTATTTATAATATATATCAAAGATAAAAGACTCATATGGTTAATAGTTAAAGAACTCTTTAAAATTTGAAAGAGGAGCATCCATGGGGCTCAGGTGGTTAAGTGTCTTCCTCTTGACCTCAGTTAGGGTCTTAATCTCAAGGTCGTGAGCTCAAGCCCCACATTGGGCTCCACATCCAGTGTGGAGTCTGCTTAAAAAAAAAAAAGTTTAAGATTTGGAGGAAAGATCAAAATTCCAATAGCAAACTGGGCAAAAAAAAAAAAAATCATGAACATACGATTCACCAAAAAATGAAATAAAATGGCCCTTGAAAGAAGTGTTCAACTTCACTCATCATGAGAGAAATACAAATTGTAACTACGCTAAAATGGCATCTTTACCAGGCAGGCTGGCACAAATTCAAAAGCTGGAGAACACACCATAGGGGAGAGGCCATGGAGAAGTTGGCGTTCTAATACACTGTGGGTGGAAATCAAAATGGTAAAGACTTTTGGGATGATTTGACAATACCAAACAAAGCTAGGTATGTATTTAACCCTTGCCTTAGCAATCCCATTTCTAGGAATTTATCCTGAAGATATGTTTCTGACAACATGAAAATACATATGCACCTGGATATTCATTGCAATGTTATATGTAACAGCAAATTCCTAGAAACTGCCTTAATCCCATAATCTAAGATGGCATGAATTAAAGGTGGCATTCCCACTAAATGGAGTATGAGGCAGCTGTGAAAACAATGAGAAAGAGCTCTAAAAACTGTCGTGGAATCATTTCCATAATCTATTAAGTAGGAAAAAATAAAAGTGCCTATGTGAAATGCTATCTTTGGTGTAAGAAAGAGAAATAAGAAGATATAGATATAAATCTGCTTCTTTTTGCAAAAAAGAAATGCAGGAAGGGTATGCTAGAAACTAATAAAACAAATGACCTAATGGGGTGGGTCAGAATGGAGTAGAAGGGAAAGGAGAGAGAATGATAGTTCTCTGACTTCATAGCTTTAACAAAAGTTGGAAACTTGTTAATGTGTAACACATTCAGCAAAAAAGACTCAATCAGTATGAATGGGAAGGTCAGCCCTAAAATTGAATAAAGCCAAAACAACAGAACTAACCTCTATAGCAAATGGATAACATAACCACACAAGAAAAAGAACTAATTTAAATAATTTTGAACACAGTACTTTATACCCTCAATCTAAACACAAAAAGAACTGGAGGGGCACCTGGGTGGCTCAGTCAGTTGAGTGAGTGCCTGACTCTTGATTTCAGCTCAGGTCATGAGCTCAAGGTCAGAGATCAAGCCCTGCATCAGGCTCCACACTGAGCTGGGAGTCGGCTAGGGATCCTCTCTCTCCCTCTTGCTCTGCTCCTCTCAACTGCACTCTCTCTCTCTCTCTCTCAGACAAATAAATATGTCTTTTAAAAAAAAAGAACTGGAAAAAAAATCTTGAATTTTACTCAATAATTTTGTGGTTGGGAGAGATACAAGTATAGCAATTCTGCAATAATTTCTGTGTATCTTAAGACAGAACATGGGTAAACACGTTGACATCAGGAGCTGGAGTTTTCACTGTGGGAGAAAAGAGCTGGAAGTAAGGAATGGAGAAAGGTCAGCGGATTGTTTCTCAGGCGACTTGAATGACGTACCACAGATGGAGAGCTTGAACAACAGGCATCTGCTGTCTAACGGTTCTGGAGGCCAGAAGTTCAAGATCAAGTTTCCTTCTAAGGGGCTGAGAGAGGGAATCTGTTATGGCCTCTGGCCCAGCTTCTGGCGGTGTGCTGGCCGTCGTGGCCATTCCCTGCTTATAGAAGCATTTCCTTCATTTCTGTCTTCATCCTCACTTGGTGTTCTCTCTGGGTCTGTGTCTACATTTCCTCTTTGTGTAAGGATGCCAGCCATATTGGACTGGAGGCTACCTTAACCACTGCTTATGAACTTCATCGTCTGCAAAGACCCTCTTTCGAAATAATGTCACATTCACTACTGGGGGCAGGAACATCTTTTGGGGGGAAATAGTTAAACCCATAACGGTAATGAAAAACCTTGTGATATTGGATGGTGGGGAGAGGTATCAGAATGAACTCATGCTTTTATTTTCTTTTAAGATTTTATTTATTTCTTTATTTAATAGCATGACACACAAGCAGGGGGAACAGCAGGCAGAGGGAGGACAGACTCCCACTGAGCAGGGAGCCCGATGCGGGACTCGATCCCAGGACCCCAGGATCATGAGCTGAGCCAAAGGCAGATGTTTAACAGACTGAGCCACCCAGGCACCTAGGTCCATCAACTTTTAAAACCAAAAAGAAAGAAGATTGACCTTACCAGAAGTTAAGACAGACCACAAAGCCATTTGAATAAAAATAGCACTAAAACAGATAAACCAAGGCAAAAGCATGGAGTACTCAGACAGACCCATGAATATTTGGCAACGTAGTACAAGAATCTGGCATCACTATCGATAGGGAAAAGATTATATATATATAATATATATGTATGTATGTATGTATTTAGGTAAATGGTATTGGGAAATCTGGTTCTCTATATATATGGGGAAAAAAATAAATAAACTCGTTCCTTACCTAACACCATATAATGTATTCCAAAGATACACTTGGACTTTACAAGAAAGAAACCTGAAAGGCAAGCAAGCATACTCTGTTAAATTCATCAGCAATCAGAGAAAAGGAAACCAGAAAAACAAAATTTTGGTTTCCCACACCAAAGGGCTGAATAAACCAAGCGCTGGGGAGGGGCAGGAAGTGGGTAAAGGCTCTTTATGCTGTGTGGCGAGAGTGTGAATTTGTGCAGCCATCTCCTGGAATGATCCGGAACATTTTTTTTCCCAAGATTTTATTTATTTATTTATTTGAGAGAGAGAGAGAGAGAGAGAGCAAGCATGAGCAGAGGGAGAAGCAGACTCCCCACTGAGCAGAGAGCCAGAGTGGGGACTCGATCCGACGATCCCGAGATCATGACCTGGGCTAAAGGCAGACGCTAAGCCCCCAAGTGCCCCTGAACTGGAAACTTTTAATCGAATCGTTTAACCTAATTCTCAGTGAGGTTAACCCAGTATATGACCCAGCCCTTCCAGCCCTCCCCTTGGACAAGGATGTTCTTTGCAGCCTTGCCTGTGGTCCCGTCCTTGGGGAAGGTCACGATGGATTCCAGGTGGAAGTAGGTCAGATCACAAGGAAGCAACTGAAGACATCACTCAGGTTAAAGGACAGCATCCAACCTAAAGAAACCCCTACAGGCCAGAGATAAGATGATCTGCACATTAAAAAGGTTGATCACTGCGACTGATGAAAACAATCCAATGTGTTTATATTCATGAGTTTATAATCATACCGAAAGAACAAACATGCCAAGACAGTACTAATTCCCCTTTATTTTTTATTTATTTATTTTTTTAAAGAATTGCCTGCCAGTGTGGCAAACTTGTTTTTTTTTTTTTTTTTTTTTACTAATTCCCCTTTAGACAGTGCTAGGAAACCGCTTCATCATTTTGAAAATGGATAAATAAGGGGAAAGAAGGAAGTATTTTTCCTGATAATAATTATACCTCAGAGTTAAACCAAACAGGTGACGAAGGACTGTTTCTCCTTATTTACATATTCCAACTAATAAACAAACAAGGAATGATAGAAATTAAGATATCACTCTTACGGCCTGAATTTTGCGCCCCCCTCCCAATTCTCATGTTGGAGCCCTGGCCCTCAGTGGGGAGACAGGGCCTTTATGGGGGTAATTAAGGTTAGATGAGGGCATTAAGGTGAGGCCCTAATCTATTAGGACTAGTGTCCTTATATGGAGAGAAAGAGACATCAGAGATTTCTCTTATCATCTCACAGAGGGTAAGGTCTCCTGAGGACGCATCGAGAACATCAGCATCTGTAAACCAGGAAACCGACCTTGCCGGGACCTTTATCTTGGGCTTCCAGACCCCAGAGCAGTGTGAAAATACATTTCAGTTGTTTAAGCCACTGAGTTTGTGATTTTTTTTAAAGATTTTATTCATTCATTCATTCATTTGAGGGAGAGAGAGTGAGCACAAGCACGAGTGGGAGGGAGGAGCACAGGGAGAGGGAGAAGCAGACGCTGCTGAGTGGGAGCCTGACACAGGGCTTGGTCCCACGACTCCGAGATCATGACCTGAGCCGAAATCCAGAATTGAGCCACCCAGGTGCCACTGGCTTGTGGTATCCTGTTATCACAGCCCGAGAAGACTAATTAACACATGCAGCATTTTCTGCACGAATTAACGGATCTGGACAATGACCATCAGGACTGATCACACCCACGAAAGAAAGAGAACCAGGTCTGGGTACCTCCGATGGTACCAGTTAGGTAGTGGTCTTCCCCAGACCAACAAAAACAGCAAAACAAAGCAAAACAACCCTGAGTCTGAAAAACTTTCAGGTCTAACCAGTAATTTACAGCAAGTACGGGGGTCAGAGGGACCTGTTAACCAATACCACAGGATGCAATTAGCAGAATCCAGAGTGTGGGAAGTTGGACAACAAAAAATTACCAGGTTTTTTTCAACAAAAAATTTTTAGGAAAATAAAATGGAGGAGACACCAATGGATTGGAAGAGACTGAAAAAAAAAATAGCAAATAATCACAATGGAGGAAGCCTTAAGAAAACATTAACAAAGAAAAAGAATTTTAAGGTTACCAAGGAACTACACTGACTAGGTTTTTAATAACATGAAGGAATTACGTTTTATTTTATGCGTTGTTATTTACATTGTACATATTGTAATATGTACATATTACATTTACGTTGTAAATAGCATTGCGTTTATTTTTCCTGAGGAGCTGTTATCTTTTAAAGATACATACTGAATGAAATATTGTGTCTGGCACGTGTATGAAATAGTAGGTCTGTGATCTGGTTCAAAATGATCCAGAGGGTCTCTCTACTTTTAAACACCTGCAAATTTCTATAATAGAAACAATTTTGTATGCAGAGTTGTTTTGTTTTGTTTTGTGAACACGAGAGAGAGTGAGCGCGCACCAACGTGCAGGAGCACGCCAGCTGACATGGGGCTGGATCTCATGACTTGAGCCGAAATCAAGAAAGAGTCAGACAGTTAACCCACTGAGCCACCCAGGCGCCCCTTGTGGTGAATAGTTTTAAACATAATAAGCAAAATGAGATTTTTTTTTTTTTTTTTTTTTTAGCTGATCCCACTTAGGTAAATGAAACATCTGTACACAAAACAGCTCACACTTTCCAAGAACACAAAAGTGATAGCATCTAACGGGCATCTAACGGGTGAGGGGAGGGAACGAGGATAAAGGGAATTCATTTTTTTTCGGTTTGTGTTTTTCCAAGTTTCTACTGAAATTCCAGTTAGTTAACATACAGTGTAATATTAGTTTCCGGTGTACAACTGAGTGATTCAACACTTCCAGGCGTCACCTGGTGGTCAGCAGGACAAGTGTGTTCCTTTCTCCCCATCACCTGTATCCCCCGTCCTCCCTCCTGCTCCCACTGGTAACCATGGGTTTGTTCTCTATAGTTAACAGTCTGTTTCTTGATTTTTCTCTCTTTTTCCCCTTTGCTCGTTTGTTTTGTTCCTTAAATCCCACATGCGCAAAATCATCTGGTATTTGTCTTCCTCTGACTGACTGATTTTGCTTAGCATTATACCCTCTAGCTCCATCCTAAAGGAAGCTCAAGACAGGTTTTTTTGTTTTTGTTTTTAAGGTTTATTTATTTATTTGATTGACGGAGATCATAAGAAGGCAGAGAGGCAGGCAGAGAGAGAGAGAGGAAGGGAAGCAGGCTCCCCGCTGAGCAGAGAGCCTGACTCGGGGCTCGATCCCAGGACCCTAGGATCATGACCTGAGCCGAAGGCAGAGGCTTAACCCACTGAGCCACCCAGGTGCCCCTCAAGACGGGTTTTTTAAAGACCAATGATGACTGTCTACCATGGAGCAAGGAATGTCATCCTCTGCACCTAAAGTCCAGGGAAAGAGAGAAGGTGGGAGATGGAACAGTACATGATGCACTAGAAATCCCTGTGGCCCCACCACTCAGAAAGAAGCATCATTGACATTTTTGTGTTTTCTTCTAGTGTTTTCGCTTCACGTACAGAACATGACCCTTTCCTTTTCACTTCCCCAGCTTCAGAGACACATAGAAATGTGTTAAAATTCTAGATTACCCATTTTACTAGTGGTGATGTTTGGGCTCCTTTCTCTTGCTGGTGTTCATTTTCTCATTCTGAAAGGCAGGAACGATCGTAACCAGCCTCTTAAGATTGCCTGAGGAGGAAGTAAAACCATCACTGTGAAAAGCATCTGACCTCACTGGGAACCCGGCAAGGACGAGGTAATTCCAGCCCCTTTCTCCCTAGAGGGGCACTGGGGCGCTACCCTCGGGGACTTCACACACCGTCTTGCAGACAGAGGCCATGGGTCAGTATTTGTCAAACTGAAAGGAACGGAATGGTGACAGAGCCAGACCTCACATTTGGTTTTTCATCTCAAAGCATCTCCCTTTCCTTCCAGGACATAGACACCAAAAAAGAAAAACAGGATATCATGCATGCTGAGTTTTTTTCCTGTGTTCTCTTCTCTGGGTTCTGTGTACAGGCAAAGGAGCTCACTTACTGGGGCTCCCAATTCTCAAGGCAGTGGTGAGACACCTCCCAATTTTTGTTGTTGTTGTTGTCTGCATCGTTTTCCAGGGAAGAGTTCAGAGATGTGGAAATTGATGGAAATGCTGTGAGAAATCTTGAAAAAGGCTTCCTGGCTGCAAGGAATATGCAGGTTCACTCTTAGGACCCATAGCCTCCTGGAGGTGTCCTGCTCCCAGCGTCTCTGTTTCACATGAGCTCTTCTGGAAGCCACCACACAGGGTAATGTGTCACTTTCCTGACACACAATGGGGTGGCCAGGCACAGAGCTGGGGACAGGTGCCCAAACCCATCGTGGCCCCGGTAGGGCTGCGGGTCTCCCAGGTCTTTGCAGCAATGCTGAGCTCTCCAAAAGGCCAATGGGTCCTGTGAATGTTTTCAGTCTGTGTTTGGCATTTGTTGTTAGGAAAAGTTGTAGGTTCTATTGGCATTTGTGAATCACGGACTTTTAGAAGTTTCTAGAACTTCTTTGCTTTTATTACTTTTTAAAGATTTTACTTATTTATTTGAGAGAGAGAGTGTGCACGAAAAAGCACAAGCTGGGTGAGGGGCAGAGGGAGAAGCAGACTGCCCCCTGAGCAGGGAGCCCAATATGGGGCTCGATCCTGTGACCCGGAGATCATGACCTGAGCCAAAGGCAAATACTTACCCATCTGAGCCACCCAGGCACCCCTGGAGTCTTTTCTTATCTCTGTTGAGCAGGTCTTCCTTCTTTGGTGTGTCTGCTTTGTTTGGTTCTCATCATCATGATTTTCGTGGTTGCTTCTCCCTGTAAGAAAGCCATGATAGCCGATGCTTGTAAATCACTCCAGAGCTCTGGTCCTGGACAGGTGGCTCGGTCTTTCTTAGTCTGGAAAGAATCTTTCCTGAGGGCCATAGTTGGATTTCAAGGAAAGAGCCCTGCCTGACTTGCACACGGCTGTGTTCACACTCACAGAGGACCAGCTAGGGCCAGGCTCTGCTTGGTATGGCGGGGGATGGAGCGACCCGAGCTCATGCAAGTAACACACACGTAAGCTCTAGTTCCAGTGCTAACTAGTTGTTACTAACTAGCAGGTGCCCTTGGCAAGCCACGTCCCCTCTTGGGGCTTCAAGAACCCTCTGAGGAACGAGAATTTGGCCTGGACAATGCAGGTGGCTTCCCTGCCATCTCTCCCGAAGTCTGTCCAGTTAATAGAGGCCATGGCTGGGCCAGCCCAGAGGCTGGCTCTTTTCTGGGTCATCTCTGTTTGAGAAGTAGACAAGGAATAGACTGCCCAGAGCTGCAGAGCCATCTTCATGGTAATTGTTACCGTAGTCTCATTTCCTTTTTTTTTTTTTAAGATTTTATTTTTTTATTTGTCAGAGAGAGAGGGAGAGAGCGAGCGAGCACAGGCAGGCAGAGGGAGAAGCAGGCTCCCTGCCGAGCAAGGAGCCCGATGCGGGACTCGATCCCAGGACGCTGGGATCATGACCTGAGCCGAAGGCAGCTGCTTAACAGACTGAGCCACCCAGGCGTCCCTCGTTTCCTATTTTTAATAAACGCTGAAGAGCAAACCCCCCACCCCAACCCCCAACCCCGGGGCTGTGCCCAGCCCTGCTGATGGCTAGCCCAGTACCAGCTTGCCCATTAAGGCCACAAGTGCTGGGAACAGCAAAGGAAAATCAAATCTTGGTAAAAATCATGGGCTCTCTGGAGCATAAACCTTTATCAAATCCCAGTGTACATTTCAGGATACGCAGAGGCTTTTGCTCAGTACGGAGAGGCCAGTGTTAACCAGAAAGGCTTCTGCTTCGGCCTGCGTCATGCGACACAGAAACAGTTAAATTGCTTGGAGACACAGCCTGGAGAGTTCAAGAAATGTATTATTGTTGTCCTTTATGAAAGGTTCTTAGAGGTCTTAACATTGGATATAGGTTTTAAGATGAGTATGATTTTTCCCCCTTTTTTACTATTTGAATAGGTCATCATAGATTTGGAAAACATGATAAACTAACACACAAAAGACTGCTAATCCTAGTACACAGGTGTCAATGTACATGACTTAACATCGTTCCCTCCAGCTTTTTTCTTGACATTTTTTTTCTTTAACTGGTTGAAATCACACTCTTGATGTAGTTTTGAACTGTTTTTCTCTTTACCTTACATTTTATCACATGCATTTTGAATGGGCTGAATTCCAGTGGGAAGCTATTACACTATTACTATTAATAGTGTACTATAGTACACTATTGTATGGCTAGGGAATGCCATGCTAAGAACTTAGCTGGAGAAAAGGTGTGGGGACAGGGAAAGGCAGGGCCTACTCAGGAAATGGTGAGTAATTCTCTGAGGCTACCCTTGTGGTTCAGGGAGGATTTGCAGCATAGCAGGGAGGCTGGGAAGGCACTCAGTGTCAGATGGTGGAAAGCCTTGAATGGCCCATTAAGGAATCTGTATTCTCATTAAAGAACATACACTATACATTGTACACATTTAGAAACATACAAACAAAAGCATTTAGAAATAATTCACAATCTGCACAAATAGACTTGCTATTAATGTCTGATACATGTATAACCTTTCAACGTTGTTCTGTACACATATATCTTCTTTTTTCCCCAAGGACACAACACACTGATTCTTCTCTAATCTGATTATAAGTCCACAGATGTCTTTCTTGGTCATTCAAAATTTTTTGGCAATAATGATTTTTAAACATTTGATGCACTGGGAACTCTGTGTTTAAACAAAATCCTACCAGGAACCGCAAAAGCCGGAAAGGATAAAAATAAGGCTACTGTGATCAGAGGATGAGTGGAGACTCTGACGCCGGCCTGACCCTGGAAGACACCCTGACCCCATTCTGAAAGCCACTATTGCATCATGTTATCTTTATGGCTGCATGGTAAGAATACAGCACCGTCTAGTTAATCAGTCTGCTCGGCTGTTCCCAATTTTCTCCTTTGTAAATTGATACTACATTCTTTGAGCACATCCCATAATTATTTCCCAATGAAGGTTTTTGAACACGGGCATGACATAATCAGAGCTATTAGTGTGGATGCCAAATACAGTAAAATCTGACTTAACTGGAATTCAGCTAACCACAATCCTTAATTACCCAATTTTCTTTTACTCAACTTTGGGAAACATAGAGGAAACTCCCTCTCTTCCTCCCTCCCTCATTTTCTCTCTCTCTCTCAAACATACACACACACACACGCACACACGGGAAAAGAGAGAAAGAAAATTATGAAATATGGATAAATTTAACAAATATGTGCAATAAATGTACTCTGGAAAGTATAAAACATTACTGAGAGAAATTAAAAATAAGTATAAATGGTGATATATACCATATTCATCGACTGGAAGATTCAATATTGTTAAAATACCAATTCGTACCTCTACCCTCCCAAATGCTAGTTCTCCTGCAAACTCATTTATAGTTTAAACACAATGAGATTCAAAATATGAACAGGGTTATTTTAAAATTCAGTAAGCAAAATTTAAAATGTATGTGGACAGCTAAAATAATATTGAAAAAGAGCAGAGTTGGAGGACTTACACTATCTAGTTTCCAGATCTACCATAAAGCTAAGAGTAATCAAGATAGTATGGTACTGAACTAAAGGTGACATACAATATAAGCCAGTGGAATAGAACAGGAAGTCCAGAAAGAGGTCCCCACAAAAATATGGTCAACTGATTTTCTAGAAGATGCCAAGACAATTAAATGGGAAAAGGATAATCTTTTTAGTAAAGGTCCTGGACTAATTGGTTGGCTATACGCACAAAAATGAACTAAAACTATAAACCTTATTGGGAAAAAACAGCAGAAAATCTTAATGACCTTGAATTGGGCAAAATTTAAAAAATAGGACACATAAAAAATCAATACTTTGGACCATCAAAGTTAAAAATGTGTGATTTTTGAAAGCACAGTTAGGAAAATGAAAAAGCAAGCCACAGACTGGGAGACTATGTTAGCAAAACATACACAAAATTAAGTATTTGTGTTCATAAGATATAAACAATACTCACAACTCAAAAATGAGAAAAGATACTTAAAATCAGGCAAAAGATTTGAGTAGACATTTTACTTTAAAAATACAGATGCTGGGGCACCTGGGTGGCTCAGTGGGTTAAGCCGCTGCCTGCAGCTCAGGTCATGATCCCAGGATCCTGGGATCGAGCCCCACATTGGGCTCTCTTCTCATCAGGGAGCCTGCTTCCCCCTCTCTCTCTGCCTGCCTCTCTGCCTACTTGTGATCTCTATCTACTAAATAAATAAATCTTTAAAAAAAATACAGATGCCAAATAAGCACATGAAAAGATGTGCAACATCATTAGTCATTAAAGAAATGTAAATTTAAACCAAAAGGAGATATCTGCATATCCCTTGAAGTGACTAAAGCTTACAAGATTGACAATGCCAAAGTTTGGCTACAATGTGAAGCCACAGTTTACATTTACTTACAAAGTTAAACATTTCCTTACCATATGACTCAGAAATTCCACTCTTGGGTATTTTTCAAGTGAAATGAAAACATTATGTCCACACAAAGATTTATACATGAAGACTCATAACAGCTTTGTTCAGAGTAGCCCCAAACTGGAAGCAATCCAAATGCCCATCAGTTGGTAAGTAAATAAAGAAAAATCTGTATCTTAATGGAATCCTGCTTAACAATTAATAGGTATGAACTACTGATACACCCGATAACATGGCGGAATCACAAAAGCATTACTAAATGAAAAAAGCCATATCTAAAATGAATACACAATGTATGGTTGTTGTTTTTTTTAAGATTTTATTTATTTATTTGAGAGAGAGACAGTGAGCAATGGGGAGTGGAGGAGAAGAGGGAGAGGGACAAGAAGATTCTGCACGGAGCACAGAGCCTGCTGCAGGGTTCGATCCCACAACCCAGAGATCATAACCTGAGCTGAAACCTAGAGTCAGATCTTAACCAGCTAAGCCACCCAGGCACCCCTACACACACCGTATGTATTTATATGAAGTTCTAGAAAAGTTCTAGAAAAGGCAAGTCCGGGGGCATCTGGGTGGCTGAGCCTTCAGCTCAGGTCATGATCCCAGGAGTCCTAGGATTGAACCCCGCGTCCTCAGGCTCCTGCTCAGTGGGGAGTCTGTTTCTCCCTCTCCCTCTGCCTCCTCCTTCCCCCCCAACTCACGTTATTGCTCTCTCTTTCTCTCTCTCTCTCTCAGATAAACAAATAAAATCTTTAAAAAAAAAAGGCAAGTCTATGGTGGTGATAGCAGATCAGTGTTTGCTAGGGGTTTGGGGCTTGAAGATGGGAACTGACTGCAATGTTCTAAATCAAATTTTTTGGTAGTGGTTACATATGTGTATATATATATGTACATACACATACATACTTATACATACATACACACACACACGTGTATAGATAGATGCCAAAACTCATCACATACACTTAAAATCGGTGAATTTTATTATAATAAAATATACTTCTAGTGGGATTTGGATTCATCTTTGTTCACTTGTTTTTTGTCACTTGTCATTCTTCTAGCCATTTAGCTGCACATGTAAAGGTTCAGAATTGCAGTGTTTTCTAATGTCCAGGTTAGAATCTGTGTTTCTGTTCATTATTTTCTTTGTTGTTTTGAGGTAGTTTTTGAGAGAGAAAGAAGTAGGAATGTCTTCCTCTCACCATCTTAAACTTGGAAGTCTTACAGATCATATTTAAAACAATGGGACTGGAGCTATCCATGTTTCTTAATGCATTACTTAACATTTTGAGATGCTATACTGAGTTCCTACAATGATAAATAAGGACTGAGATCTCCTATACCTCCCTACTTCCCCTTCCCTCCCCTCAACACAGTTATAAAATAATTTTAGTTATATAGTCAGTATATATACTTGATCATGACTACACAAATGGTGTTTACTAGAGAACCACATTAACACCACGTTCACACCAAATTTCTTATTCAGTCCCTCACTTTTACTGGATTTACTCATTTCCTCCTCTTCTTTCCATATGCCTGATTTTCTACATCTCATTCATTCTTCCTAATGTTCTAACAAAGTCTACCTCAATTCTATCAATAATGTTTTCCATAGTCTCCAATACGTCCTATGACTCTTACTCCTGGAGACTGTCGTCTCAGAGCCTTCCTACCATGCTCTTCAATTTAGACTGGACACTATACAGATGCTGTCTGGAAATTTCCATTCACCATCATCACGGGGACTCTTAAACTTTAGAATCCTTGCTTCCTTGATTCTATGGGTTCCTTCCTTGGTTTACTCCCTGCTTTGTTGGATCATCACCTTTGGTAGTCCACTAAAGGTACAAGGAAAGGGAACAAGGGAAGGAAATGATATTAGATCTTGCATGCCTGACATAGTTTACCCTATCTGATGGACGGTTTGGCTGAATGTAGAGTTGTAGGGTGTGGATTGGAACGCTGAAGTCATTGGTCCCTTGTCCACAAGATTCCAGTGTGCTGTGGAGAGGGCAATAGATTCTGATTCTTTTCTTTTTCTCCCTAGAAGTTTATAGCATCTTCTTTGTATCCCTGATATTCAAAAAGTTCCCATGGTGTACCTGACTCTGGGCCTTTTTCATTATTTGTGCTCGCTCTTTTGAGTTGGAGATGTATGCTTTAGTTCTGAGAAATTTCCTTGTACTATTTCCTTGATAATTTTATCCCCTTGGCTCTCTATCTGGCATTTCTACCAGTCGGTTTTCAACCCTGCAGACTTGTTTTCTTGCTTTATTTTTTCTCTGCTATTTTCCATCTCTTTCGTCTTTTTGTTCTGGAATGATCTCTGAATTTATTTTGTATATTAAGTTTTTATTTTGAAGCTGTCTGATTTCTCCCAATTCTTTTTTCTACTTGTTATCTGCTTTTCAAGTTAGAAGCCTTTTCCCACATCCGGAGGTGCTGGGCCATCAGCTCTCAGGAGCCTAGAAAGCTCTTTGCACATAAGCCAGATGTGGGCCCGAGGGCTTCCGCCTAATAGGACAGAGTGCAAGCCCACTCACTATGAAGAATCCCAAATGGAAGTTTCTGAAATTTAGACCAGAGAAGACTCTCGTCTCCTGCCTGGGGAGCTGTAAAACTTGCTGACATTCTGGAAAGGAAGTTAAGAGCAGTATTCAGATGTCACTCAATTCCCCAGTTTCTAGTCTGTGCTTCCTCCTGCCCCACCCGCCCACTCTCCAGTTCCTCTTCAACTGCCATCACCTCCTCCTTCCACTTCCTTCGTCCTTGTGGACTTGGCCTTTTATGTGGTTGTTATTTTTGGTGGAAATCGGAAATAATGCATTATTCAGCCTGCTCTGTGTTGTTTCAGTGATAAGGAGACTGAAATCCAGAGAAGGGTTGCCTGCTCTGTGGGACCCCATGACTCCCCAAGTCACTGCTTCTGTCCGCTTCTGCCTGGATCTCGACTTCCTCATCCATAAAACGGAAGAGTAGTTCTACATGACTTTCAGAAACTTTATATTCTGGAATTGTATGTTTCCAGAAATCAGAACCTGCTCTCCATGGCTATTTTAAAAAAAAGATTTATTTATTCATTTTTAGAGAGGGAAGGAGTGTGTGCACAAGTAGGGGGATAGGCAGAGGGAGAGAGGGGTGGGGGAAGCAGACTCCCTGCTGAGTGGGGAGCCCAACTTGGGGCTCGATCTCAGGACCCTGAGGTCATGACCTGAGCTGAAAAAAAGAGTCAGAAGTTTAACCAACTGGAGCCACCCAGATGTCCCTCTGTAAGTATTTAATCGGTCCTATTTTTGGTGCTTTCATGATGTCCCACCAATCCCCTTCTTTTTGGGGGGCGGAGAGGGGGAGAGGAGGAGAGAGGATCTTAAACAGGCTCCACACCCAGTGCAGAGCCCAGACATGGTGCTCGATCTCACGACCCTGAGATCACGACCTGAGCCGAAATCAGAAGTCTGACACTGAACTGCCTCAGCTACCCAGAGCCCCTCCACCCAATCCCCTTTTAAGATTTCTTCTCCCCTCCTCCCAAATCAAGGACTGCAGGCAAAGGCTGGCTTCATGGGTGTGTGGCCTATCTGGTCACACAGGACCTTATATGCTTGTTTAATGATCTGCTGTTGCCCCCTGAAAATTCTTACTCATTTTTGAACCAGGGGTTCCACTTTCATTTTCTGCATAAATTATGTAGGTAGTCCCAGCCGTGGGATGGTCACCAGCCAGAACTGCTCTTCCAAGGATCTTCCAGCCCATAGCCCGAGCTACAAGTCCTGCGGCTCTGCTGAGATCGCTTCCTGAAAGGGAGGGAGGAGCAGGAGAGGAGGGCCCCAGGACTAGGAATGGGTAACCCAGCCCTCAGCAGGTTCTGCAACTTGCCTGAGATCTTATCATCCAAGAGTCTGGGAAACTCCTGAGTTATTTAAGGCAAACTCTGAGTACCTCACACAATCTTAGAAGGTTGTTTTGCTTCTGTTTAATTGGGGCTGTGCCTTCTGGCGGTTGATGTCCTTTGACAAGGCAGTTTTGGATCCAGAGAACTATTTATTTATATCCATCCAGAGATGGATATAAATAAATTTATTTATTTATATCCATCTACTCATTCACGAAATAAACCTTTAGGAAGCACATACCCGGTGAGCAGGGTGAGCAGGCTCTTTGGAGCAGACAGAACTGAGTAAGATTCCCCCTCTTCCTCTTGCTGGCCGCATGACCTGGCTTGACCTCCTGAGTCTCTGTTTCTCTTCCTGTTTGATGAGAAGAGAACAATTACCTCCCTGCTCAATGACGAGATGACCTGTGCAATGGGCCTGGTGCCGAGCCTGACACACAATGGGCCGGCAAGTCCTCATTCCTCCAGCCTTCTTCCCAGCACTAGGCAAACAACAAAAGATTTCAGCTCTGGTTGTGGGCAGACCAGGCCTCGGAACACCCAGAAGGTCCGTTCATTGGGGGATGTACTAGAGTCTCTCTTCCCTTCAGCAGAAATGCTGATGGGAGCCCAAGGAGGAAGGCTCATACATGAGAAGTGTCCAGTGTTTGCTTTCAGGAACATCCCTGTGCTTTGTGATTAACGTTTAACAGGTTCCAAGAAAGCTTTGAAGTTAATAATATGTCTCCCCTCCTTTTCAACCTATGATGATCTTTCCACCGATGATCTTCAAGTGATACACTCAGGTCTGTAATGAAATTTGGAGGCTCTTGCAAGCAGCAAGCTAAAGACTTGCTCTTATCTTTATTGAAAACAAAAATTTAAAAGTCTAGTTATGAAAATCAAGCCCACAGAGAGGCGTGGCATAGGAATGTGTCCTTAGAAATGCCTCTTCTGCAAGCTGCCTGTTCAGGGAGATAAATGGGGGAATGGTCTGGTAAATTTAGCCTCATGACCATTTATGGCATCTGTTTTCACTTTCCAGTTTACAGAGCTTTGACAAATTCTTTGGGCGCTGTTACCTCCTTTGTACCCTACAGTCTCAGAAGGAGTTTTATTGAAGTTATTATCCCCACACTGCAGATGAGAAAACTGAGCCCCAGAAAAGTGACCATCCAGGTCACGTAGCTACCCCGTACGTATCAGGGCCAGGATTCAAATCTACTCTCCTTACAGAGTCTCTGCTCTATTGCGTCCCTGAAATGATATTTAGCTATTTCCATACTTAGTAGAACCTCCTTAAATGAACTTTCAGTGGAGGTGTGCTGGATTCCAAGCCCTGGGATGCTGGCAGCATTAGGAAGTCGGGACGAGGCAGTGGGGCCAGCTCTACTGTGGCCACTAGGGCCCCCGACCAAGGGCCCTACCTGGTGGAGTGGTGGTCACATTCCTGGAATTCCCACAGCCTGGTCTGGAGAGAATAATGCAGTCCCTCAGGCTCATCAGGGGCCAGATCTGTCCCTCTCATCCATTCAAGGGCTTTGCCTGGACTTTGCCTGTAATCTCTCTCTTCTGCCCCCTCTCTCTTCTGCTAGCCAATATTGCTTTTCCATGAGCACATGAACATGCTGCAACCTTCCATGTTCAACCCCACTGCATCTCCCTGTACGGCTGACCAATTCTTTACTCTTCCTTTCCACAGAATTCCCACAGGCCTTGTCTACTCTTTCCTGCCATTCTGCCTTGAATCCATGCCAATCAAACTTCCACCCTTCCTACTCGACTGAAACCATGTCGTCCATGATGACTATCTTGCTGGGTCTTGGGCTAAGCTCACCCACCTCTTAACAGCATTTGACCCTTCTTCTCTCCTGAAACTCTAGTCATGTGGCTCTGGTCACTGCCCTCTATTGGTTCTCTCCTTCCACCATCTTTGCTGGATTGTTCTGTTCTGCCTAACTTCCACCTGTTACGGTGCCCTTGTCTCAGCCCTGGTCCCTTCCCCTCATCAATCATCTACTCTCATTCCCTAGGTGTCTGCATTTAGTCCTGGGCTTTCAAACTCATGTTTACACCACGGCTCCGAAATTCCTATCTCCAGCCAGAACACCTCCCTTGAACTCAACTCATTTGTGCAAATTCCTATTCAGTATCTCCTCCTATATTTCTCACAGTCACTTAACATGTCCCAAATCTAGATTCCTGCCCCCCACCAACCTGCCCGTAACCATCCCGGTGAAGGGTTCCACCATGACCTCACTATGCCATCCTCGATTCCTCTCTTCTTCTCACAACTACACCCAGTCCATTGTTAACTCCACCTTCAAAGTGAATCTACTTCTCCTTGCCCACTGTGGCACCCAAAGTCAAGTCCTGGTCCTCCCAGTGAGTCATCTTCATTCCTTCTTCTCTTCTATGGTTCGTTTCCCAAGGAGACCTGAACAGTACTTCAAAGTGTAAATTAAACCTTGTCACTCCTCTGTTCAAAATCCTTCAACGACTTCTCAGCACACTTAGAATTAAATTGAAATGTCTAACCGTGGCCTCAGAAGGAATATTCAAAACACTCATATTCAATAATATATTCATGTATAAAAGTCTATATAAATGGAAATTTTAAAATGTATAACCCAAACTAAATCTGTTTATAGAATAAAACTTCAGGGTGCCTGGGTGGCTCAGTGGGTTAAGCCACTGCCTTTGGCTCAGGTCGTGGTCTCGGTTTCCCCAGATCAAATCCCGCATCGGGCTCTCCACTCAGCGGGGAGCCTGCTTCCCCTCTCTCTCTCTCTGCCTGCCTCTCTGCCTACTTGTGATCTCTCCCTCTGTCAAAGAAATAAATAAAATCTTAAAAAAAAAAAGAATAAAACTTCAGCACCTGGGTGGCTCAATCAGTTAAGTGATCAACTCTTGATTTCAGCTCAGGTCATGATCTCAAGGTTATGAGACCAAGCCCCGTGTGGGGCTCTGTGCTGGGTGTGGAGTCTGCTTGAGATTCTCTCTCTTCCTCTTCCTCTCCCCCTTCCCCACCATCTCTGAAATAAATAACTATTTTTAAAAAGAATAAAACTGCCAACAAGATAAATTATAACAGAACATTCACCAAATCAGTCTAATAACCTCTAAGTCATTTGTTGGTTTTCAGAAATTATTGGTGTGAGCTTTTGATATGTTCTCACAAATTAAGTAATGCTCCTATTGGAGCTATGGCTTGACAGAGGGAAATGCACCCAACTTCTCCAATAACTTCCTCAATAAATCAGTAGCCACTAGTTTAACCTGCAGTCTCAAAATAGAGAATTTCTCTCAATAACGATATTGTTTGTGGTAATGAATTGTCTCTCAGCTGCTATTCAGCCAAGAGCAATTATATTCAAATATTTCCTGATCCTTCCAGTGTCATCTGGTTCTTTCATATTCAATATCTTATTGGCTAAGTCACGAAAGCCTTTTGTGGAGCACCAGGTCTAATGTTGTTGAGCCCAATCCTTCCTGAGAGGCTCAGGGCATGGCGGCCAAAACTGTGGGCCCTACTAGGCTACTTGGTTTTGGCTCCTGGCTTAGACACTTACACAAATTTTAGATAACCTTTGATTTCATTTTCTTGTCCAGAAAATGGGGCTCATAGGTAACCAGTTTAGAATGGTGCCTGGCTCTGAAAATGCTAGATACACATTAGCTCCCACTTTACTAAGAAAACCCGATGGTTAATGCCCTTGAGTAGAAGGCCTGTGGTGGGTTTTGACAAACACACACCCTTCAATGCAAGTAAAATTGGGTATGAATGGTGAAAAATGGGAGCTACACTCTGGAATCCTTGGGCCCTTCCTTGCAGCCTCCCACCCGTGGAAGAAGCACTGCTATTCCAACAAAGCCCCAAATGCTTGGCTAGTACTTGTGTGGGCCCCCACTTGCCTGCTCCCTTAGGCTCTCCCCAGCCCCTCTGAGCCAAAATTCCATGAAGGCTATCATCCCTACAGGCCGGCACCCAGTTAAGTGGGAAGAACAAGGCAGCCATGCCCTGCTGACTGGCCCCCCCTTGATCCATGAGGTGTCCCTTCTCCCTTCTTTCTTCCCTGGTGGGAGCCAATATGGTAACCAGGAGGTGCGATCTACTGGGAACCTCTGGTATCGTGCATGGGACAGACTATGGATGTATGGCTGATATCAGTCCTGTGGGGCCAGGAGACCTCCGGGCAGTTAGGGCCCTGCCCAGTGCTCTCACCCTGAGGCCCACAGCTCTACCTCTTACCCATTATCCTGGCCACACTGGCTTCCTTTTGTTTCTCAAACACACCAAGCCTAGTCCAGCCGTAGGGCCTTTTTACTCTCCTGGGATACATTTCCCCACATTCCTGCATGGCTCTTTCTGCATTCCCAGCTTGGCTTGACGGGCCCTTCTTCGGAGAAGTCTTCCTCATGACCCTATAAAAATTCTATTCACTTCACCCCACCCCAGTCACCCTATACGCTTACCTGGCTTTAAAGCATGTGTCACTCCCTGAAGTTATATTCTATATTTATCTGTTTTCTATCATTCTGCCATGACAGATATGTTTGAAAGAGCAGACGACAAATACTATTGCAAATACTTTTAAAAGACACAGAAACTGCTAAAAATTTAGAAGAAAATGAGTGTTAAATGTCTCAGGTTTGCAATGTGAAGGTTTGCTATCCAGCAGGAAGAAATATAGATATTTCCAATAAGTCTCTGCTCCCGGTAGCGGCTAGATTCCATTTCAGTCACGGAACATGGGAAGGATGGCTTTTGAGGGGCTGTTCGTGGGAAGGTGCATCAGAGAACGTACGTTATCCACAGTAAGTCACATCTTTTATACAAGAGCGACTTGGAGATACCATGTCCATGGAACCACCAACTAGAACCACTTTGACAAAATGGCAGAAGAGCTCTGGGATGAGGCTGCAGACGGCCGGGGAGATTTGCTGGCCACTTCCTTCGCCAGCAGTGAAGGGCAGCAGAGGCGACAGGCAGAGGGGCACGTGTGGCTGTGGAATGCCCTGGGCGTAGTTGATTTTATAAACTCAGGACCTTTCAGATGTCAGGAGATCATTACCGTAACCCATGATGGCCGAATGTCCACAAACGTCCTTTGTTCTGCACAGAAGCCTGTTGTCTATCTCGTGGTAAAAGACTCAGAAGACATGTCAGACTTACAAGTGAATTATCTTTTTTCTTGTAAAACAAAAAGGCAAGTACTCCTGCAATAACGAGAGGCTGTCAGTAGTAACACCACTTGGCAGGTGTTTTCGAAATTGTGAATACACTTAATTTGTCCCTTCGGGGGTAAAGGGGCTGTTTCGACAAAGTGAGCAGCGGAATGGCTGGGTGTGTTGGCTGGCCTTATCTTCACATTTAGGATCTCAGATGTCCAGGGGGGGCCCTAAAGGTGCCTGACAATTTAGCAGATTTCTGATTTAACTCTCCCATTCCCCAGAGGTATTACACCTCTGACCTTTCCTTGGGCCTCGAGCAACCCTCCCGACTCTCACACTCCGCTCATGACCTCCTTGCCATCTCATGAGAAACAGTCAGAGGAGCCCTTTCCTCACGTCCCCACTGTGCCTGTGCCATAGGCCCTCCCTTCCTGGTCCTGTCCTGGCTGAATTGTCTCTGTTCCGGCCAATCCCTCTGCCTGAGCTGCTGACCCAGCCCCTCTCCCCAGCTCGGTGAGAGCTCCTGGAATCATTTCCTGTCTTCCCATGTCCGAAACAAGAAAGCCAAGAAACCAAACCAGACAAACAAAAATCTGCCTCGGCTTTACGTTGCCTCCCAGTGTTGAGATTCTCACCCTCCTTCTTGCTCCCTATGTCGGAGCGGCCGGGTCTCGGTCCTTGGACCTTTCTAGCCACACACCCTTGATGACTTTATCCAACCTCCTGACTCCCAGCCGTTATGATGTTCCCCCTGAACATCAAACTCACCTACTCAACAGCACCGTCAACATCCCTGCCTGGATACTGAGTGCGCATCACTAACTTAAACATCCCAGCAAACTCTTGATTCTGGCCTCCACTCGTTATTAAGCCCACACGTGTCTTCCCAGTCTCCACAGATGGCAACTGCATTCTCATGCGGGTTTAGACCCAGAACTTTGCAGTCACCTTCACTCTCTTCTCTCTCACCCCCCACATCCAAACCATCAGGAAGATTGTCGGTGTCTTTGAAATCTGTCCAGAGGTTGACTGTTTCTCCTCAGTGTCTGCCCCCTCACCCTGCCCTCAGCCCACACGTGGGCTACTTCATTGGCCCCTTAAGTGATCTCCCTGCTCCCTGATCCCTTACGTTCCCCCAACACCCCCCTTACTCTCCTTATTCCCAGAGAGATCCTTCTAAAATATGAGTCAGCTGCTGTCACTCTTCTGTCTTCCATCTCACTGAGAATAAAACCTGATGTCCTTCCTATAATCCCCAAGACCTTATATCCCTGCTTAGTAATTTGCTTCTGTATTTAGTATGTGTCTCTGCCAGATAGAATGTAAGCTTCATGAGGTAGAGACTGTTTCTGTCCATTGCTTTATCTCATGTGCCTAAAACAGTGTCTGGCACATGCTAGGCTCCCCATTGCTTAAGAAATGAAAAAGTAACCACTTCTTTGGGAGACATATGTTCTATGGAGACTGCATTTTGAGAATGAATGTTTGCACATGTTTCCACTGGCATGAACATAGAATAGACACTTCAGTCCTCTGTGTCGTCTCCCTAGTACACATGGCGCTATTGGGCTTCCTCACAGCATGGCTGTCTCAAGGGAGTTGGACTTCTTGCCGCTGGCTTTCAGGACAGCACATTTGAGGAAAAGCAAAAGCTGCAAAGACACTGCTTTTCTAGACAACACCACTGACTCAGCATTCTGTGGCTCAAAGCCGGCCACAAGACAATGGGCGATTCAAGGGGCAGGGAGAGGGACTGCATCTTCCAATGGGAAGACGGCAAAGAACATACGTCCACTTTAAATCCACCACAGGCTTCTTTTGCAGGTCATGATTCTGTGAGATGCATCCATGTTGTTGCCTGTAGCATGAATTCATTCTTTCTTACTCCTGTATAGGATTCCATGGTATGACCATCACAATTTGCTATTGATTCTCCCATTGATGGACATTTGGCCGTTGTAATTCGGGGCTATTGTAAAGAAAGCTTAATGAAGATACTTGCATGTATCTTTTGGTGAACATATGTACTAATTTCTCTTGGGAATATATCAAAGGGTAGAATTGCTGAGTTGTAATTAGCATACAGTTAGCATTTCCTCCAATTTTCCAAAATATTTCTGCCAGTTTACACTCCCATCAGCAATGTAGAAGAGACTGAGTTTATCCATGTTTTTGCCAAACCTCAATATTGTCATTTTAACTTTGGCCATCCCAGTGGATGTGTTGTAGCATCTCCTTGTACTTTTAATTTGCATTTTTCTGGTGACTCATAATGTTGAGCTGCTTTTCATGTATTCATTGATCTTTTAACTATCCTCTTTGTGAAATAGTGCCTATTTTTTTATTTGTAGGAATTTATTTGTAGTGGATATAAGTCTTTTGTTGAGTTTATCCATTGTAAATACCTTTTCTCAGTCTTTGGGTTGCCTTAACAATGTCTTTTGATGGACTAAATTTCTTAATTTTAATGAATTCCAACGTAGCAATCTTTTCTTTCATAAATAGTGCTTTTAGGACTGTGCTTTTCAGGAACTCTGCCCTGTCTCAAGTCAGAAAGATACTTTCTGATTCTTTTCCTAGAAGCTCTATAGCTTTACTTAGTACAGGTGGGGCTGTGATCCATTTCAAATTAATTTTTGTATTGCCCAATATAACAAAGGACTTGCATTCAATTTGCTGGTATTTTGTTTGGAATTTTTACATCTGCTTCTGAAACAGAACGGACTTTTTTACTTTCCTTCAAATATCCTTGCCACGATTTGATGTCAAGGTTATGCTAGCCTTATAAGATGTTCTGGTAAATGCACTCACTTTTCTCATTATTTAGAAGTCTGTGTACGATGGGTACTATTTCTTTCTTAAACATCTGGTAGAATTTACTATCTTTAACTCATATGAAATTGGGGTTTTCTTAGTGAGGTTTTTTTATACATAGAATATACTTCTTAAATAAATTGTTCAGATTTTCTATTTCTTCTATATACCTTTCAGTGACTTCTATTTTTCTAGGAATTTGTCCATCACATCAAAATTTCAAATTTCTTGGCCCAGAGTTACTGGCTCTATTACAGAACTGAGTAATGATTAGTGTTGGTTTCTGTGTCTGTTACTTGTGTGGAACCTTGGGTATAGCAGCTTCTTGTGCATAATAGCAGAGCTGGGGTCCTTGCTAGGATTTAGGTCCACCTTTATTAGGTTTGGAGGGTTAAACATATTTCTTTATGATGTACACATTCTTTCTTTAGACATGTTAGTACATTCAGTCAAGGTGTTCAGTAAAATACTGGCCCAGACTCCTCAGTCCCTTTAAAGATTTATTATCTCTGTCCTAATTTTATTTCCCTGTTTCCTCTTCTTGGGGTTACCTCGATATTGCTCCACCATACCACCTCTATGTAGCTCAACAGTTTTCCAGAAATTTACCTACAGGGCACCCGGGTGCCTCAGATGGTTAAGCATCTACCTTCAGCTCAGGTCATGATCTCGGGGTCCTGGGATGGAGCCCCCTGCTCAGCAGGGGAGTCTGCTTCTCCCTCTCTCTCTGGCTCTGCCTCTCTCAAATGGGAAAATAAAATCTTGAAAAAAAAAAAAAGAAATATACCCACATTCAAGCTCACCTGTGTCATAAGGCAGAATCCAGTTCACTGAGCACTTCTACCATTGATAATTTCCACTAGACCAAAAAGAAAAAAAATCTGTGCCAATCTGATAAGCAAAAATGGCACCTGAGCCAGAGGTTTTAAGAACTGTATACTAAAGCTTTTCTGCTAAAACCCTCCCTTTAAGTCTTATAGTCTAAGAAAACATTTTCTTCCAAAGGACTGACTTTGCTCAAAACACTCAATTTTCTGTAAAGGAATGGGTGGAAAAATCCATGATTCATTTCTGTGAAATCACATGTCCAAAGTCTCAAATCATGGTATGTCATCTGTTTCAACCATTTTGCATATACATGAAAATCTTACAAAGTCATTCATCCAGTCAACAAATATTTATTGATCACATCCTGTTAGCTAAGTACTAGTCCAGGCCCTGGATATATTAGCAATAAACAAAAAGACAAAGATTCCTGATCTCGTATTTTAGTTCAATACATTAACTCTTCAGCTGTGCATTCAGTACTGTCCCTTCCTGTTCTAATATTTCAACATCTGAAATCATGAGAGATCTAGAAAATAAAAGGTTTATTACCAAGCTGTTCTTAGGGCAATCCTTCATGCTGTAAGGATAGGGAAGGTTTTTCAGAAAGAGTCTGAAGTCGCACAGAGCCAAGCCTGGCAAATGACATGGGTGACATAAATGGACAGAACATTTATCTAGTGCCATGCTAAAATAATGATCCGGACTTCTCCACTGGACTGGGGGGTCTCCTGAAGACTGGGACTCTACCTCTCATTTCCCAATTGCCCGCACAGTGCCTGGCATGCAGTGGGTGCTTAATTAACTTGAGGAAATAAATGAATGACAAGTAAATGAGGAGTGAGTGAGTAGAGAGCCAGTCCCTCTCTATTCTTCTCTAGTCTCACGCCTTTAAATACCATCTGGACAGAGAGAACTCCCAAGTGTATATCTCCAGTCCAGAATCCACCTGAGAATGCTGGAGTCCAATGCCAAATTGTCTTTTCATCCTGCCTGGAGGTCTTAGCAGCATCTCTAACTTAGCAGGTCCAAAATCAAACTTCTGGTTCCTCCCCTCCCCTACCCCCAAACGGTCCACCCACAGCCTGCCCCTACTCTGACCTCACCCTTCCAGGGCTCACGGCAGAAACTGCGAGGTCACCCTTGAGTCTTTCTCCTACCGCCCTCCTCCTGTCCATCAGGATATCCTTATGGCTCTCCCTTCACAATCTGTATTTCCAGAATCTCTGTAATTCTCACCGTCTCTAGTGCTTTCACCTGGCTCAAGCTACTATGGGATCTTGTCTGGGTTATTTCACTCGTCTCCTGACTTGCCTTCTGCCCTCGCCCCCATCAGTCTTCTCCCCACAAGGGTCACACTGGGCTCTCAAACCTAAGTCGGATCGTGTAATGCCTCCAACAGCTTCCAAGTAAAATCCTCGCCTAATACGAGTACTCAGTAGCGGATGCTTACAGAGGAGGAAACTGAGGCACGGGAAGCAGAAAACGGGGACTGCTCCCAGGTCTACCTCAGCAGCCTTGTTCCTTCCTCCAGAACCCCGTGCCTCTCCCGTGCCAGTGAGAGCCGGAATGGAGCCGACTCGGGGAGCCGCCGCCGTCCAGGCTGGGGCGGGCGGGCAGCCACCGCCTCCCCGGCAGCGTGCGGGACCGAATCAGCTCCGCCGGCGGCGCGCCGCGTTTCTTCCCGAGGTCGGCTCCAGTTACCTGGACTGGGGAAAAGCATGAAGTCTGGGAGGGGGCTGCAGGGGTGGCGGAGCTTCCTTCCCGGAGAGAGCGGAGACGACCCCACGCCCCCAGGCGTCCGGAACCCGAAGCCGCGGCCTCGGTTTCCGCCCGGCTGTTTCCTGCCGGCGCTCCCGGAAGCTGCGCTCGCTGCCGGGGTAACGGGCCCGGCGGGGGCGGCGGCGGCGGCGACGCGGTTATGGACCTGGAGGAAGCGGTGAGCGAGCCGGGCGCCCTGCGGGCCCGACGGCGGGGCGGGAGGGGAGTGAGGCCGAGGGAAGAGGCTGGAGGACGCCGACTGGCTGTGGGGGCGGCCGCTGGCCGGAGGAGGGCGGGCGGAAGGCCGCGGGGCGGGGAAAGGGATGGGGCTGGCGGGCCGGGTGTGCGCGCGTTTTGGGGCGAGAGGCAGGAGTTTCTGGCTGGGTGAGGTTGTGGGTGAAGGGAGGGCGGGCGTGAGTCGATGTGGGTGTGTTTCAGGAGGGGGATGGAGTTGTGGGTTTTATGGGGTGGCCACCCACGAGGCCCATCCCCTGTGGACCGGGCCACCCACAAGTTCCCTTTGATCCCGGGGTGGGCGTGGGAGGGCCGGGTTGGAACGGGCTGGCCTCTGAGTAAGTCCCCCCACGCCCCGCCCAGTGTCTCTGCGGATCCTCGCCGCGGTGTGGGGAGGGATTCCAAATTCGGGTTTGACTCACTCCAGGTAGTGCTCCGGAGTCATTGCAGTCTTTCCCGACTTGTTGGAATAAATTCGGCGTTCAGTTTTGACATACGACATAAAATGCTGCTTTCTTTGGCCGTATTCGGCAGTTAGATCAGCGATGAGGTCAAAGACCGGAGAGCTCGGGACCCGTAGTTGAGTGCCGGTCTTTGTGCGTGCAGAAGCATTGCGGTGATAGGAGGCCTTGCTCGTTACAGATGTTCAGTAACTGTTTGTCGAGTGATGGACGACTGACGTCTGTACGTGCTGGGTTGATGACATTAATAGTTATATCTCACCGCTGACCTGCATTTGCTGTAGTAGGGATCGTGTCTCTTGCTCACCACTGAATCCCTGGCACCCAGTTCAATGCCTAGTGCACCCAAAGCGATTTTCCTTCTATTGCTGAATGAATAAATTGAAACTTGGAACAACCTCAATAAAAAGCTGGTTCTTTTGTGGTATGTGTTTTTAGTGTCATTGCGAAAGTTCCAGATGGTATGCAATTTTTATTTTTAAAGTCATCTCTTTACTTAAAGCTCGTCCTCTTTTTTTCCTCAGGGCACTCTCCAGGAGTTTTATTAACTCATCCTTTTTTCCATTTTACCCCTACCTCCTTTTCTTCTTTTTTTTTTTTCCGCCTCACAGCATATTTTAGAAACTTTTAAAATCATTTAATTCCATTTCAGACTATTCAGAAGACTGAACTGTTCTTCTCTTTGTTTATAGTTAGTCTCTGGTACATTTTTTATTTTCTATGGTTTTTTGGTTTGTTTTTTTTTATCCGTAGGGTTAAATTGCAGGGAACCCTTTAGGTAGAACTGTAGGGTTTAGGTGCAATGTATTGGATATGGTTTAATAGTAACACCTTTCCTGTCTTCTCCTATAGAAAGAGTTCAAAGAAAGATGCACTCAGTGTGCTGCTGTCTCTTGGGGTCTTACTGATGAAGGCAAATATTATTGCACTTCTTGCCACAACGTTACAGAAGTAAGTAACATATCATTTATGAATCTGCTAAGGTTTTTAAAATTATGGTTTTAGTCTGATATGTGGCATAGTTCCCAAATAATCTGTTTTTGTCACTCCTGCAGTGCCCAAATTCCAAGAATAAAAGTAGTCTTCCAGGTGCTTACACGTGAGCTAAGTAATGAGTAAATTAAATTTAGGATGGGTTTTTGAAATGATGTTGGGCCTTATTTGTAAGTAATTTCATGATTCAGACTGTGTAGTAACAGGAAAAATAATTAAAATTATACTTAGAGGTTTGGAACATGAAATGTTAGAAAGATTGAGGACTTTTGGGAGTGTTGGAAATATGCTTCATTATCATTTTTATCTTTGTACAGTACCTTAGAGATTGCTGTTTTCTTATCCATTATTTAATTTTCTTCTCACAGCCACCTGTGAGATATACTGTTGTGCCTCTCCATCAATGGGGCAAGTAGGGCTCATGATGCATGAGCTTGCCAAAGTCACATAAGTATAAAGTGTTGAGCCAGGATGTGAACCTGAGTCTTCCGACTACAGTGGTCATTTTACTCCATCACACCTGCCTCTTACCTTAGAGATTGTCACACTGTCTTACGTGTAACCTTGGTAGATAAGGCCCCCTTCACACTGGGAGTGCTAGGTCCTGTTCCAGTTACCACAAGTTCAGGGCAGTATAACCAAAATAATCGAGGGGTGTGGATAGTCTGCTACTGGACAGGCTGAACATGCCAGGACTCCTCTCTGGAAAAAGATTGGCTCCAGGTCTGCAGAGCCTGGAAGGAACAAGTATTACATTAATCATATAGTCTTAAGAAAGGCAAATTTGGGACAGAGGAAAGTAACTCTTAGACTTCTGCTTTTGGTCAAGGCGGAGTAACAGGAACCAGATTTACCTTCCTACCTTAAACAACCAAAAACTTGAGCAAAATATATAAAACAACTAAAGAAAATTTTCCTTTGAGGAAAAGTGGCTGATTTACGTTGTTGATCACACAGAGCTTTTCTTGAAACAGTCATTGTTTTTCAGTATACAGCTGCAGTCCGTATGCCTGCTTCCCACTTAAGTCACACAGAATATTAAAAAAATGCTAGCTCAATGAAATTTTGTGGGTGGTGGATATTTCATTATCTTGATGTGATGGTTTCATAAGGATGTGTAGGTGTGTGTAGATACACACATATGCATATGTATACACATGACCTTGTACACTTTATTTTTTATTTTTTAAAAAGATTTTATTTATTTAATTATTTGACAGAGAGACCACAAGTAGGCAGAGAGGCAGGCAGAGAGAGGGAGGAAGCAGGCTCCCCGCTGAGCAGAGAGCCCGATGCGGGGCTGGATCCCAGGACGCTGAGATCATGACCTGAGCCAAAGGCAGGGGCTTAATCCATTGAGCCACCCGTGCGCCCCTATTTTTTATTTTTTTTTAAAGATTTTATTTACTTGAGAGAGAGCACGCACACACGCAAGAGAGAAAGAACGGTGGTGGGGGTGCAGAGGGAGAGGCAGAAGCGGACTCCCTGCTGAGCAGGGAGCCTGATGCTGGATCCCAGGACCCTGGAACCATGGCCTGAGCCGAAGACACATGCTCAACTGACTGAGCCACCCAGGAGCCTCTATACTTTATTTATTATTTTAAGATTTATTTATTTATTTTAGGGAGAGAAGGTGTGTAAGCATGAGTGGGGGGTGGGGCAGAGGGAGAAAATCTCAAGCGGACTCCTCGCTGAGCATGGAGCCTGACTTGTGGCTCCATCCCATGCCCCTGAGATCATGACCTGAGCTGAAATCAAGAATCAGACCCTCAACCAACGGAGCCACCCAGACGCCCCAACGTGTACACTTTAAACATGTGCAGTTTGGCCCTCGCTGCTTTGATGCCAGAGGGGCACTAGCAGTGTTACCCAGGATTGTTCCTGTAGCAGGAGTGCAAACGTAAGCACAGCAGGGGATGGTGGTGTCTAATTGGACTATTTGCCACTAGTACGTGAAGTCAGCATGCTATTTTTGTGGAAATTAAACTGCATTAACTAATTGCCTCTTTTATTTCTGTCTTTGATAATGTTCCTGTTTGATTCTGATAAAATCTACTGCAGTCATTTTAACTTTAAAGATCCTAATACCACTACACTAACTAGTTCCACATTTGAAAGACAACCTATATAGAGTAACTTGTCAAGAATGTAACATTCTTTCTTTTTTTTTTAAGATTTATCTTTTATTTAAGATTTATTCTTTATTTAAGATTTATGTTAGAGAGAGAGAATGCGAGCAGGGACAGAGGCAGAGAGAGTGAATCTCCAGCAGACTCTGAACTGAGCGCGGAGCGCGATGTGGGGCTCAGTCTCACGACCCCAAGATCATGACCTGAGCTGAAACCAAGACTCCAACACTTAACCAACTACACCACCCAGGTTCCCCAAGGATGTAGCATTCCTAAAGCTGGGCAGAATTTCTGTATAGGCCAAGAACTAACTCAGGGCCTTCCATATGATAGGCAGAGCTATGATTGTACAACTCCAGAGGTTATTCTTGGCTTCGTGGTACCCCAGGCATGTTCTTTGTATGGCATGTGATGTGACCTGGGCTGCCTGGAGTGGGGTGTATGCTGTGTGCTGGCCCTGTTGATATCTAGTGGGTGGAGCATGGCCAAGGAGACGTAGTTCTAGCTGTGAAGAGTAGAGGTCATGGTGCAGCTTTCTCTGTTTTTCTGTACCCTCATTGCCACCTTGTTTGTAATTCTCAGGCTGTGGATACTTGCTATAATCTGGAAAAAGGCCTTCTGAACTAGTAAAAGAATAAGAATGTTACGTTGGTGTATTTTAAATAGGAAAACCTTTTTTAGGTCTTAAATCTAGCCAATTTAGACAATGGATGTTCTTGTAGATATTTCATAAAGGTGTAGGCTAGAATTGTGTGAGTTCAATAGATTTTTGTGACTATAACATTAGATTTATTGTAGAAAATTTAGAAATTAAAAAATGAAATGAAGTAATTGCACAGGCTTTCCGAACAATGTATATGTCTGTGTCTATAATGTCTGTAGAAAATGCTCATAACAGCTGGTTTTTAGGCTTTTAATGTTTGTTGATACCTGGAGAAATCTGTCCATAAAAATAAAACTTATCCACTATTTGAAAAAAAAAAAAAAAAGAAAATTTAGAAATGATGAAGGTGAAAGCTAAAATCACCAGTAATCTCGGGGCGCCTGAGTGGGTCAGTCAGTTAAGCATCTGCCTTCAGCTCAGGTCACGAGCCCGGGGTCCTGGGATCGAGTCCCGTGTGCAGCTCCCTGCTCAGCAGAGAGTCTCCTTGTCCCTCTCCCTCTGCCACACCCCCGGCTTGTGTTTTCTTTCTCTCTGTCAGATAAACCTCTTAAAAAATAATAAAAATCACCAGTAATCTCAATAGTCAACATTTTAATTGCTTCCTTTTAGGCTCGGTTTTTTCTATGTATGGAAGGGAAAGGGGATGTGGGTGAGCACTTTTGAATCTTCTATCTTAATTAAATATTTTCCTGTGTTATTCTAAACATTTGTGTACAGTCTTATTGCCTATACAAATATCCCACAATATAACCATTCAGTAATTTAATTAATTATAGATCCAGTTTTAGGTATTTTAGTTTTTTAGGCTTTTAGTTATTTCACATTTCATTTAGTCCAGATTTTAAGCCTTTTTATCCCTGCCTACTCTTAATACATTGTACCCATCTCTGTAGGGTAACTGCTTTGGTGTGTATTGTTGTGTCTTCTGTTTTCAGTGTGGCCAACCCAGTCCATCCGAATGGCTTCGAATGTGATTTCTGTGACTACAGGAAATACATTCCCCAAATCCTCTTGTTAAAGATGTTTCTTTTACTCTTAATGAAGGCTGAAGATAAACTTCATTCCAATCTCCTAAGCTTAGAGAAATACGCAAATCTTGCCTGTTTTTTAAAAATCTTCACCTCTCCTCCCTTATTAAGACTTAATTCCTTTATTCTGGTTGTGAGAGAGGCAGAATACTAGGTCCCAGCCCTTGAGAGCACTTGGAGTTGAAGACCGTGGGATAAATTATACTCACTATTTAGTCATTCAAAAATTGTGTAGGTGTGATTAAAAATAAAAAGTAGTACTTTCATAATTTCAGAAATGAAAACTGTATTATTAAAATATATAAAAAAGCAGGATGAAACGAATCTGTAGGTAGCATAGTCATTGCTGGTTATAATAAATATAGTTCTCTTAATTCTGGGGTGTGTTTGGATGGAGGAAAGAGGGAACAAATTTGATTTTAACATTAGGCTTCGTTTGAAAAAATTAGAAAGTGACTTAAAATAAGACTTTGTTCATTTGCTAGACTTTTCTTTAGTGTTTACTGTGTTCCAGGTACTGTTTTGATTAGTGAAAATTTTTGAATGAAGAAGCAATGTAAAGGTTAACCAAAATGTTACAGTTGATAAAGTTTTCCCAAAATGTTACTGTTCTTAATCCTGGCACTCACAGTTTGGTTCATTATACTTCGCAGAGCCTGCTTGGAAGTACACTTAGGGAGATGTAAAACTACCTTTTTAATGGTCTGTCTGTCTCCTGCAGAGATCTAAGGAAGTCGTAGACACTGGGGCTATTCCTAATACTAAAATACAAGCCATCAACCGGGGACTTAAAAGAAAAAGAAAACTTGGTAAGCCCTTGCTTCATAATGTGCTTAGGGATGTGCAATGGAATTTTAAATAGATTCTCGAGAAGTTGCCAGATTTGTAAACTGGTCACCCAGAGTGGAATGAAAGTGGGTAATTGTTGATGGTAAAATTGGAATTAAGTGTCTTTAAGCATATCCTGTTTTCATCCTGCTTACAGTTGTGAGTTGCTTTTCAAGTGGAGCAACTATTATGCCAAAAATAATGGAGTGTATTCTCTCTTATCTGTTGGCACGTTTCTGTTCTTGTGATCTATTCGGAATATGATTTTTCTGTGCTTTTAAAGAAAAATGCTTACTTTCTGAAATGATTCAAGTATGGAATTGTCACGTTAGGCAAGTTTAACGTGATGTTCAACTTTCAGAAACCCATTTCTCACACTGAATTTTGAACACACCCTTTTAGAATAGGAAAATTATTTTCCTTAAAATAATCTCAGCAGGGGTGTGCTCTGAAAGGTAATCTACTTCATTAATCCAGTGAGTACATTAAATTAGCCATGATTGAGAATAATCTGAGGTAAAGTCTAACTGATACTTTTTATTTCTGTGACTACATAGGGCCAGATTCTCCAGTTTGAAAAAGGCTAATGATAGCAGGGGATTCTTGTAGGTGAGGTAGCTTTAAGGATGCACACGCATGAAATATAGATATATCAGTGTTTGTGAAATATTCTATGAAATACATTGTTATTCTTAGATGAATAACAGACAGAAAGCCTAAATGCTAACTTTTGTTTCTGTTTAACCTTTAATAGTGACTATTTTTGTTAGGCTAGAAGTTGGTTACTTTTTAATTAAATTTTATTAGAGTAAAACTTGATTAACTTGGATTTGACTTAAGTAACTAAAATGTAGAGTTTCAACTTAAATTGCTGCAGGATGGGACGCCTGGATGGCTCAGTTGGTTAGGGGGCTGCCTTCAGCTCAGGTCATGATCCCAGCGTCCTGGGATCGAGTCCAACATCAGGCTCCTTGCTCGGCAGGGAGCCTGCTTCTCCCTCTGCCTCTGCCTGACACTCTGTCTGCCTGTGCTCACTCTCTCTCTCTCCCTCTCTCTCTGACAAATAAATAAATTCTAAAAAATAAATAAATAAATAAATTGCTGCAGGAAATTTAGATGCTTCAAATTAGCTAAGTGACTTACATTCAACTTCTTTGACCCTATATAGTTTCTTCATCTGTAAAATGAGAATGTTAATACCATTTGTTATGGAAAATAGAAACTCTGAATTTAGAATATGCCTTACCAGTTGCAAGAGCAGTGTTCTGGAAGAAGAGTGCACACGGGTAGTTTGAAGAGTTTTGCTCAACTTCAGAATGCATCAGAAGTAGAGGCTTTCTCCTTTACTCATATATGACCCAAGAAACTGAGGTAGTGAGCGGGGAGAAGAGTAGCAGCCTGTGCAGGGGAGGGGGATCGTGGAGTCCTAATGGCATAGGCTAAGTGTAAAAGGTGCAGATGTCATGTTTTTCAGAGAGTCATAGTATTTATCCAGCACGGAGGAGTAAAACATTAGGCTCTTAACAGATTCTAATATTTTCTTCACCTTGTAGTTCTCTTTAAACAAGTAGCTCTGGCTGTGGTGGTGGTACATTTCTTCACAGTCTCTTAGGGTTACTCTAAGGATTAAAGAAAATAACCTATTTAAAATACCTACTGCGTACCTGATGCCCAGGCAGAGCTCAGTAAGCGTTAGTCTCCTTGGTTCCGGTGTCTCCCTGTAGCGTAGAACTGTTTCCAGAAAAGCAGAGTGCCGTTGAGCAGTTTACTTTCTTTGAGTGTTCTCACTGCCCTTTCCTACACTCCTGGACCATCACGTCTTGGCTTTTGTTCATTCATTCTCCAAATACTCATTGTTCCCTTTCTTTGTGAGTTGGAAGAGAGGAGGGGAGGAGCAGAGGCTGAGAATTGAGCATTCTTTCCCTTAGGATTCTGCAGGGTATTGTCCAGTACAATACATTTCATTGTCCAGTACATACTATTAAAACTTACTTCATTTTTTACTTGGTGACTATTCCTTTTTCTGCCTTTTACATTAATATTTCAGAAAAATTGTAGATAATTTAAAATATTTAAAATCTGAAAAATTATAAATATGGGGCTTAGCTTTAGCATTTCTGTCCATATTTGCTGGATTGGAAACAGGAGAGTATAAGGATGGAAATCCTATTCAGGAATGTAAAACACTTTGAGCTGAAATGTGTGAAACACAGTTGTAACTCTAGTAGCATGTAGTAAATAGGCGTACAAGTGTCTGAACCGTGTTATCTTTCGTCTAGAGAAAGGCTGGGATTGGTATGTGTGTGAAGGTTTTCAGCAGATACTTTATCAACAAGCAGAAGCCTTAAAGACCCTTGGAGTAGGCCCAGAATTAAAGGTAAGTCCATCGTGTCTGAATGGCAGCCTTACATTTTGTTTGAAGAACAGTAGGATTTGGAGTGAAACTAAGGAGAAATGTAGGATTATCAGTAATGATACTAGGACTCCTGGAGGAATCTTTTCTGATGTTTTTGTTTTACTCCTTATATTAGATTGATAATTCCCAGAGTGTGTTCTACAGTGTATAAATAAGCAATACAACCAAAAGAAAATAAAAAAGGTTTTAGTCTTTTGGTATTTAGAAAATATTGAGTTAAATAAAGTAAAACAAATAACTTTGCAGATGTTTTGGTGTGTTTTATGTGTTAATGTGCTTGTTTGATTTCCAAGGGGATGTAGTATTCAGTATTCACAACTTGAGAACAAAGTCCTTTAGTGT
Source organism: Mellivora capensis (assembly GCA_004024625.1). Taxonomy (NCBI): domain Eukaryota; kingdom Metazoa; phylum Chordata; class Mammalia; order Carnivora; family Mustelidae; genus Mellivora; species Mellivora capensis. The sequence continues at coordinate 151,117 of PISX010000224.1, read as the reverse complement.
GGTATATACGTGCATAGCATTGATCAGGATTTTGAGTTCCAGAATGTGCTTTGGGGAGTGATACATTACACCAGGGGTTCTCAATCTTGAATGTATACCAGAATCACCTAAACACAAGTTACTGAACCTCATTCTAGAGTTTCTGATTCAGTAGGTCATTTCTTTCTTTTTTATTTTTTTTTAAGATTTTATTTATTCGACAGACAGAGATCACAAGTATGCAGAGAGGCAGGCAGAGAGAGAGGAGGAAGCAGGCTCCCTGCTGAGCAGAGAGCCTGACTCGGGGCTCCATCCCAGGACCCTGGGATCATGACCTGAGCAGAAGGCAGAGACTTTAACCCATTGAGCCACCCAGGCGCCCCTCAGTAGGTCATTTCTAACAAGTTCCCAGGTGACACTGATGCTGCTGGTCCAGGGACCACCCCTGGACTTTGCTGCCCCTCCAGAGTACCACAGTATCCCTGCTGTTACAGTTCATGCTTCTTCATCTGGTTAAAGCCATTTCAGGAATTCTTTAGAAAGCCAGTTGATTCTTGTATACTCGCTTTGTACCCATTATTGGAAACTGGGTGCAAAGAGAGCCAGCCTAGTTGGAGAGAGGGTTTTACGCATATGTGGAATGAGTAAACATGAAATGATAGGACAATGTGCTCATAAGTGGCATTAAGGGCAAAACGAGAAGGTAGAAAGATCAATGTGGATTGAAGTCACCAAGGAAGGATTTGAAAATGAGCCTTTGTTGTTCAAACCAGTGTTTGAGGTAAGCCAGCAAGAATGCCCTCTGGAACAATGCATGGCCTAGGAGGACTCTGGGCCTACCCTGAGAAGTATTATAGGATTTAAAAATACAAAAACATGAGTGGGGCACCTGGGTGACTCAGTTGGTTAAAAATTCAAAAAGGTGAGAGACCAGATGGCACCCATGGTGGTGGTCTGGGGGTTTGTGAAACTGGTTTCTTTCAAGTCATCCTATGTTATAAATGCTTTGTAACTTATAGTTTCATATAATTGTACCAACCAACTACAGTAGGATTTACTCCTGTGTAGTTTTCTACCTACTTCATCAGGGTTAATCCTGAAAACAGTTCTGTCTGAAATTAGCCAATGAACATAATAACTGTTTAGACCTGACCATTTAAATGGCACAGGAATGGCATTATGCTAAGAACACAGGCTCTGGAGTCAAAACTGATTCCAGAGCCTATTAATGGATTTTCTACTTATAAGCTGGATCATTTTGGCCAATTTACTCAGTTTCTTCAGTGGTAGAATGGAGATGGTAGCTATCTGGCAATGTTGTGTTCAAACTAATAGATACCTCTTACCTAGTAGGTGATGAATAAATAGAAAAGTTGTTTTGTTATCTCATTTTACTTCCACTTGGACCCAATAGCAGCTTTGCCTCTAATTAGAAGTGTGGTCATATAGGAGTTGCTTTCTTTCTCTCATTCTTAATATATTAAACTTAAAAGAGGAAGGGATTCAACTAGGTGATCTTTTTGGAATTAGGCTCTTCTTTAAAAATCTAAGATTGTGAAGAATTTTTTTTTTAAAGATTATTTATTTGACAGACAGAGATCATAAGTAGGCAGAGAGACAGGCAGAGAGAGAGGAGGAAGCAAGCTCTCTGCTGAGCAGAGAGCCCGATGCGGGGCTCGATACCAGGACCCTGGGATCATGAACTGAGCCGAAGGCAGAGGCTTTAACCCACTGAGCCACCCAGGCACTCCGATTGTGAAGAATTTATTCAGTGTTTCCCATATACCTGATTTTGCGATGATAATTCTTTTTAAGAAACGTAAGTGGAAAGGTAAGAAGACATTTAGATGGAGGGCAGTGTATAAAGTGTAAGTGGTCTGGATGGACCAGTGTGCTTGTCACAGTCACTACTCATTTCCCTTCTACCTTAGGATGAAGTTTTGCATAACTTTTGGAAGCGCTACCTGCAGAAGAGCAAGCAGGCCTACTGTAAGAACCCAGTTTGTACCAGTGGAAGGAAAGCTACGGTAAGTCACGAGTGAGAAGCGGGATGAAAAGCCGTTTCTGGTGTGACACAGAGATGAAGACCGGTCCAGTCTCATCTGGATTTATGATGCTTGTCAGAGAATTGGCAGGGAAGAGGTTTCTCTTGTAGTCCAGAAGGAAAGGGTCACTGATATAGACACTGGAATTAATTTTGACTTTTTATTTGACTAGTTGAAACAAATTTGTAGTTAACTTCTAAATAGAAGTTCAAGCACTTTCCATGAATTGTAGTATTAAAATTTTTTTTGCATGTTTTTCCTTTTGCTTGGAATACCCACTTACCTGGTATTTCATGATGCAGCTCAGTTATCTCTGCTCAGCAGGCTTTATGTGAAGAAAAATAAGTCTGGATGCCTCACCACCGCTCCCACCGGAGCATTTACATTATTAGTTTGCTTTTAACTGCGTTACGGATGTGCTGTGGGACATTTCATTGGGGGTACGGGAAGATTCCGCCTCTGAGAAAGGCACGTTTGATAAACTGTGCTATGTTTGTTGTGTGGTACTTACTCTCCAGGGCTGAGAAGAGATTCTGAGTCTATTTGACATACATCTCTTAAGAGCTTTGAGACTTGGCCCAGTGGATCCTTGTTTGGTTGGAGTCGCCGGGTTTCCACATGCAGAGCTGAGTGATCCAGGCCTGAGAAGTCTGGGTCTGAGTGAAAGGAATAGGTCCTGAGAAGGAGAAGTTTAGAGCAGCGGAGCCATATGAGAGATAATAATGGAAGGGGCACGGACCTAAGCAATTTGTGTAGGAAACTTCCTTTTTGCACCTGGGACCGTGCATTTAAATAAACTCAAGAGGAATAACTTGAACAGACAATTTAATAGTGATGAAGTTATGAAATACCGTTCTCTCTTGATTCAGGAGGCAGGTGCTGCTCAAGAAAACAAAAGATGCTGTGTGGGTCTTAGGTGACACTTCAAAAGAGAAAAGAAAAGAAAGAGCCATCCAGGCTGTTAAGAATCTGATCTTGGGGCACCTGGGCAGCTCAGTCGGTTAAGCATTGGCCTTCTGCTCAGGTCATGAGCCCAGCATCCTGGGACCAAGGTCCAGGTCAGGCTCCCTACTCAGCGGGGAGTCTGCTTCTCTGTCTGCCACTCCCTCTGCTTGTGTATGTGTGTGCGCGTGCTCATGCGCATTCTCTCTCTCTGTCAAATAAATCTTTAAAAAAAAATTTTTTTAATTTTTTATGAAGAATGGGTCATCTATTTTATTAGTGTTCTCCATTGGAATTAGAACTTATCTTGCTTTACTTATTTATTTATTTTGAATTTTAAAAATATATATTTCCTTTAAAACAATTTTTTAAATGCACACCAGGGAATATTACCCAGCTTTTTTTTTTTTTTTTAACATTTGTTGCCATAAAGTACATCATTAGTTTTTTATTTGTTTGTTTCTTTGTTTGACAGAGAGATCACAAGTAGGCAGAGAGGCAGGCAGAGAGAGGGGGAAGCAGGCTTCCCGCTGAGCAGAGAGCCTGATATGGGGCTCGATCGCAGGAACCTGAGATCACGACCCAAGCCGAAGGCAGAGGCTTAACCCACTGAACCACCCAGGCGCCCCCATCATTAGTTTTTGATGAAGAGTTCCATGATTCATTGTTGGTGTATAACACCCAGTTCTCCATGCAATACATGCCCTCCTTAATACCCATCACCAGGGTAACCCATCCTCCTACCACCCTCCCCTCTAAAACCTTCAGTTTTGTTTTGTTTTGTTTAAAGAAGTTTAGTCTCTTCTACTATGGTACTGGCACCAAAACAGACACATACATCAGTGAAACCGAATAGAGAGCCCAGAAATGGACCCTCTACTCTATAGCCAACTAATCTTCGACAGAGTGGGAAAGAATATCCAATGGAAAAAAAGTCTCTTCAATAAATGGTGTTGGGAAAATTGGACATCCACATGCAGAATAATGAAACTGGACCATTTTCTTACACCATAAATAGACTTAAAACGGGTGAAAGACCTAAATGTGAGATAGGAATCCATCAAAATCCTAGAGGAGAACACAGGCAGCAACCTCTTGGACCTCTGCTGCAGCAACTTCTAGATAGACACATCTCCAAAGGCAAGGGAAAGAGACAAAGATGAACTATTAGGACTTCAGCAAGATAAAAAGCTTTTGCACAGCAAAGGAAACAGTTGACAAAACCAAAAGACAGCCGACAGAATGGGAGGAGAGATTTGCAATCGTCTTATCAGATAAAGGGCTAGTATCCAAAATCTGTAAAGAACTTACTAAACTTAACACCCAAGGAAAATAATCCAATTGAGAAGTGGACAGAAGACATGAACAGACATTTCTGCAAAGAAGGCATGCAGTTGACCAACAAACACATGAAAAAAATGCCCAACGTCACTGCATCAGGGAAATACAAATCAAAACCACAATGAGGTACCAATGATATCAGTGTATTTGTCAATTAAATGTTATAAATAGTGAAGTACCACAGGAGTTCAGGGAATCAAGAAGTCATTGAAGAAGAATTGGTTGGGAAGACGGCATGACAATAAATAACGAATTGGAGAGAAAGAGAAGAAAGGAAAGTCCAGGCAGGAGAAATGGAAGTAGCAAAGATACAAAGCGAAAATTCCCAGGTAGGCTCAGTGAAGAGAAGCCAGCATTGTGCCGGAGTCATTATTGATGTTTTTATTGGTGTGGCTACTAGGGCTACAAGAGAGATGTTAGTTAGAGAAGGAAGCCTGCTGTGTCTGCTGGCAGCCTGTTACCTTGCTCATTCTTGTCTGTAGACGTTTTCCAGGAGCAGCCTGGAAAGCCAGGAGCACAGTGTAGAGGTAAAAGTCTTTTGGTCTTAGGAACGTGGCAAATGTTCTCTAGAGTAGTTTACTTTATGGTGTTTCAGATCGGCGGGACTTGGAAGCTCGTGGAAATTAATTGCATTTTAAATTCCAGTGTAATAATTTTATGTGTGTTATTTTGAAAATAGGTATTAGAAGATAACCCGAGTCATTCAGATTGGGATAGTGAGCCTGACCTGCTGAGTGACTTTAGCTGCCCTTCTTTTGTTGAAAGTGGAACAGACTCTCAGCTCGATGGTCACACTCAGAAGCCGTTCCCCATCAGCAAAGTGTCACAATCAGGTAAAAATGAGAATCAGACTATCTAGAATTTTAAAGCTGGTGCTCGCTTCGGCAGCACATATACTAAAATTAGAATTTTAAAGCTGGTAATGCACCTTAAAAATACTTTAGTCCAATCTTTTCATGTTCTAGGGAAAGGAACCTGGCCTGGCAAGAAAGAATGATTTGCTAAATCATTTGGCTAGAAGATAGGTAAATTAAATGAAATCTTAGTGTAATTTTTAGAAAGGTACATTGTTTCCACCTGAGTATTTTTGTGTAATTTTTAAAGGAACTTAAATAATACGTGCAACAAAGATTGTATATGTGTGGGCTCAGAATTTTCAAAGAAAGGTTGCAATAGAAAGATGACAGATCTTAGTCATATGGTGAGATAGGTAAGAGTCAAAGATGATATGTCCAATTTTTAAGCATAGACTAAAGCAAAACTTACCATATTGTGTGTATGTGTGTGAATTTTACTTTCTGATTTAACTAGATAAGGAGTATATTTAAGGTAACAGATATAGACCTTCTCAAGGCATTTATTCATGATTTTCATTGTTTCCACACTACATTTTTTTTTTTTTTTAAACCTGATGGAAAACAGACCTCAGAGAACATACCAGGCTCTTACTATAGATTACTAGAATCTTGATGCATGCTGATGGGGTTCTTTGGGAAATAACTTCCAAACTGTCTGGTGTTAAGGATTGTGGAAATCTGGGTTATGTGGTTATGTCACATTTTCAGCAAAACATTTTTTGTATGGATTGCTGCTTTGCAGGCCTCTTGCCCTCCAAAGAGTAAAAATTCCTTTTATCAGTATATCCGCATTACTTGCTGGACTGCACAGTGACACAGATAGCAGATAAATTACTTTCTGTGTCCAAAGAAGTAAAGGACGTAGGATCACAGAATAATTGGGCAGCGGTGAATCTTGAGTTTCTGGCTCCATGCTTTCAGGCTGGCCCAAGCTCACACTGTCCCAGACAACTAGGACTCTCAAATCATCCAAGCCTTTTAGAGCATCATGATTGTTTACCTATGTTCAGTTTTTGTTTGTGTGTTTGTTCTTTAGTAAATGAGGATCCTTAGAGCTTTATTTTATTTTGTACATTTAGAGTAACTGCGAATGTAACCCTTATTTCAAAAATCTAAAATACAAATAGTCACGAAGGAAAATCACCAGTTACTGTGTCATCTAAAAATAACCACGTTGCCGTGGTAGATCATTCCAGAAAGTTTTTTATTCACATATATAGAGAGAAAAAAGGAGTTTTATTATTTGTTTTTACAAAAATGTGTGCTGTTCATTCTTAACATTTTTTAATAAAAATCCTCCATGCATGTAATTAAAAAATGTTTATAAACTTGTTACGAAAAGATTATAGTCCCTTGTTCACCTAAATGTGTCATTCCTAAGAGGCATTCATTTTCAGCTCTTCTGCAGCTTCCATAACTCTGTAGCACACTTGGTACTACATCTTGATTTCTGCTTTATGGACATTAGCTATTAAATTCCCACTAGGAAAGATGAAATCTTGGCTCTTTCACTCAATCCTCACTGCCCCTCTCCCCATGTAGTCACCAGCACACAATTGTGCATTTTTTTAAGTTGTTTTTTTTTTTTAATTTATTTGACAGAGAGATCACAAGTAGAGAGAGATGAAGAAGCAGGTTCCCTGCTGAGCAGAGAGCCTGATACGGGGCTTGATTCTAGGACCCTGAGACCATGACCTGAGCTAAAGGCAGAGGCTTAACCCACTGAGCCCCCCAGGCGCCCCTATGATTACATTTTCTGTATATATTTTTGTTTTCCCAGAATCAATAATTACTTTGTTACTTGTTTAGTTTTCTATGTATTTTATTACCAATCTATAATTTATTACTCGTGTGTCTCCATATTTCCTCCCAGTTCTGAAAATCTCCCAAATTCTGAGATATTCTACCAGTTTCATATTCTGGAAGAAGTCTTTGGGGAACTTCTGACCTACTCTAATCTACAATGGTGTATCACTAGACCTATGACCCACCCGGCTATCTTTGGGATCTCTTTACCAGCATCCTGAAGATTCTCTTACTGCTCTTTTGTTAAATTCCTTATTTCCTTGACTGTGTTTCATCTTTTCCTGGTTTACTCCCTTGTTTTTGTGGTACATCTTTTCTTATTTTACTGAGGATATTAATATGATATTGATAATATTTCCCCTTGACTTGAATCTTTTGTTCTCTGCTTTTTGTATTAGAGGGTTTCTTCAAATGTTTATAAGCCTAATATGGCTAGTCTTCTTAAGAATGGAGACTAAAAATTGAGTGGAAGCCTTATACCCGCAGTGAGCTTTGTCGTTGTGCTGTGCGTGATCTAGCTGGACTATTTTCTTAGCAAGCCTCCAGCATTATCATCTTTAAATCTTTTCCCCCCGAGCTGGTAGGATTTTCAAGAGAAATCTCTTTGAGTCATCTGTTGGGAGGGTGTAATGCTGGCTGTTCTAGGAACCAGGTGGGTAGAAGGCCTTAAGGGCTAGTGTGGGGCTTGGGGGCTGTCTTGGTACTCAGTATGTACACTTTCACTTAATCTTCTTGTTTTTAGTAAAGTACCCTATTCTCAACTGTGTGTATGATTGACATGCCCTATTCCAGAGACCTTTTGTTTTACCCTCTCTAGAGGAGAAATTCCCAATTGTGTTCCCAGATTGGTGGGGTTTTGGGGGGCGGGGGAGGCAAGCATTTGTTGCACAGAGTTGGGGCAGGAGTCTGAACCTCTGACTGCTTCCCAGTCAACTCTTGGGCAATCTTTCTGGTGTTAGACCTACTTTCACCCAATTTCCAGGATTTAACCAATTCTGGAGCTTTCTTTAGACGTCCCCAGGGGAAAGTTACATTGGCTTATGGTTTTCCCTTCTGCCGGCTTTGAATCCGGCTTTCTCGACCCTGCTAAACCAATAATCACCTGTACATATGCTTTCCAGCTTTTAAAAATTTTATTGCTGTTGTCTTCCTTCTCCATGTTATTTGTTCTTGAGTTTATGTCTGTTTTTTAAAAATTCCTATATAATTGTTGTAGTGAGACAGAGCGGAAGCTACTATGTGTTTTCAGTCTGCCATCTTCACTGGAAGCCGCCATACATTGGAGAGCCTCTCTCTTAATTTTATGTGTGTGTGTGTATATATATTTATATGTATATATACATATAAATATATATGTGGAAGCCTTTATATATATAGATTTTTTAACATGATACTTTATTGAAATCTGCGTCTTTATAAATTCTTTAAAATTCTTTAAAAACAGTCATCCTCAAACTTTGACATCCCTCAGAATCTCCTGGAGGCCTTGTTAGAGCACAGATTGGTAGGCTCAATAATTTGCAGCTCTAATAAGTTTTCAGGTGATGCTAATGCACCTGGTCTAGGGACGGTACTTTGAGAACCACCGACTTAAGCACTGAGTGAATTGGTATGTAGTTTTCCATTGTGTAGAGTTACTTATTTAAATTTCTACTCCTGTCGCTTTGGTCGTTTTAAATTTGTTTCATATTATAAACGGTACTGCCACAACATGCCTTGACCTTGAATCTTTGCATGTTTTATTTATTTATTTATTTATTTATTTATTTTAAAGATTTTATTTTATTTGTTTGTCAGAGAGGGAGAGAGAGAAACCAAAAGCAGGGAGAGAGGTAGAGGGAGAAGTAGACTCCTCGCTGAGCAGGGAGCCCAGTACAGGACTCAGTCCCAGGACCCCAGGAATCATGACCTGAACCCAAGGCAGATGCTTAACCTACTGAGCCACCCAGGCTCCCTCTTTGCATGTTTTAAAAATCTTTTCACTCTGGTGAAAATCTTGAACCGCTGGCCTCTTTGTCACCAAATATTTATTGTATTCCTCCTTCGTGCTAGAGCCTGCTTGGGGCCCTGGGGACACAGCAATGAGCAAAGTTGTCTGCCTTCAGGGTGCTTAGATTGTTGTAGGAGGAGCTGGACAGTAAGTGCACACATTTATTTAAAAGTTCAGTTATTGATAAGTGCTATGAACAAAGGATTTATAGGACTTGGAAAGGGGGATTTTGAGAAATAGTTTAGAGAGATTTGTCCAAGAAATCGTGGAGTCTCTTGGGCTCATTCTTTTTTTTTTTTTTTAAAGATTTTATTTATTTATTTGACAGATAAAGATCACAAGTAGGCAGAGAGGCGGGGGGGTGGGGAAGCAGGCTCCCCACTGAGCAGAGAGCCCAATGCGGGGCTCGATCCCAGGACCCCAGGACCATGACCCGAGCCGAAGGCAGAGGCTTCAACCCACTGAGCCACCCAGGTGCCCCATCTTGGGCTCATTCTTAGTCCTGCTTTCTACTTATCCTGCTTCTGGCTTTAAATACCAGCTACATGCTGATGACTCAGAAATTTCTGTCTCTAGATTCTCTTGTGAACTACAGATTTTTTTTTTTTTGAACTACAGATTTTTATATTCAATTATCTACTTACCATATCCATTTGTACAGTTAATAGGATCTTACACTTAACACATGCAATTCTGAAACCTTGATTTCTTTCATCAAACCTGCTCTTTTGCCATCTCCCTTGTCTCAGTAAATGGCATTTTCATTCTCCTGGTTGCTAAGACCCAAACTGTCAGGATCACACTTGTCTTCTTTTTCTCTCATACTTCACGTTCAGTCCACTGGCAAATTCTGCTGACCCTGGCTTCAAAATATGTCCAGATTCCAACCACTTCTCACCACCTGTACTGCCACCACTCCAGTCCAAGTGCTTGTCATCGCTGTCCTAGATGATAGTGTCCTGTGTCCACTCTTGCCCTCCTATAGCTCCATTCTTCCTACAGCAACCAGAGAGAGCTTTTTAAAAATACAAATGAAATCAGGTTGTTCCTCTGTTTAAAACTCTCCAGAAACTTCTTACAATATCCAGAATAAAATCCAAAGTACAGAACATGACCTACAAAGTCCTGTGTAATATGGTTTCTTTCTCGCTTTTATTTATTTATTTATTTATTGAAGATTTTTTTTTTTTTTAATGTGACAGAGATCACAAGTGGGCAGAGAGGCAGGCAGAGAGAGAGAGAGAGGAGGAAGCAGGCTCCCCGCTGGGCGAGAGCCCGACGCGGGGCTCAAACCCAAGTCCCTGGGATCATGACCTGAGCCGAAGGCAGAGGCTTTAAACTGCTGAGCCACCCAGGCGCACCTCGCTTTTATTTATTTTTATTTATTTATGAGAGAGAGAGGGACAGAGGGAGAGAGAGAATCTTAAGCAGACTCCATACCCAGCACAGAGCCCCGCATGGGGCTCGATCTCACAATCCTGAGATCATGACCTGAGCTAAAATCAGGAGTCAGATGCTTAACCAACTCAGCCACCCAGGCACCCTCTTACTCTCTTTCTTATATCATTTCCTACCACTTTCCCTTTACCCATGATGCTCTCACCACACTGGCTTTCTTGCTGTTCTTTCCCGCACCCCCCCACCCCCCCGCCGAAGATTTTAGTTATTCAGAGTGTGTGTGAGCGGGGGCAGGGACAGAGGGAGTGGGAGAGAGAATGTCAAGCAGACTCCATGCTGAGCTCGCAGCCTGATGCAGGCTGGATCCCTTGACCCTAAGACCATGACCTGAGCTGAAACCAAGAGTCAGATGCTCCACTGACTGAGCCACCCAGGCACACCCCCGTCGTCCACCGGCTCTTGCTGTTCCTTTAATTCACTCCTGCTGATGAACTCGGTGTTCTTCCTGAGGCTCTCAGGAGTTATTCTGAGTTCAGTCAGGTCTCTACTCAGATGCTGTCTTCCCCAAGAGGCTTCACTGACCACTCATATAAAGTCGCACCTGTCTCTTCTCTTTCCATCACTTTGTGTGCCCCTACATGGCTGTTTTTCTGCGTGGCACTTACCACTGTCTGTCAGTTGTGATTTTTTTCTCTGTTTAGTGACCATCTCCCATTACTAGAATGTAAGTTGGAAGGGATGTGAGACACTTCCCTGTCATTTCCCCAGACCTAGAATGGTGGCACAACAGTGAGATGAGTGAGTGTTGAGTGAATGAACGAGGGCAAGTAATGTCCTGTGGTTAGGGTGGCTGGGGGATGGGAGCAGGAGGAGGTGCTGCCCTAGCCAGTGTCTTGGAGAGCCTCTCAGACCTTCAGAGGGACATGGGGGGTAGGGACTGCATCAAAGCAGTTACATACTTTTTGTTTTGCTTTGTAATTGTTTATTCTTGTGTTTATTTGAAAAATTGTTCCTATTCACTCTAAAAAATTCAAGCAGGTCACATCCCTCTTAAGAATCTCTGGCCATTGGGGCGCCTGGGTGGCTCAGTGGGTTAAGCCGCTGCCTTTGGCTCAGGTCATGATCTCAGGGTCCTGGGATCGAGTCCCGCATCGGGCTCTCTGCTCAGCAGGGAGCCTGCTTCCCTCTCTCTCTCTCTGCCTGCCTCTCTGTCTACTGTGATCTCTCTCTGTCAAATAAATAAATAAAATCTTTAAAAAAAAAAAAAAAAAAGAATCTCTGGCCACTCCTCTCCTATAAAGAGCCAGTGATTACCTTTTTGGTCGATTTCCTCTAAGCCATCATTGCTCTTTATTGCCAGTTGTTCTTTTAAAGATTGTATCAATTATAACTTGATTTTAAGATATTGAAAATGCTTCCTTCGATTCTTTTTGTCGTTTTCCTTCTTTTGTTGTCCAAATAGTTACTTGCACTTAAAAAAAAAAAAAATCTCTCTTTATCCCCTAAGAAACAGCATCCATCTGTTCTGGATCTCTCGATGGAGTCGAATATTCGCTACGAAAGGAGAAGGGAATCGTGAAGATGACAGTGCCAAGGACACTTGCTTTTTGCTATCTGTCTTTACTGTGGCAGAGAGAGACAATTACTCTTTCAGATCTTTTGAGGTAAGCTCGACCTCTTGTATAATGATGTCTTTGCTGATTATCTGTGTGAACCAGGGGACAACCTTTGGATATCTTGAATTTTACAAGGCTTACATTGAGGGAGAGACAGGAAAGATTGGGTAGCCTGAGTTCTAGTTCTGAAATGTAATCTTCTGGCTGGTAACTCATCTCCTTGCTTTCCTTATTCATATAGTGAAATAATGGTATTTACCTTACACAGGATGTTGGAAGATTAATTATCTCGTGTGAGATAATTAATGTGAGTCTAAAGACAAAAAGTGACACTTAGGTAGCTTAGTGGTAGTATTAAGTGTTTTGCATTTCTAAGAGAGAAGATGAACAGATGACCTTCCTGTTGGCAAATGGTCATTAGTAGCCCCACAGCAGCTTGCACTGGTGTCCGTAAGAGCTACAGTGTAGGTTCTCTGTGTTTACAAAATAAACTGAGAACAAAAGTATTAGAAAAACCTGTTAGTGAATGGTCAGTATTTACTTTTTTTCAAGATAATTTACAGTGTTTTATAGTTAATAAGTTAATTAGGGCATCATGTATAAGACTTTCTCATTAAATAGAAGATAGGCCAAAATCATTAGTGGGTTCCTATCTGCCTTGCTTTATATGTATTCTAAACAATAACATTTGCGTTTACTCAGTGCATACAGTGATTTTTACAAGCACAGATTTGGAACCAGACTCCTGGGTCTGAATCCCAGCTGTGCCACTTATATGTGACCTTGAGTAAATTATTTAATTTCTCTCTGCCTCTGTTTCATCCTTGGTGAAATGGGGCTGATGATAACATCTACCTTGCAGAGTTGTAACTACTTCCAGTAATTATTGCTGCACAAAAAGCACTCAGGACAGTGCCTAGCACATAATAAGAACTCAGTGCTAGCTATTATTTTGTTTTCTTCTTCTTCATCATCATCAGTACTAGGTTCTTTGATGAAATAAAATAACCTCCAGTAAATGATGATAGTGCCTTTGAATTTGGCCACATCAACCAACTAACAAGGCTTTTCTCAGAGGTTATTAATTCCGCATGCAGATAGTCCATGATTCAGTGAATTTTACTGTTAAGTTAAAAACCTCACCTTGCTCTATATGCCTTCATTGGGTGATCTCATCTTCCAAGGCCTTAATTACCATCTATATGATGATGACTACGCCTAAATTTATATCTACAGCCCAGACTTGTCTAGTAAGGGTTAGACCCATATATTCATATATACAACTGCCTGTGGGACACTACTTAGGTGTCTTTGTGGTATCTCAAAATCAGAATGACAAAAAGAAGTTCATCTTTCATCATCTTTCTCCTCAGTCCAGCTCATTCTCCAGTGTTCTTTTTTTTTTTTTTTCCTCGTAAATATCCCACACTCCATTTCTTCCTATCCAGAAACTTAAGATTCATCCTTGACTCTTTTTTCTCCCCAGGGCTCCAGTCAGTTGTTACATCCTGGCAATTATCCTTCCCAAACAGCCCTTGAAACCATTTTTTCTCCCCATTCCCTCCATATCTTCACCAGGATTACTTAGCAACCTCCCAAGTGGGCCCTGTGTCCCACGGTCTTGTGCCTCACCTGTCCCTTTTCCTTTCCATAGCCCAGTGGTCTTACAGAAACAATAATCAAATCATGTCGCTCAAGCTGGGTAGAGGGGCAGTCCAGCTACTCAGGGCAATCTCTAAGGGAGTAACGGGACTCCTAGATGCCTAACAAGATGGACAAAATAATATTCACCCGTAATTCTTCTTAGGGAGAATATTAGCTGTGGTTGGAAGGGTAGGGGTAATAAGATCCTACACATTTGTCTCTCTCCCTCTCTCTTACTGTTCCTCCTCCTCCTTCTTTCCTCCTCTCCCTTTAAGGAGAATTCTGAAGTGCCTTCAGGGAGATTGGATCTGATTAGCTGGAGGGCTCTTATTTTGCTCTGTGGGACATACACATTTGGGAACTTGAGCCTAAGTGCTTGGAGCAACAGGAAAGGGACTGTTCCCTCTGCTCCTCCTTCTCTGTGTTACTCAGAGAAGGAGCTCTAAGTCACAGCTTCTCAAAGTGTGGCTCCCTGACCACCAGCAGCAGCAGCACCTAGGAACTTACAAGTGTGTAAATTCTAACCAGATTCTAACCCATTCTAATCAGAATCAGAAACTCTGGGGGAAGGGCCTGGTAACTCTGTTTTAATAAGCCATCCAGGGGATTCTTACAGATGCTGACATTTGAGAACTACCGCCAAACAGAGAAAAAGTATTTAAAAAAACAGTGATGTGAAGGAAATATATCATTAGTCTAGCCCAATACCCCTATACCTTGACATCCTGTATGGAGATGGAGGAGGAGAATGACATCCTGTATGTCATTCCCCAGTTTAAATCCTTTAGCAGCACCCATAGTCCGTAGTATAAATTCACAACTCCTAAAGTAGCCTTTAACTGACCCTGTCTACAGTGCCTGGGTGGCTCAGTTGCTTGGGCATCCAGTTCTTGATTTTGGCTCATGTCATGATCTGAGTCATGGGATCAAGCCCTGTGTCAGGTCTGTGCTCGGTACGGAGTCTGCTTGGGATTCTCTCCCTCTGCCCTTCCTCCTGCTCGATCACTCTGTTTATCTCTCTCTCCCTCAAATATATTTTTTAAAGATTTTATTTATTTGAGAGAGAGAGAGAGAGCACAATCAGGGGAGAGGCAGAGGAAGAGGGAGAAGCAGACTCCCTGCTGAGAAGAGAGCCCCATGCAGGGCTTGGTGCCGGGACCCGGGATCTTGACCAGAGCTGAAGGCAATAGCTTTACCGACTGAGCCACCTGGGCAGGTGTCCCCTCAAATAAATAAATCTTTAAAAGAATAAAAATAAAGAACCCTGCCTACCTAGTGATAACAACAATAAATAAAAATAGTCAATGTGTACTCATTCCACAAATATTTACTGAATACCGACTAGATGCAGGCATTGTTCTAGAGTCTAGACCCTTGAATTACAGTGATGAACCATAGAGAACAGGTTCCTGCTCTCATGAAGTTCAAGACTGAAGGAGGAGATAGACAAGCATATAAATAAGTAATGATAAAACAGTGGAGTGCTATGCAGAAGACTGAAATCACACAGTGGCTGCTGCTTTAGACTGGTCATGAGGGAAGGGCTCCCTGAGAAGCACTGTGAGTGGAAGTAGCAGGTGAATATCCGCAGTGCTAGCCCCAAGTAGAGGGAGGTTGCTAGTGGCAAGCCCTCAAGCAAGAGCAAGGTCTGTGGGATCAAGGAGCAGAGGAGGCTCGTGCGACAGGAGTAAGAATTTGAAGGGGCAGTCCGAGGGGCAGTGGGAGGGTGAGGACAGAGAGGGACTAAGCGGGGACCAGGGACAGGTCTTTGTGGGCCCGGCTAGGTGTGTGGGTTTTTTTTAAATTGAAGTATAATTCATATACAGTAAAATTCACCCTTTTAAATGTGCAATTCAGTGGTTTTCAGGATATTTACAAGGTTGTGCAACCATCACCTCTATTTCCAGATCATCACTTTAGAAGGAAACCCCTTAAATACTCATTAGGAATTTGGCTTTTGAGTCCAATAGTAAGCCCCTGCAAGGTTTTAGCAGGGGAAACGTTCTCTGACCATTCAGGCAGCTAGGAGGAAAATGGATTCTAGAGAGGCAGGGGTGAAAGCAGAGAGACCCAGGTGGTCTTTTGCTGTACTTCTGGCAAGAGGTAGCGGTTTGGAGAGGGTGGTAGCAGTTGAAATGGAGCGAGGTGAGTGGGCTCTGGGTATGTTTTGCAGATAGACATGACCTAATTCCAGTGCAGTGCTTCTTCAGTTATCTGTGATAAAGAATCAGTTTGTTAAATTTCACATCTACCGCAGATTGAAACTTTTGAAAAGCACAACAAATTATAAATAGAGACTGTTTTCAGGTGACAGGGCCAGGAGGGGCATATGGGATGCTTTTAGTGTATGGTAGTTCCTCTGTCAGCTTCCTGGCTTGATTGAGAGACTCATCTGATGATAGTTAAGAAAATGAAATTGGGGACGCCTGGGTGGCTCAGTTGGTTGGACGACTGCCTTCGGCTCAGGTCATGATCCCGGAGACCCAGGATCGAGTCCCGCATCAGGCTCCCAGCTCCACGGGGAGTCTGCTTCTCCCTCTGACCTTCTCCTCGCTCATGCTCTCTCACTGCCTCTCTCAAAAATAAATAAATAAAATCTTAAAAAAAAAAAAAAAGAAAAAAGAAAAAAAAAAAGAAAATGAAATTGATTATTCGGAGCTTTGATTCAATAGCTATTTTTTGAAAAAGTGTATTTTTCTAAAAGGAAATTTTTAAAAAACTGATTGAACTTGAAAAGAGATTATGAGCAGCACTATTATAAATGGTGAAAATTGTTAAAACCCCAGATGGCCAAGACTTTTCTGTGTAGATGTCTCAGTTTTTCATTCCTCCCCCTGCTCCCACAGCTCTGTGCGTGTGCCTCTGTGGGGCACTGCGGCAGTATCTTTACTGAAGCATCCACAGGCTGTCTGCCTGTCCCGCTAGGGCCGTGGTGGGGGCTTTTCATGTTTTATTGACTCTCAACTAACCCTCACACAGGGCTGGCATATGTGTATTATCACATGGGGGCAATGACTGTGTAAATTATGAATATATTAACGTCATGGAACACTAAATATAATAGTTATAAAATGATAACCATGTAATGCATCCTGTGTATGAGATAATATTAAACCAAGAATATAGTTCTAAAATAATATGAATACTGATTACTACGTACACATATTTTTAAGTAAATTAAAGAAATGAACGAAAACCTAGATGAGTATGATTTTCCCTATAGCGCTGTTCTAAAGAAGCCTGCTTTATTGTTAAACTTCATAAAACACCATTTTTACATAATATTTAATTCTCAACTTTCAGTAGACTAAAAAATTAAATCACATTTTTAATTTGAAATAACGTTGAATCAATATTGTTCATTCACACACAGAAAGCTAGAAGCTAGATGTCAGCTTAGCTATAACAACAACAAAGATTTCAATGTAAAACATTTGTATACTAACATACTCCTGTCTTTATCTTATTTTTTTTTTAACTGTTGTCATATTTTAAAAATCTAATAGATGGAGTACCTGGGTGGCTCTGTTAGTTGTGTCTGCCTTTGGTTCAGGTCATGATCCCAGGGTCCTGGGATTGAGCGCTGTATCGGGCTCTCTGCTCAGTGAGGAGCCTGCTTCTCCTTCTCCCTCTGCTCCTTCCCCCACTTGTGCATGCTCGCTCTCTCTCTCTCTCTCTCTCTCTCTGTCAAATAAATCAATAAATAAAATCTTAAAAAAAAAATCTAATAGATACGTATATATGGCCTAGGTTGCAATACCCCCATTCCTCATTCTGTATTCTTCCCTACTTTATTTTTCTCCTTGCCATCGTTACCTACTTAACATACTATAGATTTCATTCATTTGTTTTATTTGTCATCTCTTTTCATGAGGACATAAAACTCCTTGGGAGCAAGAATGTTTTCCTATTTTGTTCATTGCTGTATGCCCACAGCCTCAAATAGTGCTGGGTTTTAGTACTCGATAAATTTCTGTTGACTTAATGCATGAATTGCAAATAAATATGTATGTGTATTTATTTATATATATGTGCTGTTTTCTCCAAACTCAATCATTTACTCAGAATATTTGATCAGCTGCTGTGTACTGGACGTTGGGATGGAGTGGTGAGCAAACAGGCAAGGTCCCTTTACTGGATTACTGCTAAGCAAGCATCTGTTGTGCACTGTCATAGGGACTGAGGACAGACGGGTAGACAAGATCAGTTTTCTTTTTCTTTTTTTTTTTTTTTAAAGATTTTATTTATTTATTTGACAGACAGAGATACAAGTAGGCAGAGAGGCAGGCAGAGAGAGAGGAAGGGAAGCAGGCTCCCCACAGAGCAGAGAGCCCACTGCGGGGCTTGATCCCAGGACCCTGGGATCGTGACCTGAGCTGAAGGCAGAGGCTTTAACCCACTGAGCCACCCAGGTGCCCCCAAGATCGGTTTTCTAACAAGGAAAATGGATCCAGGAAGGTCTCCTTAAGAGAGTGATTTAGAAGAAGAGTGCATGCTCATCATGTGAAGGGTGCTAGGGGTAGAAGGATGCCGTGTCTGCAAGCCTGGTGGTGAATTGACAAATAAGATATATACTTCATAGAAATAGTTCATCTAGTTGGTCAGAAACTTCAAGATATTATTAGACAATTGGCTAAATGTTTTCTCCACACATGGGTGCAGAGACTAATCTTTTCAGATTTATCCTCCCTAAAAACATGTGGGAGACGCAGCGGGCTCAACTGGTTCTCACCTCATCTGTGAAACGCATCTCAGCTCTTTTGTCCTGCTTTGCTGAATCGGTACATATCTCTTACTGACACTTTCTTTTCGAAAATACAGATTTGTTGAAGAGGGCCACATTCCTTACATAAATGCTTTTCAGCATTTCCCAGAAGAGATGAAATTATATGGGCGCGACAAAGGAATTTTTGCTATAGAGGCAAGTTATTTTCTTTTTTACTTTGTAGTCACTAATGAGACACAAAAATAGTATGGTGATTTGTATTCCTTTCCTGACTTATTCTTTGGTGTTGGGAGTTTTAAAAAATGGCATCTAGTTTTTGTTCTGCCCATATGTAGAACATTAGTCATAACTTAATGAGGGCTGGGATTGTTATTTTTTAATTTCCACATGTGGTCTCTTGTAATCCCTTAGGTTGTCCTGAACATACAGCTACGGTGTGAGGTGTGTGAGCTGTCAGGAACTGTTTGGTTGACACTGAACTTCAGAAGTTTTCTATCGAGACTTTTAGGTGGTTTCACATTTTTAAAAGACATTTTTTGTTAGTTGCATACTATATTGCTTTTGAGAGAAGAGAAGAAAGTTATTCTCTTGTTTCAAGAGGTGCTATTTTAAGTCCTTCGCCTCTTGGTCTTTTTCTAGATCTGTTTTCAGATGTCTCCAACGGAAGGACTTCTGCGCTTTAATTACCAGTCTTTATCGCTATGTGTAGTGCTCAAAGATTATCTTCTCTTTGTTCTTCATCAGAAGGTTGTCAGGATACTAAGTATTAACATTAAATATTATCCTGTTTGCCCACTTAAGGAATTATTTTTATAGGCCCTCCTAACCTTCACAGCCTTACATTGTTTGTGGTTTAATTCAAGAGACGTTTGTGATTCTTACCAACCCCTGCCTAAGTGTGGTTCACTGTCATCTCAGTTGTACGTCTGAGTAGACACCTCAGGAAGACAGAATGAATGCCAGAGCCATGCGGTTAGTGATCCCAGACTTGGAACCGTAGTACCTGCAACCTTTTACTCATTGTATCGTCTTTGGCTCCGTGCGCCTGCCACTCCGCCCTCCTTTTTACACTTGTTCCTCTAAACACTTAAGTAGGTGCTGTGAAAATATAATTATGTGAAGTACTACTTTTGAAGCATTTGAGCCAGAAGTGATGGATGATTGGAAATGCAGATAAACAAGCGCACAACATTCCGGAACATTGTACGTCTGCATTGAATTTAGAGTACTGCCACTACGAGTGATTCGTAGGTAACGTGAGATTTTTAAACCAGAAACGGCTTTACTTTCAGAACCTCTTGTGCAGGAGCAGTTCCTGGGGATTGAGAGAGAGGAAGCAAGTTTGGGGCTGGATCCCCAGGGCTGCTTCCGCATTGGCATCATTTATTCCACAGCCAGGAGAGATGACGGGACAGCTCCACGCGCGCTTGTGGTGGCGCCTGTCCACGGCAACCCAGGGAGGCAGGTATCGCCGCCGAAGAAATAGTAACAGTGGTGGACTTATTCTGTATGAGGCCCTCTTACGTATTTTATAAACTCTTTTATTATTTATATCAACCCTATGAAGTGTGTATTATTCTTTAAGATTTTATTTATTTGAGAGAGACAGATAGTGACAGCGACAGCAAGAGAGCACAAGCAGGGGGAGAGGTAAGGGAGATGGAGAAGCAGACTTCCTGCTGAGAGTTTGATATGGGGCTGGATCCCAGGACCCTGAGATTATGACCTGAGCCAAAGGCAAACGCCTAACCAGCTGAGCCACCCAGGTGCCCCCATATTATCATTATTATTATTATTATTATGCTTGTTCTACAGATAAGGAAACTGAGACACAGAGAGATTAGGTAACTTGCCTGGTCCCCTCACTCTGAGCATAGTCCAGCATGGCCAAGGCAGCCTTAGTTTGGAGGGAGACAAAAAAAGTGGGACCATACCGAGCGTTGAGGGTGGGGTGAGGGGTGGGGCATGGAGGGCAGGGAGAGCAGGGCCAGGAAGTGGAAGTAGGTTATTGAGGTAATAAAGAAGCTCCAGATTGGGAGGGGGGTGGGGCAGCGCCTGCATGGCCCGGTTCGCTAAGCTTTTGACTCTCAGTCTTAGCTCTTGATCTCAGGGTCGTGAGTTTGAGTGAGTTTGGGCTCCCGACTGGTTGCCAAAACCAAGAGGTGGGCCTGTGGAAGAGACGGCAACCAGAACCAGAAGGCCGGGGATAGAGGATCCAGCTGGAGGGTGGCCCAGGCTGGAAGCGACAGTGTGGGTACACATGTCCTGGCATGAAGCACAGGCTAGGTAGCCGGAATAGCCTTCCTGAATGATGGGTCTTCGTGACAATTTTCTTAGCTTGGGCAGAATTCTGATCATTTCTTTTTAATTTTTATTTTTAAAAATTTTAGGGACGCCTGGATGGCTTGGTCGTTAAGTGTCTGCCTTCGGCTCAGGTCACGATCCCAGGGTCCTGGGATCAAGCTCCGCGTCGGGCTCCCTGCTCGGCATAGATCCTGCTTCTCCCTCTCCTACTCCCTCTGCTTATGTTCCCTCTCACTGTGTCTCTTTCTGTCAAATAAATAAAATCTTCAAAAAAATTTTTTAAACCCAACTGCAGTTGACATACGACGTTCCGTCAGTTTCAGGCGCGCAGCAGAGTGGTTTAGCACGGTCTCTGCGTTTCGCTGCGCTCACCACAAGCGTAGCTTCCATCTGTCACCATACAAGGCTACTACAGTGTCACCAACTGTAGTCCGTGTGTTGTACTTCTCACTCTGGTGCCTTCCTCATCCCGTAACTGGAGGGTTGCGATAATTTATGTAAAGGACTAGGGACACAGAGGACACACCGTGTTTCCAGTCCCCAGCTAATTTTCCGGAGATGTGGCGGGATAGCTGAACAGCAGTCACCTCCGGCAGGCATTTTCCAGGCACAAGGTGCCCCTGCCGCCTCCGAAGCCCTGCCTGCCTCTAGAAAAAGAAAAACACTGGTTTTAGAGGTTGATTAGTTTTTCATCTTTTTAAATAGCATCCCGTGTTCAGTGAGACACGTCTGGATTTCCTGGGCATGCCTTGGGCAGTACTGATGCTACCCTAAGACTGTCATATAGAAGGTGTTTTTTGTTTATTTGTTTTGGTAATTGATTTGAAAATCTGTATAATTCACTAATTAGTAATTTCAGTTTTAGCTGCTAAAAAATTGTTCATGGCTAGACATTTAGTTCAGTAGTTCTTGGTGTGTGTCTTTACACTTCAGTGTTTCTGGAGGGACCAGTGGAACTCAGTTACCATTTTTGCATTAATCTCTCCAGTGGAGTCTTGGCTAACAAAAAATTCTCTCATTCTTCTCTTTCCCTCACTTACTCTCCTCTGCCCTTCTTTCCCTCCCTTCCCGTCCCACCCTTCCTTCTCTTCTCCCTTAGCCTCCAGTCCAGTCTGTATCTGACATTCTAATGACTAGGCTTTAGCCTGATTTCTCAGAACCATTCATCACTCAAGTTACATTGATCATTTTTGCTAGGTTTAGATAATTCTTACTTTTTCTGGTGCCTAAAATTACTTTTTCTGGTGCCTAATATTACTTATTACTTATGATAAGCTTCTCAGGAATAAACACCAGAAACTTTTATATGGAATCATGAAATATTAAAGCTGGAGGAAAATTTAAACATCACTTAGTCCACATTTCTTCGTTTTCCAGTAAGGAAACAGGTCTAAGGAAGAATGTGACTTGGGAATAGGTAAACCTCTACTTACTTCAGTAGTTTTTGTGCGGATTATTTGAGGTAATATCTTCAAAATGTAGGTATATCATAGACATTGAAGTGGTCATTGCTTCCAGGTCCCAGGATGCAAAAGCTTTTCCTCTAAGGAAAAAATTAAGAGTTATCCTCAAGCTGCTCAGAGGAAAAAAATGTATCATTTTTGGAAATTAAAATTTTCATTTTAAAACTCTGTTAAAAACAAAACAAAAAATCTTTATGTGCCCATTTCTGAATTTGCTGCAAGGAGATGCCAGGAATTTCATGGATATGACTCTCGCTTTTCATTACAGTGTTTTATAATTTTAGTTACCATAAATTCAGCTTCTTGCAAAGGATCTTGCTTCCTCTGCTAACTTTATACTCTTGGGAGTGGTAGCTAACCAGTAATTTCCTTTTAAGTTAAGAAATTTGGTTTCACTTTATACTCAAATAGACACTCAAGTCTCACTCTATAGAAATAATTATTTTAAAAAATATATACCTTGTCCTTTCAGATAGTAATAGATCCCATGATTGCCAAATGTTGAAATGACTGCAGGAGTGACGTATAATGCACACAGAACCAAGAGACTGCTGTGGGGTTTGCCAGTGTGGCTTACGTTTCCCAGAAGCTCAGCTGAAGCCTTTAGCTGAGGTTGGCTTTGCCCTCCGATGGGCAGCATGGGAGGGAGTGCCTGCGTTTACAGCCATGCTTATTTCTAGTGCTGTTTCGGTCTTGGAGCCTGAAATACTATCTTCTCACTATGGTATCAAATCTAGGCTCTTCTCTGCCCCTCCTAAATTTTTTTTATTTGAGACTTTAATTTTATAAATTAAGAAACAAGATTAGTTATTTTATATTTACTTGTGTGTTTCATTTTTGCTCTGAAATCATTCAGATACTAATTTTTACTCATCCTATTGGTTACCAAGACAGGTGGATTGTAATCTC
The DNA here is from genome assembly GCA_004024625.1 of Mellivora capensis. Taxonomy (NCBI): domain Eukaryota; kingdom Metazoa; phylum Chordata; class Mammalia; order Carnivora; family Mustelidae; genus Mellivora; species Mellivora capensis. Next base: position 128,097 of record PISX010000224.1, on the reverse strand, counting down.
CGACTCCTAGGATTACAGCTTCTTCTTTCACGTTCTGTCAGTTTTTGCTTCAGGTATTTTGGAGCTCAGGTGCATAATAATTAGGATATTTTGTCTTCTTGATGAACTGACTCTTCTCACTATGTAATGTCCTTTTCTTCCCCCCCAGAATATTTGTTTTCATATCTACCTTGTCCAATGTTAATTTAAAAAGAATGTTTGCCTAAAATACCTTTTGGAACTATTTTATTTGTAACCTATCTGTGTCTTTATATTTAAAATGGCTTCCTGGTAGTCAGTTTGTAGTTATCTTGATTTTTTTAATTTATGCAGTCTGATATTCTCTGCCTCAGAATTCTGTGTCTGACCATTGACATTGAATGTGATTATAGATATGATTGGGTTTAAATCTACTGTCCTGCTGTTATTTGTTCCATCTAGTATTTATTCTGTCTTTCTTCTTTTCCCACCTTCTTCTGAATCGACTTTTTTTTAATGATTCTATTTTATCTCCATTGTTGATACATTAACTACACCTGTGGAGTTTTGTGTGCGTGAGATTGCTCTAGAGTTTAGAACGTTCGTCTTTAACTTACCACAGTCTGCCTCAAGTACTAGTATACCAGTACATGTATAAAGTAGGACCTTTTCGACAATATACTTTCATTTCCCTGCTCCCATCTTCTAGTGTCAGGCATTTTACTTTTTTTTTTTGTACAATTTATATTTTATATTTGAGAGAGAAAGAGAGAGCTTGAGGGAGAGAGGCAGAGGGAAAAGGAGAGAGAGAATCCCAAGCAGACTCCCCACTGAGCATGGCACAGACCCCAGGCTCAGTCTCATAACCCTGAGACCATGACCTGAGCCAAAATCAAGAGTGGGACGCTTAACCGACTGAGCCACCCAGGTGCCTCTCAGACATTTTACTTTTATCTGTTATAATTTTCACAATGCATTAGATTATTTTTGCTTTAAAAAATCATTTATCTTTTTAAGAAATTAAAATGGGTAAAATGATTTTGTATTTACCTACGTATTTGCTATTTCTGGCATTCTTGTCTAAAAAAGTCCTTTAACATTTTCTTACAGTATAGATCTGTTGGCAGTGAATATTTTCTTGGCATTTCTTGGTCTAAAAAAGTCTTTATTTGCCCTCATTTTTTTAAGAAGATTTTTTATTTATTTGAGAGAGCGAGAGTGTGAGCATGAGCCGGGGAGAGGGGCAGAAGGAGTGGGAAAAGCAGACTCCCTGCTGAATAGGGAGCTGGACGTGGGGCTTGATTGCAGGACCTCAGGATCACAACCTGACTTAACCTACTTAACTTACTGAGCCACCCAGGCACCCCTTGCCCCCATTTTTGAAAAGACATTTTCACTAGTACAGAATTCTGGGTCTGTACTTAATTTCTTTCAGCACTTTAAAGATGTTTCATTTTCTGCAGGCCTACCTGGTTTCTTTCTTTCTTTCTTCCCCGGCCCCTGAGCTTTATTGAAGGATAATGGGCAAAATGGTAAGATATTTAAAGTGTGCATCATGGTGGTTTGCTCTGTATGTAGCTCGTGAAGGGATTCCCCCATCGAGTTGACTAACACATCCATCACCTCACACAGTTGTCTTTTTGTGTGTGTATGAAGTCATTTAAATTCTACCTTCCCAGCAAATTTCAATTGTATAATACGGTGTTATCTTCTGTAATCACCATGTTTTACATTGGATCCTCAGACCTTAGTCATCTTATAGCTGAAAGTTTGTAACCTTTTACTGACCTCTCCCTGTTCCCCCAACCCCAGCCCCCTGGGAACCACTTTTCTACTCGCAGTTTCTATGAGTTCAGTGGTGTTTTTGTTTTTTAAGATTTGACATATAATTGATACCATGAAGTATTTATCTTTCTCTAGATTATCCAACTTAGCTTAATGTTTTCAAGGTCCATCCATGTTGTCACAAATGGCAAGATTTCCTTCTTTCTTGCCGCTGAATAATGTTGCATTTTGTGTGTGTGTGTGTGTGTGTGTGTGTGTGTGTGTGTGTGTGTCTCATGCGTTCTCTATCCATTCATCTGTGTTTGGACGCTTAGGTTCTTTATCTTGGCTGTTATGAATAATGCTGCAATGAACATGGAAGTGCAGGTATCTTTTTGAGATCCTTTTTCATTCCTTTGGAAGTATATCCGTAAATGGGAATGATGGATCATATGTATGGTAATTATATTTTTAATTTTTTTAGGAACCTCCATACTGTTTTTCATAATGGCTGCACCAAATTACATTCCCACTAACAGTGCACAAGGGTTCTCTTTTCTTCCATAATCTAACCAACACTTGTTATCTTGTTTTTTTGGTGGTAACCATTCTAACGGGTATGAGGTAACATCTCATTGTGGTTTTAATTTGTATTTCCCTGATGATCTGTGATACTGAGCGTCTGTTCATGTACGTGGTGTTCATTGGTATGTCTTCTTTGGAAAAATGTCTACTCAGTTCCTCTGCTCCTTTTTAAATTAGATTATTTATGCTATGAAGGCTTGTGAGTTCTTTATATTTTTTTGGATAAATCAGATACAGGATTTGCAAATATGTTTTCCCATTCCATAGGTTGCCTTTTCATTTTGTTGGTGGTCATCTTTGCTGTGCAGAAGCTTCGTAGTTTGATCTAGTCCTACTTGTTTATCTTTGCTCTTGTTGTCTTCACTTTTGGTGTCAAATCCAAAAACTCAGTGCCAAGATTGATGTCAAAGAACATGCCCCCTATGTTTTCTTCTGGGAGTTTTTTGGTTTCAGGTCTTAAATTTAAGTCCTTATTCCATTTTGAGTTGATTTTTGTGTATGGTGTTAAATGGTGGTCCAATTTTACACTTTTGCCTTGTGGCTGTCCGGTTTTCCCAGCACCATTTGTTGAAGACACTATCCTTTCCCCATGTATATTCTTGGCTCCTTTGTTGTAAATTAATTCACCATATATGCATGGATTTATTTTTGGGCTCTCTATCCTGTTCCTTTGATCTATGTGTCTTTTTATGCCAATACCATACTGTTTTGTTACACTAGCTTTGTTATGTAGCTTGAAATCAGAAAGTGTGATGCCCTCAGCTTTGTTCTTTCTCAAGATTGTTTTTTCGAGGGCACCTGGGTGGCTCAGTGGGATAAGCCTCTGCCTTCGGCTCAGGTCATGATCTCAGGGTCCTGGGATCGAGCCCCGCATCGGGCTCTCTGCTCAGCAGGGAGCCTGCTTCCCTCTCTCTCTCTCTGCCTGCCTCTCTGTCTACTGTGATCTCTCTCTGTCAAATAAATAAATTAAAATCTTAAAAAAAAAAAAAAAAAGAAACACAACTGATTTTCATATATTGATTTTGTATCCTACAATTTACTGAATTTCTTTACTAGTTCTATAGTTTTTTGGTAGTCTTTATAGAGTTTTCTATATGTGATATCATGCCATCTGCAAATAGAGACAGTTTTACTTCTTTCTTTCTAATTTGATGCATTTCATTTGTTTTTGCTGCCTAATTGTTCTAGCTAGGACTTCTAGTACTATCTGGAATAAAAGTGGCGAGAGTAGGCATCCTTGTCTTGTTCCTGATCTTAGAGGAAAAGTTTTTAGCTTTTCATCATTGAGTATGCTGTTAGCTGTGGGCTTGTCCGATATAGGCCTGCCTGATTTTTGATTCTTATCTTTTCTAGTCTGTCAGTCTTATCTCTTCTATTCTCCATGTAATGTGTCTTTTTTCCTCCAGCTGCTTTTAAAAGTTTTCTTCTTATCACTGTTTTTCATCAGTTGGATTGCGATGTGCCTTGGCATGGTTTTCTTTATGTTTTTTCTGCTTGGGGTTCACTGACCTCAGATCTGTGACTATATATAGTTTTCATCAGATTTGGAAATTTTTCATTCATCATTTCTTTAAATATTTTTTTCTGTCCTCCCCTTGATTTTTTGGGGGGATACCAGTTACATGTTAAACCATTTGATAATGCTCACAGCTCACTAAGGCTTTGGGGTTTTTTGGATTTGTTTGTTTTTTAAAGATTTTATTTGACAGAGAGAGAGATCACAAGTAGGCAGAGAGGCAGGCAGAGAGAGGGAGGGAAGCAGGCTCCCTGCTAAGCAGAGAGCCCGATGCGGGGCTCGATCTCAGGACCCTGAGACCATGACCTGAGCCGAAGGCAGAGGCTTAACCCGCTGAGCCACCCAGGTGCCCTTTTTGTTTGTTTTTTATGTCTTCTTTCTCAGTGTGTTTTGTTTTGGACAGTTTCTATAGTCATGTCTTCAGTTTCACTGATTTTTGAGTGTCTAATCTGCTGTTAAATCCAGTAAGTGTGTTTCTTATTTCAGGTCCTATGCTTTTCATTTCTAGAAGTTTCATTTTAGTTTTATTTTCTCCATTTCCCTCATTATGTTTGTTTCCTTGTACATCCTTGAGCATATTGACCATATTTATAACAGATATTTTAAGAGTCTTGTCCACTCTATTCTGTTGTCTCTGTTACTGCTGGGTATGTTTCTGTTGATCGCTTTATCTCTTGATTATGTGTTGGATTTTCCTGCGTCTCTTCATGCCTGGTAATTTTTGATTGGATGCAGACGTTGTGAACTTTATGTTGTTGAATACCGGATTTTTGTTCTGGTATAATTAGGTAATATGGAGAACATTTTGATCCTGTAGAAGCTTGTGTTTAAGCTTTTTCATTGCTGGTCCGAGGGCCTTTATTCTGGAACTAACTTATCCTTGCTGCTATGGCATGTTCCCTCAGAAGGTTCCATCCAGTGCCCCCAGCATTACGCCACAGTCTTTCCACTGCAGCTGGTGCCTTGTCTGAGCTCTGGGAATTGTTTAGATTCATTAGGAAAGAATCCAGTGATATTTTTTTCCTTGGCCTTAGGTTTTTCCTCATACAGCATGAATCAGTGCTCAGCCAAAGACCTTAGAGGACCTCTTTGCAGATCTCCAGAGTTCTCTCTGTGTATGGTTTTATCCTTGCAGTACTCTTCCTGCAAAGTGTAGCCACCTCAGCTTTTCGGAGCTCCAGTCTCTGTCTCCTCAACTCAGGAAAACCACAGGCCTCCACTTCAGTCCCTGGCTCTCTGCACTGCACCTTGGAAACTGCCTCCAGGCAGTAAACTGGGCCATTTATTTCTCTTCTTTCAGGGATTCTAGTCCTATACTTCCTGTTGTCCATTGCCTGAAATTGTTATTTCATGGATTTTTCCACCTCTGTGTTTATGGTGGGAAGTCAGTTTCCATGGTATTTAATCCTTGATGGGCAGAAATGGAAGCATGCCAAATACTAATTTTTAGACATTTAGAAGTAGACTCAGTATTCAGATGTTTTTTTAGGGACATGTTACCTAAAAAAATTCTTTCTTGAATGACTAAAATATCTCACTGCTCATTCATTCTTGGATTAAAAAAAAACTACAATCTCTATTAATGAATGTTATCACTAATCTGATCTTTAAAATTTTCCCCCGGGCTGGACCATATTATTGGAAGGTCATGGTTGTGGACTTTTGTTTACACAAAATACTTGCCCTAGTGATAATATCTTTTGTTGACTATTTTAAGTTAATCTTGAGTGAGGGGATAGGGGTAAGATAGAGGAGTGATTTCTTCTAGAGATTTTGGTAGAAAGTATAAACATAAAAATAATATGAGATTATGTCTTGGTAACAATAACCATTGCACTTTTTGCCTTTTCTGCTTATATCTTGGAGAGTATCTTTTTGAAACAAACTTTTCGTTTTGGAAAAATTTTAGATTTACAGAGAAATTACGAAAATAAAAATTGTACAAAGGACACCCATATATCCTTAACCCAGATCAACTGCTGTTAACATTTTATCCCATTTGTTTTATCATTTGTGCTGTTCTCACTGTCAGTCTATTGGTCTATCTGCCCAATTCTGTTTCTGAATCATTGAGGGTAAGTTACATCAATCATGGCCCATTACCCCTAAATATTTTAGTGGGTATTTTCTAAGAATAGAGATATTCTCTTATATGACTACAGTTTAGTTAACTTTTCATTTTTCTAAGAACTGAACTATACGATATGCCACAGTTTAGTTAACTTGTTCTTTATCGATGGAGTCTTGTACTTGGTGATAAAAGGCTAAAGATGGCAGCTAGGTAATGAAAAAAAAAAACAAAGCAAACAGAACTAGAAACCATCAAAATGTCTGTCAGCAGGAAAACATAAAATGGGACAGTCAGACACTGATATATTAAATAGCTACTGCCACCGGCAACATGAATGAATCTAGAAGACATTCTGTTGCGTGTAAAAGGCAAGATTCACAAAACTGCACACAGTGTGATGTATTTGTATTCAGTTCAAAAGGAAGGTAAACTATTTATTTAGGTATGTTTAGGTGTATGATAGTGGTTTTTATTTATTTTTTTTTTAATTTTTATTTTTTAAATTTATTTATTTGCCAGAGGGAGAGGGAGAGAGCAAGCACAGGCAGACAGAGTGGCAGGCAGAGGCTGAGGGAGAAGCAGGCTCCCTGCCGAGCAAGGAGCCCGATGTGGGAGATGTGGGACTCGATCCCAGGACGCTGGGATCATGACCTGAACCGAAGGCAGCCGCTTAACCAACTGAGCCACCCAGGTGTCCCTGATAGTGTATTTTAAAAAGTAAGTTTGCCATGAGCAAAATTCAGGATACTAGTTCTACCTCTGGAGGGAGGAGGGGCAGGGGAGGGTAGGAGAGGAGTGTACCAGTAGATCCGCTGTTGCCCACATTCTGGTTCTCATTCAGGTAGTAGGTTCATGGGTGTTCATTTATTATCACGTGTCAAGATTACAAGTATGTTACATGTATTGTTTGCATTTTTCAAGATTTTAAAGAGAACTAGAGGATGTTGTCCAATTGAAATTTCTAAAACGGAAGTAGAAGGCAGTATGTGGTATAAGGGTTTGTCTATGTCCTGCATCCCCAGATACTCTTTGAACCGTATTTAATGCTTCTATTTTTTTATCCTTAAGACCTAATATAATTCTGTAAACATAGTAAGGATTCAGTCTGTGTTTACTGATTAAATGATTTGAAAGAGCTAAAAAATGGTAAGTTTAAATAATTCATTTTCAGGAGATTCCAAATTGATCTTTTGGGGGATTTTTCCCACCTAAGTGTAGGAAACTTTCAGATGTATTTATTACATAAAATATGAGGAGGCCATTAAATAGTGCCATTTGATGGAAAAAATAAAAAAAACATTCTACTCATATTTTAGCAATAAGTGTATAAGGGATGTAACTTCGATGTATAAGCAAGGACATTGGAAATGTGAGTTGTGGGGAGTGTCACTATCACTCATGAAAACCAGTGTGTGAAATAAATAATCTCCTTGGTTAATTTGTACTGTTCACCAATATACTAAAACCAATAATGAATTACCCTGGTCAGAAAATACATGTGTGAGGCTACATTGAGGATACTTCTTTTGGGAAACTCATACTTCATATTTGCTGTGTGAAACTGATGATTTCACGTGGATTGTCTGTAACTAAGTTTGATCCTTGGCCAGTACCCCCAGGACTGGGCATGCTCAGCCCAGGTCTCCCCTCACCTCTCCTTCCCAGGAGAAGAGAGATGGGACCTAGGTTTTACATGAGCCAAAAGAAAACTGGGTAATGACAAAGGTCAGTCTGTGGCAAAAATAGTTACACAACCCTCCCAGAATCAAATAGAAACTACTTGAGGATCATCTGCTTTTCTGGATAATAGCTTTTAATCTTCGTTAGTACAGGTATGTGAAATTTGAACATTAGGTGTGCTACAATCAGCAGAGTATTTAGAGAACAGACAAATCTTAAGAAGGGGGACTCCAGTAGGTTTTTCCCAGCTCTCATCCTGGGCTCAAAACAAATTGTGATTCCTCATTTGGTTGGCAAGTCCTCATTTGTTATCAGTTCATAAATTAGTGCTTGTTCATAGGTTTGTCTTTGTACAAGTTGACAACATATCTCTATAACAGTCTCGTGCCCAGGACCAAGACCATATTTCACATACGGTGTTCACACAGACTTCCAGACTAGACTTTGAACATAAAAGTATTTTATGTTACTATGAGGTAGATTACAACCATTAGGATAATTCCAGCAGACTAAAAATGCAAAGTGAACTGTTTTGTGAATCATGATAATATGGAAATCATTTATCCTTCCTCCATAGACAGTATATTACATGCTTTGTCATTACTTCTGACATTAGTTTTATGTCTTGTTAATTTTCCGTTGTCATAAAAAGTCTTGCTTTAAGTCTGGACTAACAGGTGCATGTAGCATTAGCTTTTTCTCAGCTGAATCTTTGCTTCAAAACAATCATAAGAATAAGTAAGGGTGAGGCACTGTACTTTTTTTTTAATAGCTAAGCAGGAAGTTCACCTCTGACAGGGTATTGTAATCGGGTTTATCACCAGAGCCTGCTGTTGTGTAACAGAAACTCTAGCTTGTCCTTACCTGTCTCAAGGCATTGCTTCATGAAGGAAAATAAACTCGCCGGAATATTTGTGAAATTCAATAAAATGCTTTCCCAAGCCCTTCGTTTTTAATGCATGCTATAAGAATTTATTATAGCTTTGTGGTCTTTTAAAAAACATATAAACTTTGTGATTTCTTACGATCGTAATTAAATGAATCTGTCTCACTCCAGAAGCCCTATGTATCATATTTGCTCTACCTTTTACACCTCTTTGGCCATGTCTAGTGATAGTTCACATTCCGTCTCTCCTGTCCCCTCCTTTTTTCAAGAAAAGGGGGGAAGGTTTGGGATGTCTTCCCATGACTGTTTATCTAATTGACAGGCAGCTTTTCTTCATTGTACGCTTCGCCTTTGCTCACAAAAGTGCATTCACTGTACCACAGTATGTTGAAACTTTTCAATGGAAATGGCTTTTTGTTAACAAAGGAAGCATTTTCTTCCCTCCTTCCATGTCTTCGCTTTCTCCAGTAAGTCTTGGCTTCTTCAGCAGCCGTACCTCCAGCAGAAACGACAAAAGGTGCAATTGTTCTAGGAGATGGCGGTGCAGATAATGCTGGTGGAGTGTTTTGTGTGTGGGCTGCTGGGGACGGTTTTTCTGCTGTTTGGTTTTGTTTTGTTTTTGTTATTCTGGAAAGTTGAGCACACCTTAAAAACAAGCCACCACTCCCAAAAAGAGCTTTAAAGACCCTTAAACCTTTATCCTGGGTGACCTCCTTTTTTCCCCGTAAATTGTTCTATTAGTGTTTAAGTAGGCCCCTCTGTTCCAATGACAACAAATCTGACAGAATGCACTTAAACCCGAATGGAACACGGAATACGGAGTATTGGTGTGATTTGTTTTCTTTTTCCAAGCAAGCCATGAACACTCAAGTCTTCCTGCCATTACCCTCCCTGCAGAGCAGAGCTCAGAAGAAGAGGTTGAGCTTTAGTGCGAGTTAAGTTTTCGTGTTTCACACCATCTCCTTTTTCCGAGTCACGATTCCATCTCCAGGTGGACAGGCTCTTCATCTTACTTACTGACTTAATTTAAAGATAACTCCTCCTCCTTTTTTCTCCCTCTGCCTCTTCTGCTGCTTTATTCATGACTTTTGTTTCTGGAGCATGGTGCTGATTCAAAGCATCGTTTACTTCTAGCAAAAAATCTTGCCATCCGTCTGGTGGAATAAGCTAAAATGTAGTTTCTTTCAGGGACCGTCTTTATGGTCGCAGATCGCAGCTCAAACCAAAGCTGGGCCTGGACATGTTTGTGTCCCTGTCATAGACACTGCCCAGTCTGCTGGGGACTTACATGTATCTTTTCAGTATGGATTTTCTTTCTGTTTGGATGTGTTAAACCCACAGAGCAGTTTCTACACAGAATATGTCACATACGTGCTATTCTGCTGTGCTCGGTGACAGTGTTTCTAAGTCCTCTCAAGAGGCAGGCATTTCGTCATCCCTCACTAGACTCAGCAAGAAGGGATAAGAAGGAAACTGCGAATTCGTTTGGAGCTACATCTCCGGCCTGTTGAATGTTGATCAGCAGCATTCTGATCTTCTCTCCGGAGGAGTAAAAAGGAAAGATGTAATGCTGGTGCAGCCCGGCCCACTGGATGGCACTTTGCCAAGGTGATTCACCCTGCCTCGGAGCGGTCTTACACCCTCTGTGAAACTAGGTCCCTGTCGGTTGAAGGAGGAAAAAGACTGCCCCAGAGCTGTCAGTTCCTCCGCAAGCACCTCCAAGTGGAGGTCTTTGAGTCTTCCAGCTGCTCTCAGCTTTGTTCGCTGTCTCAGTCTGTAGGCCCTCTGCAGCGCAAGCTTCGTTAGAGTAGTGATATGGCGGGTGTAAATCTCCCCGAGGTAAACTGAGGTGAGAGTAGTAAGAACAGGTGTTCTCAGTTTCCCTCACTCCCACTCCTCCTTCCAGAGTCACTGCTGCCAGACAGCATGAACAGAAACCGACCGATGTTTTCTTTTGTTCCTCTCCTCCCACAGTATCCTGACCACCGCTGGGAGTTGTGGGCGCGCTTCTCTTTTCAGGCTTGTGGACTAAAGCCATCTGAGGCTCTCTGCTGGGCCGCAGGGAAAATGAGGGGGGAAGCCACTGGTTTTATTGTATTATTTGTGGGGTGCCTGCATCGGAATATCCTGGAGAGCTTGTTGAAAGCACAGGCTCTTCAGCTGGATGTCAGAGATTGATTCATTAAGTCTGGAGTGGGATCTAGGGATGTGAATTTTTAACAACTGTCTTGCAGTGATTCTGATAAAGGTAGTGCTTTGGGCAGTACACACTAGTCTTCCCTCTCTGCCGCTTGCTTTCTTTTGTTGTTCTTCCATCTTGTTGCACAAAAGATTCCAGGTAGAATGAGACACGTTAGATAACCAGAGGGCCAGTATCAAACAAAATGTCATTATACTTTACTACACCTGCAGAGTTTTAAACAGGATTCTGGTAGTCCTCTTATTCCACTTGAATACACCAGACATTCTGCACACCAAATGGAAATGCAGTATGAATACCAGCAGCTTCGGTGAGACCTGCTCCTTGGGTGTGCTCTATACACGAATGCGGTTTCTTTCTTTCTTTCTTTTTTTTAAAGATTTTATTTATTTATTTGACAGACAGAGATCACAAGCAGGCAGAAAGGCAGGCTGAGAGAGAGAGGAGGAGGAAGCAGGCTCCCCACTGAGTAGAGAGCCCGATGCGGGGCTCGATCCCAGAACCCTGGGATCGTGACCCGAGCAGAAGGCAGAGGCTTTAACCCACTGAGCCACCCAGGCGCCCCACGAATGCGGTTTCTAAGTCAAACTAAGACTATAGTAACACAGCCATTAAATGTTACCATAATTATTATATGAGGGTTACCCGTGCTTTAGAATCCTGTCGGAATTAGAGCCTGATTCCCCTCTGGGCTGAGGACAACAGGACAGGAACAAAAAATGTTTCACTGTGGTCTTCCCCTGTGAAAGAGTGCTGTGTAACTGTGCTCCCAGCCGCCGGCCTGAGGCTGGGGCTCTGCTGCCCTACAGACTAGCCTGTCTTAGTTGGAGTGGAAGCAGGCGGATGTATAGGAAGGCTAGACCACAGCCAAGCCCTGTAAGGACAATTGGGCCACCATTTCAGTTGGGGTTGGGGGCAGAGGGTAGCATTCTGTGCCTTTTGATGATGTCCTCTGGGACAGGAATGGCATGCAGTGGTCACGTTCCGTTCTGACTCTTCCCTCATTTGAGGCGTTGAGAAGACAGTCCCTTTCGGTATTGTACTAGAACCATTAAGTAATCATTTCTGTATAAAGAGACCTGGAGCAAGCGATTCTGCAGATACCGTGTTTTCTTTTTTGCTCGGTTTATTTTGTCTTCTGGGAAAGGCAAACCCATACTTGAGTGTTACATGTCTAATAATTACAATTCCATAGACTCCATCTCCCTGACATAGGGTTCTTTTGTTACGGTATTTTATAGATGATAAAGGTAGATACTAGCAAGTATAGATTTTGAATGTTTGTAGATTTTACATATGTTGATTTTTTTATAATGTTCATCTTTTTTTATTCTAATTATGACTTCTCTAATATGTTGTGGGTTTTTCCCCCTCTATACAGATGTTATTGAGGTTCCTCTTTTATACTTTTTAAGAATTGTGACAGGGATGAGCAGGGGTGCCTGGGTGGCTCAGTTGGTTAAGTGTCCGCCTTCGGCTCAGGTCGTGATCCCAGGGTCCTGGGATCGAGCCCCCCCGTGGGGCTCCCTGCTCAGCGGAGAGCCAGCTGCTCCCTCCCTGTCTGTCTGCCTACTTGTGCTCTTTTTACCAAATAAATAAATAAAACCTTTTTTAAAAAGTCATTTAAAGAATGGTGGCAAAATATACATAATGTAAAACTTACCATTTAAACCATTTTTAAGTGCGCGGTTTAGCGAAATTAAGTCCATTCACATTGTTGTGCAGCCACCACCACCGTCCATCTCCAGACCCTTTTCATATTCACAAACTGAAACTGTCCCTGTGACACCCCCGCTCCCCACTGCACCCTGCCCCCCAGCCCCTGAGGTCCGCCATTCTGCTTCCTGTCTGTGAACCTGTAAGTTCACAGGTTCAAAGTAAGTGAAATAACACCATATTTGTCTTTTGATGTCAGACTTATTTCACACAGGATAATGTCTTTAAGATTTCTCCATGTTGGGGCACCTGGGTGGCTCAGTGGGTTAAAGCCTCTGCCTTCGGCTCAGGTCATGATCTCAGGGTCGTGGGATCGAGCCCCGCATTGGGCTCTCTGCTCAGCGGGGAGGCTGCTTCCCCTTCTCTCTCTGCCTGCCTCTCTGCCTACTTGTGATCTCTCTCTGTCAAATAAATAAATAAAATCTTAAAAAAAAAAAAGATTTCTCCATGTTGTAGCGTGTCTCAGAAATGCAAATTTCTTTTTAAGGCTTAATACTATCCCATTGTTTGTATATACTACATTTTGTTGATCTATTCATCCGTGGACATTTGAGTTGTTTCCACCTTTGGCTATAGTGAAGGATGCAGCTGTGAACATTAGTGTGCAAATACCTGTTAGAGGCCCTTCTTTCAGTTCCGGGCATCCACACAGAAGCGCAGTTGCTCTGTCATATGGTAATTCAATGTGTGATTTTGAGACCACTGTAATACATTTTTGAATACTTACTTTAGAGTGATTAAAAAACATGTAGAAAAAAATGTGTAAAAAAGGAAGTAAAAATCCCCCACAATCCAATTACTCATGGATGCCATTAACATTTAACATTGGTTTTGGTGTTTTTTTAAAGATTTTATTTATTTATTTGACAGATCACAAGTAGGCAGAGAGGCAGGCTGAGAGAGAGAGCAGGAAGCAAGGCTCCCCGCTGAGCGGAGAGCCCGATGCGGGGCTCGATCCCAAGACCCCGGGATCATGACCTGAGCCGAAGGCAGAGGCTTTAACCCACTGAGCCACCCAGGCGCCCCTAACATTGGTATTTTTGATTGTCTCATTTAATGTACATAAACATATTTGCCAAATTAGGCTTGAACACTATATACACATTTCTCTCTTGTTTTTTTAAAACTCAGAATTATACTGCGCTTTTTTCATGAAAGTTGTCCTAAGTCTTATAAACTATGAAAGTTATCCTAAGTCATAGAGCAGCCAATGAAAACGCTTTTTAATAGCTGCTTAGTATGTGTGCATGTGACGCACATTGAACGCAGATGTCCAATAATAAGGAAGTGATGGGTTCATAGAGGGGAGTATTTTCCAGTCACTCGAAATGATCCTTTCAAAGGCTATCTCCTGACATTAGAAAATACTCACAAAATATAATGTTAAGTAAGTGTAGGAGACAGGGCACCTGGGTGGCTCAGTGGGTTAAAGCCTCTGCTGTCAGCTCGGGTCATGATCTCAGGGTCCTGGGATCGAGTCCCGCATTGGGCTCTCTGCTCAGCGGAGAGCCTGCTTCCTCCTCTCTCTCTGCCTGCTTCTCTGTCTACTTGTGATCTTTCTCTGTCAACTAAATAAATAAAGTCTTAAAAAAAATTTTTTTAAAGTGTAGGGGACAAAACCATGTACATCTAATTCAGTTTGTACACTGGTTCTCAGATGGGAGCGAGCTTAGCCTAAGAGCGAGGTAGACTGTTAGATTTTAGTAGAGAAGTGACATACCAGACTTGCATTTTGAAATACCACTCTTGATGGTAGCTTTAAAGTGGCAGAAGCTAGTGCTTTAAAGGGGGGAGCTTTGGGGGGATACTCTTTGGCTGGGAGTCCAGTCTGGGATGGTGGAGGCTTAGAGTAGGAGGGTAGTTGCAGATGTGATGAGAAACAGCAGCATTCCAGACCCAGCTTTGAGGCAAACAGACTGGGTGCATGTGGCGCACGAGGAAACGGAGCTGCCCAGGATGATTCCTAAGTGTTTGGTTTTAGTGACGGGGTAAGGAACCTTAATGGAGGGATAAAATTCAGGGGTATGGGAGATGAAAAACTCAGTCTGGAACACGTACGTTTGGCACAGTGGGAAGGTGTTCCAGTGGCAGTGTCGAAGAGGGTGTCGAATTGAAATCCCAGTGTTATAAATGTGGATATGCCCCAAAGGGCTGAGAGAAAAGTCCTCCGACATGCTAACAGTGGCCTTCTCTAAGTTATGAGCAATTTTTATTGTCTTTATTATAGTATTTTATATTTCATAAATTTTCCGTAATCACATAGTTTTATAATCAGATTACATCCATCATGGAATTTTAGTAGTATAAAAATTGGAAACAACTTATATGTATAACAATTATGGCAGATAGGTAAAAAATAAGTAGGGTGATCTTGAAAACCCTGTAGCCATCTTTTATTTTATTTTTATTTTTTTTAAAGATTTTATTTATTTGTTTGAAAGAGGGAGAGATCACAAGTAGGCAGAGAGGCAGGCAGAGAGGGAGGTGGAAGCAGGCTTCCCCGCTGAGCAGAGAGCCCGATGCGGGGCTCGATCCCAGGACCCTGAGATCATGACCTGAGCCAAAGGCAGAGGCTTTAACCCACTGAGCCACCCAGGTACCCTGAAAACCCTGTAGCCACCTTTTAAAAGAAAAGGTTTTCAGTGTTATTCAAAAAGGAAAAGTCTTTAAAAATAAATGAAAATTTTAAGAGTGAAGTCTTCTGTACTAACGTGAAACTAGGAGAATCTAGAATCTATTGTAAACTATAATATAAATCGATAGACTTGCATTATTAATAATTAATAATTATTTTATCCTCAGTTCATACATGAAAGAATCGTAGCCTATTTGTCACCAGATTTTTAGTTTGACATACCAGCTTTTAGTGTGGACATTTGAAATATATTAAATCTTTGTAGTTTACCAGATTCCTTTTCATCAAGAGCCTTACAATTACTAGTCATGAGTTTATCATACATTAAATTGATTTTTTGAGGTGATTATTTTCCTAAGGGGATCATTTACTGCTCTAGTGTTTATTTTGTTTGCAGATAAAAGTGCTTAATTACATCTCCTACCTGCATTATTTGAAAGGATTAGAGTTGCCATAAATCTTGTCAGCAATGTTAAAATTATGTTAACTTGAAAAGATGCTTCAAATCTTGTACAAAATGAAGCCCATTTGGTTTACCACTCCATCCCAGCGTTCTAAATGAATTCATTTTGTAAAGAAAAAAGACCACTTCTTCCCAAAGTTCACTGAGAATTTATGTTTTCCTTTTTTCATTTTTAAATTCACAGATTAGAATACAGTTTATACTACGTTAGTGTACAAGTACAATCACTCTATTTCAACACTTAAAAAAAGGTTAAAAGGCAACACTGCTACTTCGGATTGACAGAAATTTACTTCGTAGCCTTCAGCTACAGTTAATCACATGTTAATAATACAGCATAAACCAAAGGCCTTTTTTTCTATTAAACTCAAAATATAATACAAACGAGATTGTAGCTTCAGGCAAAGTAGAATCAAGCATAGTTATAATTTCTAGAAAATAACAGTATGATTATCTTTTATCATGCAGAGCATTTCCTTGTGCTTTACAATTGCATATGAGCTGAATTTACCAAAGTAAAATTTAGCAGAGAAATATTTATTCCTTTAGTCAGCTCGCACATTTAGAAGATGGGCAAGGCGCGATTTAACAGCAGTGCTTTCACAAGCAGCTGGGCCGATTTTAATGGACTGTTCGCTCCAATTGGGGAACTTTTACTTAGTATACAGAAGAACTTTCTAATGACTAAACCGTTAAAGATGGAATAGCCTACCTTCGGGGAAGGTACTGATTGAGTTCCTGTCCCTGGACATTTGTAAAGGGGCCAGACATCTACCTGCTCGGGATTTTGTAAAGTGGGACCATAGACTTCTAAGGGTGGTTCCAACTCTGAATATGCCGCTTCGAGGATTCCTCCTACAAGGCGATGTATGAAGTATTTCTATCACACGAAGTGGTTTTCTAAACTGGTATTACCTTTCTTGCCACTTTTTGAGGTAAACTGGACCTACAGAAAAGTGAACGTGTCGCGCATGTACGCAGCTTGATGAATTTTCACAGCCAGAACCAGTCCGTAGAGGGAGAAACACCATGACCATGACTCGCTCCCCTGAGCTCCACCCGGCGCCCCCCCCAGCACTACTTCCCCCCTCCTCAGTGCTCCTTTCTCACTCTGTGGAAGCTTGGTGCTCGGTCGCTACGTTATATACCGGGAATCATTCTCTTTTGCATCTGGCTTCTTTCTTCTGACGTGATGTTTTGAAGATTCTTTCATGTCGTTGCAGGCACAGCATTCATTTCCTGGCCATGAAGCGTTCCATTATGAGATTTGTCAAAATTGACCTGTCATTAATGGCGTTTGGGTGGTCTCCAGCTTGGGGCTTTTACAAATAGTGTTGTTAAGAACCTACGTGTCTTTCCGCGGACATCATGCACATTTCTGCTGGGGATATGTACCTAGGGGTAGAATTGCTTTGCCACAGAATGTACACATGATCAGCTTTAATATGGCCAAACAGGTAGCCAAACTGTGTGTCTTCAGGCCCAGTTTTAATAGGGTCCTACCATATGTGAAGTGTTGGTTTTTCCGAGACTCCATAAGCCTTATAAGAAAAAAAAAGTCTTACTTGAGGTACTTGATAACTCTCTATTTTATCCTGTATTTTTGTATACCTTATCTCCCTTTCTAGGTTATAAACTCCTTGAAGGCTTTGCTTTATTCATCTTTACATTGCCCAAAGTCGTTTGCATTGAGTGACTCTAAATTTAATATTTTTATGTGAATGGATGAGGAAATGAGGAAAAGTTACATGAAGTATTAATTTCTTTTTTTTTTAAGATTTTACTTATTTACTTGACAAAGAGACAGATCACAAGTAGGCAGAGAGGCAGGCAGAGAGAGAGAGGGAAGCAGGCTCCCTGCTGAGCAGAGAGCCCGATGCCGGACTCCAGCCCAGGACCCTGAGATCATGACCTGAGGCGAAGGCAGAGGCTTAACCCACTGAGCCACCCAGGCGCCCTGTAGTATTAATTTCAAGGATTTTTATGAATTGCAAAACTAAAAATAGCATAAACTACAGGGGTGATCTTTAAGTGAACAGAATAAATTTATTCATAGTAGTTAATGGATTTTCCTGGATTCTGTAAAATTTTATATGTGGTTATATGGGAGAATATGAAGTTGAATTGTGTATTTTCAACTACTAGACTTAAATACTGGAGTTAGCTCCCACATAGAAACTTGTGAATATTGTGAAACAAGGAGCTAAGTTTGTTAGACATGAACTTGAAGGTGAATGAGATGGGTGTGGTGAGGGCGTGTGAGAGGGAAGTCGTGCTGTGCGGTAGAGTACTCGCGAAGGCTCTGGAACTTCAGTTTAGGTCATAGCTTTGTCCCTTCCCCTGGTTCTTCTGTGACTGGCAGGAAGTAATGATTTCCCTCTCTCATGGGGAAGGCCAGTAAGAGTTTTATGAGCCAAATGGAATATTAGTGGCTTTTTAATTTAGCATTACCACTGTTTTAAACTGCTAAGTTAGGATATTAGGGATTTATGGGTGGTTTCCCCTTAATGCTTTTCTCCACATTCCAAATTTCATTCAGCAAATACATATTACTTTTAAAATTAGAAAATATTTTTTAAAATAATTTATGTTGCAAAAGTTGCTACCTTGATTATTTTTTATTTCAGTCTTGGCCTACCTATGAGGATATCTATAAAAAAATGATTGAAATTGCCAAATTCTTAGATTTGCCACGTTTTCCAGATGTAACTGAAGACTGCTATCTTCATCCAGATATCTTGTGTATGAAATACTTGATGGAAGTCAATCTCCCTGGTAAGTGCAGTATATGTGGTGAGAAGCTTTTACAGACTTGTAAAATGACAGTGAACAAAATGGAGAATTCCTCTCAGATCACGGACAGTTAGAGCCTCCTGACAGCGTCCATTTTAACATGAAGCTTAATTTCAGAATCCTTACTTAAAAAAATTCAGGCTATCTGGAAAGGTTAAAAAGACCCTGTTCAGAAATAAAGAATTCTGTTTTGATGTGAGGGATACGCTTGGTTTTTACAGTAAGTTTGCTGAGTGCAATGAAAGTAACAAATGTTCCAGTATGTGTTCTTAACGAGCTGGATGCCCCCCTTCTGAAAAGAAGGCAGTGCTTGGTCATTTGCAGGATCATAGTGAATGAACTCTTTAAGGCGATGAAGCACAGAATGTGGAGAGAGCCTCACTAGACCTTGTTCACAATATACCAAGGCGCAGGTCACCCAGTGGAATCTGCCAATGGAACCCAGTCCTGAATTTCTTGCAAAACTAGAAATGTGAGAAATTCAGGACTTATATTCTAAAGAGAAAATACAGACATGGTGTGGTTAGCCTATTGCTTAAGCAGTATAAAACATGCAGTTGCGAGGCGCCTGCGTGGCTCAATGGGTTAAAGCCTCTGCCTTCAGCTCAGGTCATGATCTCAGGGTCCTGGGATCGAGCCCCGCATCGGGTTCTCTGCTCAGCAGGGAGCCTGCTTCCTTCTCTCTCTGCCTGCCTCTCTGCCTACTTGGATCTCTGTCTGTCAAATAAATAAATAAATAAAAATCTTAAAAAAAAAAATAAAATAAAATAAAACATGCAGTTGGATATATATATATATATATATATATATATATATATATATATATATATATATTTTTTTTTTTTTTTTTTTTTTTTTGTCAGAGAGAGAGAGAGCGAGCACAGGCAGACAGAGTGGCAGGCAGAGGCAGAGGGAGAAGCAGGCTCCCTGCCGAGCAAGGAGCCCGATGTGGGACTCGATCCCAGGACGCTGGGATCATGACCTGAGCCGAGGGCAGCTGCTTAACCAACTGAGCCACCCAGGCGTCCCAGTTGGATATATTTTTAATAGGGAAGGAAAATTCCTATGTTAATGAAGAAAGCAATATACAAAACTGTGTTTGTAGGTATGGTGTAACTCCAATGATAAAAATAAGTATAAATATGTGGTAGTGTCTGTATATATTACCTGTACACACAAATGTAATAGTAGATCATGGAAGGACCACAAGGGCTAACCATAATGTAACTGACACGGGCTGGCTCATGGCAAGTGTCTGGTTCCTGTGCTTGCCATTGGATGGAGAGGGGGGAGTAGAGTCCAAAGGACATGATGACTGAAAGCATGTAGGAAATGCTACTTAATTCAGTACAGTTGATTGTGCTCTTATAAATACTAGCTGTTCACTTAAAAATAGAATATTGTACATCTTGGGTACTTAGATTAGTGAGTAAAGAAATTTGCTTAGTAATTGAGAATTTTCAAAGTATATTCACTTATCTTATTAAATCTCAGGTTATCCTCCCACAGCTCATTTTACAAATGAAGAAACTGAGGTTAAGTGACTAATGCAGAGTCACAAAGCTAATGATTGGAAAACCTAAGTATATAGGCTCTGGCTAGGCTTTCTGGTGCCAAGTGCCACATTATTGAGCTTTGAATAATTGATGGGGGCTAAGCCGACCCTATGATTTCCTTGGGAAAGCAGTGCCCTAAGTTTAATGTGCACGGAGGCTCCTAGGGTGCCAGCCAGGGGGTTAGTGTACATTCCTAGAGAAGCTCTTGGTCATACAGGGGATTTTGTTTCAGGCAAGTGCAAATTGCTGTAGAACACAGACAAGGGAGTTGTAGGAAACGGTGGAAAACGAGCATGCGGCTGTGTGTTAGGTACCAGAATGTGTCCTATATGTAGTAGATATTTTAGGAAGTCCAAATAGGAAAAGAGGGGCCTTGCCAGGATTCTACCATTTGTGTTTCTATACAGATATCATTTTTTGGTTTATTTTATGCACAAAATGTGTTTCCCTCAGTTCTAGCATTGTACCATGTTTTAGGATGATAAAGCTTATCTTACAGAGGTACACATTGGTATGGTCCAGTTAGGCAAAGAACTAATTCACATACTCTTTTGTTCTTCAACAGATGAAATGAATGATTTAACCTGCCAAGTGGTAAAAATGACTGGAATAGGAGAAGTGGATTTTCTGACATTTGATCCCATAGCCAAAATGGCAAAAACTGTTAAATACGATGTACAGGCCGTCGCTGTCATTGTCGTAGTGTTGAAACTGCTCTTTTTGTTGGATGACAATTTAGAATGGTGAGTGTATGTCAGTTTTGTGAGGAAAAAATTATACTGTTTTTACCTAATTAGTCAGAATACAGGAATCCTTATATTATCTCAAGAGAAAATAGAGCCTCTTAGTTGCAGAACACTGACTAGTACCAACAATTACTTCCTACATGAATTTTGACTCAGCTAGTTGTCAGAGAGTTAGTTCTACCTTAGTAAGTTGTTTGTCTCATGTTGTGTTCCTATTTTTTAAGTAGATACACGTGTTCTCATTGTTTCACTGATTCCCGACTTTAAATCATACAAAAATTCTAAAGAATCTTGTAGCAGTTTATCTGTATGTCTTTAGGCTCCTGGCGCTATGTGACTTCAAAGATTATTTCAGAAAGTAAACGCAACTTAAAGTGTCACTCCTACTAAATGCCAATAAACAATGGCAGTGTGTAGAGTAATTGCTCCTCCATTAAAAGTTAGCATAGATTTAGGGGCGCCTGCGTGGCTCAGTTGGTTGAGCGACTGCCTTCGGCTCAGGTCATGATCTCGGACTTTCAGGATTGAGTCCCGCATTGGGCTCCCAGCTCCTTGGGGAGTCTGCTTCTCCCTCTGACCTTCTCCTCTCTCATGCTCTCTTTCACTCATTCTCTCTCAAATAAATAAAATCTTTAAAAAAAATTAAAAAATTTTAAAAAAGTTAGCATAGGTTTCAAGCGCTAGTCTATATTTTTCTTTCAGAAGAACTCAAAATTTAACTGTCTTCAAATAAGTGACTTCCAAATAAATTGACTTGCTTTATGGTTTTTCCAGGACTTTGTCTAATATTGCTGAGAAATATAATGAAAAGAACAAAGAAGGTACTTAATTTTTTGTCATTCAAATTCAGAGTGATTGTAAATGATGGATTAGAAGATACCGTAAATGTAAGGAAGACTTGAAAAATATACAAGTACACATAGACAAACACGTGTATATGCAAATTGTGCCTAGTACCAGAGTTATTTCTTTATATAATTATCTAATTATACATCTAGGCTGCTAAACTTCGGTGATTCCGTGCCAGGTATAAAGACCAGCCTGCTCTTTTATTCCTGGCTTCTCCTCCCTAGCCGTGCTAGACCGAGAGCATCCTGGCAGTTCCCTGTCTGTACCATCTGTTGTGATGCCTCAGCCTTTGCTCATGCTGGTTCTTCTACCTGAGATGTTTTCCTTCTTACCCCCCAGCTCCCCCAATCCCTGATAGATCTGCCTTTATTCTTCAAGATTCTACCTTCTTTTCACACCTACTCCCGACCTTACCACTTCCCAGATCAGAACTAATCATTCCTGCCACAGCTGCTCCTATCCAAACATCTGTTAGAGGTTAACACACTGAATCAGAACCGGTGCACTAAATATGTCTATCCTGCTTTGATTGCCAGTGTCTGTAGAGTGCTAAGAACAGCTGACATGGAGTAAGGCCCAACATAAATGGTAGAAGGATAGGCAGATTATAGCTTCTAGAGGCAGGGATCATATCTTTCTTTCTTTTTTAATTTTTTAATGGATCTTTAGTGCCTAACATAGTGTCTGGCCTAAGAGCAATTCAGTGAAGTTGGGTAGGTGTATGAATTCTTAAATGCAATTCTAGTTTCTTAGTTCCCTCATTAGGATTTATAGTCCTTGTTTTTTTTATTAGCTTTATTGAGGTATAATTGACATACAAAAATTGTAAGCGATTTAAAGTGCATCTTGTGATGATTTGTACTATGTATTATGAAAGGATTCTCTCATCTGGCTATACATTCATCACCTCACATTTTAATCTTGTGTGTGTGTGTCTGTGAGTGTGTGTGTGAACATTTAAGTCCTATTCCCTTAGTAGATTTCCTTGATATAATACACTGTGATCCACTACAGTCACCGTGTTTTACATTAGATTCTCAGAACTTATCTTAGAGCCAAAACTTTGTACCCTTTTACCAACCTCTCCCTATCTCCCACCCCCCAGCCCCTGGGAACTACTTTTTACTCTGTTAGAGTAGAAACTACTGTTTCTAAGAGTTTTACTTTTTTTTTTTTTTTTTTCAAGATTTCACATATATGTTCATTGGTTTTAGGAGCTTGGATTTAGTGGTAGAAATCAATTTGTGAGTTCTTTCCAGAATACATGCTAAATACTTCTTTCTACACATCGCTTTATGTCAGCTTCTACTCAGAATGAAAGGTTGACCAAGGTGTCTTCTAATGTCCCTTGTCATACAATAACTAAATAAATAAATAAATGGTTTTAGTATGATCTAGTTAGGGCCACAATATAGATAGGAACTCCATGATGGACTGCTCAAGAGTCATGTTAAGGTATGGAGACAGTGACTCCATAATTCTCATAATGCTGACTCCATAATGTTTAGTTATTCCAAAGAGTGAAGACTCCAGCGAATAATGTATATGGTTATAATGTGACTTATTTGGTTACTAATCATGGATTTCATTTCTTTCAGAGAAGCCATGGTTTGATTTCAGAAAATGGTACCAAGTTATGAAGAAATCTGTTGATGAGAAAAAACAAAAGTGGGAAGAAGCCAGGGCAAAGTATGTTGTTTCCTCTGGTTTTAAGTTTACCTGCTTGATTTCCAAGTCTTTTACTTATATTTGAAAGCTGAAGTTTCAGCAGTTAGACTACTTAGCATTATGACATTTTTTCTAGAATTATTAGCCCCTGTGTTCTAACCGACTTTTTTTTTTTTTATTGTTACTATTAGCCAGACTCCAGATTTTATTTGGATTTCATCAGTGTTTCCATTAATGACCTCTTTCCAATCCAGGATCCAATCCAGTATCCAATCCAGAGTACCATATTGTACTTAGTTATTAATTTTTTATAATTTGCATGAGTCATATCTACATTTCTAATATCCTTCCTCCTTCCCTTTTTTCAAAGTTGATCATTTCCCATCTGCTTTCCAATATTATAAAGATTACAAGTATCAGCCTGTGACATATGTAATTGGAATGTTCCCCCAAATAAAAATCCCTAAAAAATCAAAATAGAGGAAAGCACAAAAAGAGGATATTTAATTCAGTCAGTCTCATCATTTGACTTTGAACTCTTGTTCTGATGTAGGTTCATTGTGATAGAGTAGAAGGCGCATAGCTTTAGAGACAGATCATTCTGGGTTTGAATCCTGATTGCAGTACAGACTAGCTGTGTAACCCCGGGCAAGTTACTTGATTTCTTAGCTTCGGCGCACTGAAATTTAGTTTGCTTATAAATTTTCATAGACACTATATCTTACATAATTATAGAGTACATTTCTATTGATCTCTGATTTGAACAGTTTCGTAACTGTTCTTAGAACTTTGAGTCTTTACAAGACTTTGAAGAAAAAGTTAACATCTCTGTTTTATGTAAATTTATATTCATGCTCAATTGATCAACTAATTTTATATACTTTGAGAAAAATCAAGGCTCCCAGACTTAGTTAAAATAATTCGCTCAGGGACGTCTGGGTGGCTCAGTTGGTTGAGCAGCTGCCTTCAGCTCAAGTCATGATCCCAGCGTCCTGGGATCGAGTCCCACATCGGGCTTCTTGCTCGGCAGGGAGCCTGCTTCTCCCTCTGCCTCCGTCTGCCAGTGCTCTCTCTCTCTCTCTCTCTCTCTGACAAATTAATAAATAAAATCTTAAAAAAAAAAAATAATTCGCTCAGCTCCAGGTTCCTCATCAATGAAATAGGGATAATAATGCCTGCTTTGTGCCCTAAGAACTAAATTTTAGTTTTTACAGGTAGAACTGGATTATTTTTCCTCTACGTTTAAGAGAGCTTTTAAATAGAGAAACAGACTTACGGGGTGAATAAAGCACTATGGGGAAGAGAATCCTTGCCAAAAAGGGGAGAGGGGCAGTAGTTTCTCACTGTTCTGGTTTGATACACAATGATGAAGGAAAAGAGGTGGGGTATGAACTTACTCTGACAGCCTGTGGGTACCCAGGAAACCGGGTCCTTCCTCTTCTTTGTCAGAGAAGGAATGTCTCTTTGGTCTTTGGATCTAAGTGCTTACAAGAGTATCAGGAAGAACAGAAGTTCATTCTGTTGCCTTAGGTAATCTTGGGAGTACCAGCCATTGGGCCTGCCTTTTTGTGGTGCCAGCAGGGGCTGTCCTGGCTGATACTGAGAGGCTAGGTATTCAGTGACTCTGCCACTCAGGCATCTCAGTGGTAACTAGGAATTCATTAGCTCAAGCCAAGCACCAGCTTACACCGCAGACATGGATGTTGGAGTCCAGATTGATATTTTAGCATTTAGTTACACATCTTAGACTTACTGACTTTTGGGTACGTTAGGGGAGAGTTTAATGACCAAAGAGAATATATCTGTTTCCAAAATGGCATCTTCCAGGGAGAGACCAGGGCTCAGGGAAGAGATTGTCCAAGGGATACACCACCAAGATCCTTCTGTATGGAGTAGGTGATTTGAGCTAAGTGAAATCCCACATGTAAATCACTACTGACTAGTGCTTAGGCACAGAGACCTTGTGTGTGCGGTTACCTGCCTGTTTCACCCTACTTACCCCCACTGTTGACATTAATTGGTAATTTTTTCTCCTGTTACTCTGAATATCATCTTCCATGTTGTTAGATGAAAGTTATTAAAGCATTTTCCGTAGCTAAGTATGGGTCCCTATGTAGGAGATTATGAAAAACATCAATAAACAGTAGTTGAAAACCTAATAACAGCTTAAGAGGTTGCTTTGATGACTTCCAGTTGTCATGGAAGATGTTGGGAGGAACATGGAAGAAAATTTAATAGCATGGGCAGAAAATCTTTTTAGCCTTTTGGGTTAGGCAAAATTTTGTAGATATGATACCAAAAGTATGATCTATAAAAGAAAAAAATTATAAATTGGACTTCATCAGAAGAAAGAATAGCTGCTCTTCAGAAGACACTGTTAAGAGAATGAGAAGCCATACAATGGGAGAAAATATGTGCACATCCCATATCCGATAAAAGATTTGTATTCAGAATAAAGAATTCTCATACAGTAAGAACACAAAAACCCAGTTTTTTAAATGGACAAAAGATTTGAACAAAAGAAGATTGTGAAATGATGCTCAACATCATTAGTTAATAGGGAAATGCAGATTAAAAGCACAGTAAGGTATCATTACACACCAGTTAGAATGGTCAAAAACAAAGTAAATGAGCAAAAAAAACCTGACCATACCTAATGTGGGGATTTAAAATGGTGCAGCCATTTTGGAAGTTTGACAGTGTCTCGTAAAGTTGCACGGACATTTATTACACCAGCTGTAGTTCACTCTCTTACATCTTTACCCAAGTGAAATGACAGCTCCACGTAAAAATCTCTATTCGAATGTTCGTGGTGGCTTCATTCACAGTGGTCAAAAAGTAGCAACAACCCAAACGCCCTTCAGCTGGTGGATGGATAAACCAAGCAGAGTTTATCTGTACAATGAAATACTGTTCAGCAATGAAAGGAACAAACTTCTGACACATCCAACAATATGAATGACTTAAATGCATTATGCTGAAAGAAAGTCTCAAAAGGTTACCTATGGCGTGACTCCCTTTATGTGACTTTCTGGGAAAGGCTATAAATTGTAGGGATGGAAAAACATCAGTAGTTGCCTAAGGCCAGGGATCTGGGAGCGTGGGGAGGGATTGACTGTTAGGAGGCATGAGAGACTTTCGGATTGATGGGCCTGCTCTGCGCGTTACCCTCGTGGTCATCACAGGACTGTGTTTGCCAGAGCCAGCAGAGCCGCACACTGAACATGATGGGTTTGTATGTACATTATACCTGAATTTTTAATAGTTGGGAAACAAAATCCTATGGGAAAACTGGAGAGAAGGATGCAGAATTCCTGCAGAAAACATTAGGACTTTGTGAAGTGCCTCTGTTTTTTGTAGCTTTTGGGGAAGAGGTAAGCAAAATAAAGTACATTTTTAAAGAAGGAGTATCTGTACAGAAGGTTATTCTAGATCACTTTTCCCATTTTCTGGGCATATGGCCCCAAGGAAGCAATGCCCTAGTTGCCACCAGTATAGGCATTATAAATGCATGAGAAAAATCTGTCTATAGGTTAGGTATTTGCAAGAGATTTTTAATAGTGGGTTTATCCACCAATTGGGATTAGACTATTTAGGGAACTTCTTTATTATTTTTTTACCTTGGGTATATTGTTACATTTATTATTTAAGAAAACAAATTAAAAAAAGATATTTGAAAGAATCACAAACCTCCTGTACCGTAGGGTCCAGTGACAAGTTCTCTGATAAATTTTAAATGTGGGATGTTCATTAAGATTTAGTTCACACATAATTGTCAGGAAAACTGTCCTTATTAACATCGATTCCATCTTTATATCAGAAGACTGGTACCTACAGTTCACTTCGTATCCATTACCAGATGTACCTCTGGTTTAATCCTCAGCAGAAGGGCAGCTGGGCAAGGGCAAGGAGGAACAGTTGTTTCTTAGGTGGTGAATTCCTTTTCTGAGAACAGACAGCAAGAGAATTTTACAGTGAGAGAAACCCATTTCTGCATTTTTGTATAACATCTTCTTCAGGACCTTATGACATCTGGGAGGCTTTTGGGATGAGCAGCACATCATTCTGTTGGCTTGCTGTCCCCTTCAGAGCTCCTTGCTTGCATCTGTGACATAAGGCCTGTCGTTCTAGGTCGTTCTAAGGCTGAGCCCTTACATGGAGTATTGGGAATTTCACATGTTGCTTCAGAGAAACTTCTCTGAAATGTGTTTAGGTCCATTTCTTCTCCATCCTGCTCCAAATGTTTTTCTGCATCGTACAGGTATGTGTGGAAAAGCGAAAAGCCACTCTACCACTCATCCATTGACAGAGCAGTGGTATATAAAAGAAGAGGTGAGTTGCATTTTCTCTTAATGCCATTCGGCTGTACTGTTGTAGAAAAGCTAAATATCTTGACTTCCTGAAAAGTGAGTGCCTAGGGGCACCTGACCGTCTCAGTCTAGAGAGCCTGCGACTCTGGATCTCGGGGTTGTGTTTCGAGCCCTATGTCACGTGCAGAGATTACTTAAATAAATAAATTTAAAAGTGTCTGAAGGATTATTTTACTTCTTCAATGGGGGTTCCAGTGCCCATCCAAAGAAATAATCCTCCTCCATAAGAAACCTCCAGAGGAATCTGTTTCAGGAACATTGTACTCTTTAAAACAGAACTTGGGGCGCCTGGGTGTCTCAGTTGGTTAAGCAACTGCCTTCAGCTCAGGTCTTGATCCTGGAGTCCCGGAATCGAGTCCCACATCAGGCTACCTGCTCAGCAGGGAGTCTGCTTCTCCCTGACCTCTCTCCTCTCATGCTCTCTCTCTCACATTCTCTCTCTCTCAATAAATAAATAAAATCTTAAAAAAAAAAGTGACCAATTTGCTTTTAATAAAAATAAAAAATAAAATAAAACAGAACTTAAGTTCCCACCGAAATCTGAAATCATCCTGTATTTCTATGACTTTCAGAACTCTTTCTGTGGAGAATTGTCTGTAAGATGTCTTATTCATTCTTTTTTTTTCCTTTTTTTAATTGTAAAAATACGTAAGATTTACCATTTAACCTTTTTTCCCCTTTGCTGATTTTATTTTTTTAATTTAATTTAATTTTTTTCAGTGGTACAAGATTCATTGTTTATGTACCACACCGAGTGCTCCGTGCAGTACATGCCCTCCTTAGTACCCACCACTATAGCCTTTTTTTTTTTTTTTAAGATTTTATTTATTTGACAGAGATCACAAGTAGGCAGAGAGGCAGGCAGAGAGAGAGGGGGAAGCAGGCTCCCCGCTGAGCAGAGAGCCCAATGTGGGGCTCCATCCCAGGACCCTGGGATCATGACCTGAGCCGAAGGCAGAGGCTTTAACCTACGGAGCTACCCGGGTGCCCCAACACTATAGCCTTTTTTAAGTAGTTCCCCAATTCTCTTCAACTGCTTTCATCTCCCCAGTTGTTACCCTCTTCCATTATCGTGGTGCATTTGTCCAACTAAGAAACCAACGTAGTACATTGCTAACAAGTAAACTCATCTGTGGTTTAACTTTAGTTTTTATTTTATTCCTTTCCTTTTTCCCTCCGTTTCCAGAAATGGTGGTGAGTCTACAAAAACAATTTAGCGCACTGACTGATTCAGCACCAACTGTTGAAAAAAAAAGTCCTTCAAGTTTTCAGTTCAACTGGACTGAAGGAGGCTCTGCTGGAACCTGTTTCCATGGCCATAGCCTCCAGGGGATCCTGAAGAAGAAAGGCCAGTCAGTGACAACCAAGAATTCACTCTATTGGCTTAGTACCCAGAAATTCTGTAGAAGGTATGTGATGCTTTCAGAAATATGGGATAAAAAACATCATGAAATCTCTAGTTTGACATGAAGTAATATTCTTTCCTAATTTGAAAAAGTCACATAAAATTACAGTTGACTATAAGAACCGGATGGGTTATTTGTTAGAATTAGAAGATGTTGGGCTTATAGTCAAGAAAATTGGAATCATATGTTGCGTCTTGTTCAAGAGTTTTAGGAATGGAAGTGTTAGCTGACCTTACTGTGGTAATCACTACACGACACACGTCGCACACTTTAACAGACATCATGTCCATAGTATCCCGATAAAGCTGAAAAGGGTTTTAGACTTTAAGGACTTTTTTCATCGTGCCTTTTTAATTTTTTTAAAAAGATTTTATTTATTTATTTGACAGAGATCACAAGCAGGCAGAGAGGCAGGCAGAGAGAGAGGAGGAAGCAGGCTCCCCACTGAGCAGAGAGCCCGATGCAGGACTCGATCCCAGGACCCCGGGATCCTGACCTGAGCAGAAGGCAGAGGCTTTAACCCACTGAGCTTCCCAGGCACCCCATGTGCCTTTTTAATTTTGTACTAATTTCATTGTATACTAACCTCAGTCTTTGTCCCAGAACCTGTTCGCAGGCAGTTTCCCATAGTGAGGAGGCCGGGCCATGAACCAGGCATTTGCCCTGCTCCTCGTGCCTTGTGGGCAAGTCATGTACCGTCTCTGCAGCTCCGTTGTCCCATTACGAAGCAGTGTGCAAACGAGCTTGGGGCAGCTCGTAGCTTTAGGTTTTCCCCGTGGCACAGACGCGTGTCCTACTGGTCTTTCTCCTCTTCTCAGAACTTCCGGAGGCTCCCACCTCACACAGAGTAGAGTTAAAAGACCCTAAGGAGCCTACAGGCCCCTGCAGTTCTCTGACCTTCCCTGCTCGCCGCCTCCGCTCCTCACTCTGCCCCGTTCACGCCGGCCTCCTTAGCTGTTCCTTGAACTTGCCAAGCATACTCCCCACGCAGGCCTTTGCACGTGTTGTGCCTCCCGCCTGGAATGCTCTTCCTCCTCGTGGCCACACAGACCCGCTCCTGCCCGGTTTTCTTTTTTTTTTAAAGATTTTATTTATTTATTTGACAGAGATTACAAGTAGGCAAGAGAGGCAGGCAGGGAGAGAGAGGAGGAAGCAGGCTCTCCGCGGAGTAGAGAGCCCGATGTGGGGCTCGATCCCAGGACCCTGGGATCATGACCTGAGCCGAAAGCAGAGGCTTTAACCCACTGAGCCACCCAGGTGCCCCCTGCCCGGTTTTCTTGGCTCACATCTCATGTACCGTCCTGTCCGGAATTGCAGCGCCCCCGCCCCCCCCCACACACACACCTCGCCGCTCTCTATCCGCACCCCCCCTCCGGCCTCTGTTTTATTTCTTACAGCTCTTGTCAGTGTCAGATAGATTATTATGTATTTGTTTTGCTTATTTGTCTGCCCCCCCACATGCACACTAATAGGATAGAGGGTCGTTGAGTGCCAGGACTGGACTGTCTTAATTAATGAAAAACCCCAGAGGCTCAAACAGGGCCTAGCACGGAGTAGGTGCTCACTAGTTAACGTGTCGAATGAACGCATGAGAAATAGAGAATGAGGATTAAATGAGATTTGGGTGTCTGTCACATAGTAAATCTCAGTACATGATAACTGCGATCATTACTTTGACTAAAACTGATTTTCTATTGAAGACTCTCTTCCTGAGTATCAGAGCTAAGTAGAATGTAGAAAATGCAATAGGAGAGAACAAAATGGAGGTATCTGTGTGAAAATTTCCTACTCAACAGAAGTTCAGCCGCGTCTAGAATGACTGCAGAGTGGCACGGTCCCAGCAGCAACAGGGAAAGGCCAGGATCCAAGCCCCAGGCTCCGCTCCACGTCTGAGGGGGGCGCGCGTTCCTGAGCGGTGGTCAGTGCAGTGGCTTTTCCTGATGTTAAGATTTGATCAAAAGGAAGAGAAATGGTGGTAGTCCTGGCCGGTGAGGGGCACCCGCATGAGACCAGTAAGGTGGGAAGTAGTGTTGTGGCGCCTTCTGTCTCTCATGCTTGGGGAATTGGTCCTCGGTTAGCTGGGGGGAGCTCGTACCTTTATGCTTTTCCCATGGGGCAATCAGTGGATTTCTAGATCTTTCT
The DNA here is from genome assembly GCA_004024625.1 of Mellivora capensis. Taxonomy (NCBI): domain Eukaryota; kingdom Metazoa; phylum Chordata; class Mammalia; order Carnivora; family Mustelidae; genus Mellivora; species Mellivora capensis. The sequence continues at coordinate 97,093 of PISX010000224.1, read as the reverse complement.
AAATCTTCACGGATGTAATACAGTTATAGTTCTATAATACAGTTAGTCACAAATAGACCTAGTAGAGTGAGAGATGAAACAGCTGGGACTTTTTTTTCTCTGCATGAACTGTAAGACTGAAAATTACAACCTGTGCACAAAGCCTCAGTGATACCATGACTTTATGCACCAAAATTCTGTCCCACCTTGCCTTTTTAGACCATAGCCTGGAACCAAAGAGTGGGCCAAAAAGGCTTCCACCAACCAATAAAAATGTCACAAAGTCCATGACTAGAGCTAATGCACTTTTCTCAGAAAGCCCCCGAGCCCCTCACTCAGAGGCGGCTCGCTCTGCCTTCAGGTGTGTTTCCGTCAGGCTGAGTTGTCTGATTTCCAAACTCCTGGTCGTCAGACAAGTCGGAGGGCCTGAGAGGTGCTCCTCTGATAGTCATCTCGACAGCAGACATAAGTGCCCGGCCGTGCCGAACGACAGAGGAGCCAGCAGCAGCGGCTCTCGAGTCACAGCAGTCTGGAGCTCATCCACGACACTGGGCAGTCGCTCCACCTAACAAACCAAGCCCGGTGGGGCCTCAGTTGTACCGCAGAGCGTGACCCAAAGTGCCGTGTGCGTTCTCTTTGGGTTTGTGTTTCCTAGCTGCATTTTCTAATATTTTTACAGTAAAACTGAACAACTTATAATAATATAATTATACGTTATATTTTTATACTAATTTCATTTCATCCTAATTTATACTATGCACTTATAATTCATGCTAATAACATATAACTCGGTTTTCAAAGATGTCCATACAAAATAAATGCAATGTTTTGATGCTTAAGAGAGCAGACCTTCAGCTGTGTAGAGGATTGTGTTACACAGAGGGACTCCTGTCTGAGGGTTCGAGAGAGAAACGTTGTACAGTAGAGTACTTGCGAGAGCGCCCGGGCCGTGAGGACTAAGCAGAGAAAGGCCGTAAGAGCACTTCAGACACGAGAGGTCGTTTATGCTTCTTACCTGAGACAGAAGGACAGTCTCCGTGAATGTAAATGCCTTCCCTACTGTTCCGCACGCGTGTAGAAGTACAGTCTGGAGGAGGCCGGTTACTGGCCGGTGTAAAGACCCGTCGCGGGCCCTGACTCATCAAGCGTCCCCGGCCTCCCCGAGAGGGAGGACCTTCCACAAGAAGAGGGACAGCCGAGGTACTTCAGGTTGCCATCCACGGGAAATGGAGAGGCTTTGGATGCCCCCCTGCCCCCAGACACACACAGATTTGTCTGGGTCCCACAAAAATTTGATTTGAATTTGAAAATTTTTATTTTAACTAATATTTTAAACTAGAGTTTAAAAAAAAGACAGTACTCAAATATGTATGTCGTGTGCCAAATTTGAACATCTTTCAGACCACCAAAACTTGAACTTGTTTTGGCAGGTTTATTTAATTTTGCAGGTGTACCGACGTGAGCGACTATTTTTGCATACGTTCGAACTTCTCACAAGGAAGTTCTCATAAGGAAATTCAGATGTACCTTATACCCTTCTTTTACATATAAACCTGAGCTTATCCCTTCACATGAAATTATTTGTATAAACATATTCTTACAGCATCCATTTGCCACACTCATTTCTTTCCCGGTCAGAGCTCAAGGAACATTTATTGGCTCATATTCTACTTACAGCAAAATACTTGGCAATCACACATTATTGTATGTTCTGTTTGGTTTTGCGGCGTTTAACTCTAGGATAGTTCTCTGAATCTGTGCTAAAGAATGTAATCCTTATAAAGTATTGTTAGTGATTCGACTTAAAAGTCCTTATGGGCGCAAATAATTTATATACCTTTTCTTTCTTGTGTAGAGAAAGAGCTTCCCTAAGTAAGAGAAATTATATTTTTTACCCTTTTTGTTGTAATGGTTTGTCTGGAAGACTCTCACAATAACTGAAATTGAAAAGAAAATTGCCACCTCTTGGTGGCAAGAGGCCACCAAGTTTGTGAGAATTCCTGTGAATGGCTTATACTTGATTTCTGTTAAACCAGTCAATGAGTAGCTGAGGCTTTTAAATGTCCTGTTAGTGAATATGGCAGGGTTTTGGCTTTATTACAGATTATTAAAGTAGTCTTAAGATTTTAAATGAAGGGACACCTGGGTGGCTCAGTGGGTTGGGCGGCTGCCTTCGGCTCAGGTCATGATCCCGGTGCCCTGGGATCGAGTCCCACATCGGGCTCCTTGCTCGGCAGGGAGCCTGCTTCTCCCTCTGCCTCTGCCTGCCACTCTGTCTGCCTGTGCTCGCTCTCTCTCCCTCTCTCTGACAAATAAATAAGTAAAATCTTTAAAAAATCTTTAAAAAAAAAAAAGATTTTAAATGAAAACAGAAATCAATTTTAAAGGAGTATTGCGGAGGTGAACATTTTTGAGCCCTTACAGTTTGTCGACCATTGGGTTAAGTGCTTAATATATATTTTCATTCGATATTTTTGTTCATTCTTTGAGGTAGGCAGTGTTATTTTTTCCATTTTGCGGGTTAGAGAACCAAGGCTAGTTATCCAGAGTCACAGTTGTGGGGACAGAGTTTTGTGGTGCACACATAAACTTCCTTTCAGGAACTTAGGACCATATATGTTATATAAATCCAATATTTAAAATTTGTTTACCTGTTTTTTAAAGCCCTTTACTATGGAAAATTTCAAGTATATTCAAAATTACAGAGAATAGGGCCACCTGGTTGACTCAGTCAGTTAAGCAGCTGCCTTTGGCTCGGGTCATGAACCCAGGGTCCCCCATCAGGCTCCCTGCTCAGTGGAGAGCCTGCTTCTCTCCCTCTCCCTCTCCCTCTCCCTCTGCCTGTCACTCTGCGTATGTGTGCTCTCTCGCTTTCTCTGTCAATTAAATAAATAGATCTTTTAAAAAAATTAGAATGGTATAATGAACCCCCCTGTACCTGTCATTCAGCCTTGACAATTGTCAAGGTGACTAGTCTTGGCTCCGCCCCTGCCAACTCACTCCTCCACCCCCACCCCCAGATTATTTGGAAGCACATCTCAGATGTCATAATATTTTTAAAAGCAAAACCATACTAAACATCAGTCAGACATTAAAAAGCTAATAGTAATTCCTTAATACTACCAAATATGTAGTCAGTGTTTAGACTTTCCCAATTGCTATGAAATTTGTAATATAATTTGATCCAAATAAGGCCCATACATTGCAAGTAGCTAAGATATCCCTTAAGTGTTTTGGTTGGTAAATTCCCCTTTAATGTCTTTTTTTTCTTTCCCCTTGCTTGCAGGGAAAAAATTACTTGAGTTGAATAATCCAGGTCTTTTGTCCTATACAATTTCCCATAGTCTGCATTTTGCTGATTATGACCTATGATACCATTTAACATGTTTCTCTGTCCCCTGGATTGCCTGCACCTGGTCTAGTTAGAGATGGAGTGTTAGAGATTAATAATTAGAGATTTGGTGGTAGTTGGAGACTTGACCTTCTACTTTTAAGATAAGTGGAATTGAGGGGCGCCTGGGTGGCTCAGTGGATTGGGGCCTCTGCCTTCGGTTCGGGTCGTGATCCCAGAGTCCTGGGATCGAGCCCCACATCGGGCTCTCTGCTCGGCGGGGAGCCTGCTTCCTCCTCTCTCTCTCTCTGCCTGTCTCTCTGCCTACTTGTGATCTCTGTCTACCAAATAAATAAAATCTTAAAAAAAAAAAAAAAGATAAGTGGAATTGCTTTGTAAACTCTTCTTTCTGTGATAGGTACAAGATTGTAGGCCACATTATCAAGTCGGCTGTCTTATTTTGGGTGGGGATTAGGGATTATTTATTTTCTTTTGTTTTAAAACTATGCCCAGAATCTCTGCTTGTGTGCTGTTGTTTGCTCTGGGCACGGTAAAAAGAAGCAGCACATCTGGAATAGAAGGACTTCTGGGCAAGGAGTCGTGAGCGCTTGCTCTAGACCATCTGTTACCCTGGCATGGCAGCTACCCAGGCATGATGCTAACATGTTTTCCTCTGTAAAATTGTTTTGCCAATTGTTCCACATTTCTTTCCAACTCTGAGTACAGTTTTCACCCTGACCATATATATATGCCAATTGGGGGAATGTTTCGGGGATAGATGCATACATTTTAAGATAACATCTTCCTTTATCTTCCCTTTCTAGCTATTGTAAACACGTGACAACCTATGAAGAATCAAATTTTTCACTGAGTTATCAGTTCATAATAAATCTCTTCTCCTTCCTGCTGAGAATAAAGGCCTCTTCTCTCCATGAAGAAGTGAGCTTAATTGAAAAGAGACTTTTTAAAAGAAAATACAGTAAAACGAAAAAAAAATCAAGATCCAGGAAACGGAGAAAATACTGAGAAAAATGAAATAGAAACTTTCTTGCAAAAGTATTTTAATACTGATGATAATGTCAAACTATAACATTCCAGAGAATTATGGGAAATAGAATTTTATCATATATCTACACATACATAGATTCATATATATGTATCAAATCACTTATAAAAATGTGTGTTGGAAAATAAGTGAATTGTGTTTGAATTTATTTTTTAAATTATGAATATTCTTTGAGAAGACTAAAGCAATAAGTTTCATAAATGGTATCCAGGAATTTGAATTCTTTGTATTTTAAAGCCAATTTGCTTTTAAACTAGATCACTTCCTTACTCTTTATTCCCCAAAGGAAATCCCAGATGCATCAGAGATCTAAACATCATAATCTTTTACATATACATATATTGCTTAGAAAAAAACAAGTATGGCTGCTTTGATGATCTTGGAACAGGGAAGGACTTTCTAAGCATGCCCCAAAACCGGAAGCCAAAAGGGAAAAATTGGTAATGTGACTACAAAGTCACAGGCAAATAGCAAGTAGGAAAATATATTTGCAGCATAGGACAGACAAATAATTTTTCAATGAATCAATAGCTCTTGCAAAGCAATAGGAAAAAGACAAGCTGTGCAAGGACTCTGAAAAGATAGCTTTCTGGAAAAAAGAAATGCAAAGGTCAACCCAAAAAATGATACAAATTAAAATAGATTACCAAAGATATATAAAGGTTTATAATATCCGGTGAGGATATTAGAAAACCGGGCGTTCTTGTTCACAGTTTATTCATGCAACAAACACTGAGCAAGTGTGCTCCAGGCATATTCTAGGCACTGGAGACACTGCAGAAAACAAGGGCCCTGCCTTGGAGGATCTTCTCGTTGGGTGGGGGCAGAGAGTAAACAAATGGAGTTGGGCTAATGAGGTGCAAACAAAAAGCAAGGTGAGGGTGTCAGGTGGGCCTTTTTAGAAAAGGTGATTGAGGAAGGACCTGGGAGGTGACCTTGAGCAGAGATCAAGTGGGTGGAGAAGCCCCAGTGCTCTCCAGGGGAAGGTTATTCTGAGCAGAGGAAATGGGCAAAAGCTCCGAGCCGAGCCGGAGTGAGCTGGGTGGAGTCAAGGGATAGCAAGTTGTTTCCCAGGGCAGCTCGAGTGAAATGGAAGAGTTCACGTTCGGGGCCATGGTAAGAACTTGGGCTTATATCCCAAGGGTGTCACAGGAAGCCATTAGCAATTTTTGAGCAAAAGAACGGTGTGATCTGGGGCGCCTGGGTGGCTCAGCTGGTTAAGTGTCTGCCTTCAGCTCAGGTCATGATCCCAGAGGTTGTGATGGAAGTGGTAGGAAGGGATTAGATCCCGGATACAGTTTACGTATGAAATAATAAGGATTTGGTGACGGGTCCGTTGTAGGTGTGAGAAATCAAAATGCCCTGATTTTTGCCCCCTGTACCATTTATTAAGACGGGCAGCTTTAATTTCCCCCATTCACACTGTTTGGGAGGGACGTATACTGGGTTGGTCTAGGGCTGTGGGAACCCCAGATTGAATAGATGAGACTGACAGCAGCATAATCCCATACACCTGGGAGAGGATGCAGCACACTCTGCAGGGTCTGTGGGGTCACACTCGGGAGCAGAGAACAAGGGACAGGGAGGCAGGCTTTGTCCTATCGGAGGGATGGAGTGACCCCTGGTTCCCGCAGGTGCATATGATTGACTTACTTGAATAATCCCATGGGCAGGCAGGAACTCCTCTGATCTTAATAAGGTGCTTTTGGCTAAGGAACCCTATCTATGGGAGCCGAGTGGGGAGAGGAAGCCAAAGTTAGGCCACTTCAGGGCCCTCCCAGTTTCACCAGTTGCCAAGGCCACACATGGTACCAGGCCTTGATTTTAAGCAGCCCACCACAGGGGAACTCAGAAGAGTGGGTGTTGGGAAATCAATGTTGTTTGGGCATATTGAGTTTGAGATCCCTGTTAGTCACTGGAGAGACCTCAAAATCTGAAGTTGGAGGGGCAGGGGTCTGGGCTAATGTAAATGTAGGAAACATCAGAATATAAGTACTATTTAAAAACTGTGAGGCCAGATGGGATCTCCTAGAGGGTTTGCTAAGTAGAAGAGGTCTTGAATGCTGTTCCTGCTTCAGCAAGTTCCCTTCTACTCCTGGATTGCAGCTTTGGTTTTGTTTTTACCAGAAATTAATGTTGGTTTGTTTTTGTTTTGTTTTGTTTTTCAGATGCTTTTCTTGCATCTGTGAGATGATGGTATGGTTTTTTCTTTTTTAGCCAGTTAATATGGCATTTACAATATGGTTAATATGAAATTCAATTGAGTTTCAAATGTTAAACCAGCTTTGCCTTCCTAGGATAAACCCCAGTTGGTCATGATCTATCATCCTTTTTACATATTATTGAATTTGATTTGCTGAAATGTTAAGATTTTTTGCATCTATGTTCATAAGAAATGTTGCTTGGTAGCTTTCTTTCCTCCATTACCAGAAGGAAGATTTGTGGACATTTCGGTAAATATAATTCAATAAAAATGTCTTGATAATCTATCACAGTGGTTCTCAAAATGTGATCCTTGACCTAACAACATTGACACCCCCTGAAAACTTAGTAGAAATGCAAAATTCCAGGCCTTATCGCTGACCTGCCAATTTAGAAACTCAGCGTGGAGCCCAACAATGTATATTTTTGTACAAGCCCTCCCGGAGATTCTGCTGCACGCCCACTGATGTGAGAACCGCTGTTGGTTCTATCACGTAACCGTCACATTCAAAAACAAATGACACAGAGTGGGAAGTAAGGAATGCTTTTAGGCTGCAATTAACAGACTCCTCTCCAACTATTAAACCAAAGGTATTTATTTATTTGTTTTACATAACAAACATTCTGGAAGTTAAGTCATACCAGCTTTGGTTCAGTGGCCCAACTGTTCTTGCTTTGCCGTTCCCAGCATGTTGGCCTCTAGTTCTCAGCTTGCTACCTCTAGGTCACAAGATGGATGCTGCGATTCCATACAAACAAATCCTGGTAGAAGGAGGGAACTACGACTAAACATTTTCCCAAGAGTGTCTAGTGAGCAAACCCGGTAGAGTTTCCTTTACATTCCATCGGCCAAAACCGCACCATCACTGGCGAAGGGGAATAGGATTACCATGACTGCTTTAGACTATCCTGATGCATTCCTACCTTCCATAGGATTAAGGATCTTTCTCTACTATTTGAGCAAACTTAGGGTACTTTTAGCAGGGAAAGGCGGGGTGGGGAGGGCCTGTCTGTTGATAGGCAATGAGCAATGTCTGCATATGTGGTCTCTCCTCTCTAGTTCAAAGTCTCAACATCTCATATGTGCAAAATATGACGCTGTGGTATTGTGGGCAAAACAATTCCTAACATCTGTTGATCGTCTGCTACCAGGGCCTTCAGTTAGAAACTTTCCAACTACTGGCATCCGGATTTGTTTTATCTCTTTTTTTTTTTTTTTAAGATTTTTTAAATTTACTGGTCAGAGAGAGAGAGAGAGAGGGAAAGCCCAGGCAGGGAGAGCAGCAAGCCGAGGGAGAATAAATATTTAGCAAGGTGAAAGTTGAAATCCCTGTGAAGGCTGTTCCTCCCAACCATTCTCCTTCCCTAGATGGCCTTGGGTTCAAGGGTGAGATGGAGGAAGAGCCACCACCCAGTATGTGTCCTCTAGGTCCTTGCCAGCCTCTGACGCACATGGTCGTGGGTGCGGATCGCTCTGCTTGGCTCCCACTGGCTGGGGTTGTCCACAAGGAACGCAGGCGCTCAGCTCCATCAGAGCCCCCCATACTCGGACTGCGAGAATGACCGTGTCCCTGGGCCACCGCCACTCTCCGGGTGCCGTTTCTCCTTTGCTGCAGTCCCCCCCATATGGGCACAGGGCACCCAGTGGGTGATCTCCTCAAGGTCTGTCCCTGCCTGAACACTTGCCTCAGCTCTATCTAAACTAGAAAGGTGCCCAATGATGCAATAAGGCAGAAATAGGCTGAGTGCACAGGAGGTGAGAGCACAGGTGGAAGGGCCGCATGGCGGAGCCCGGCTCTCGGGAGGTGTGCCCAGGTCCCAGGCTGTCCCTGCGAGGAGCAGGAAGCAAATTTTTAATCTCCTTTCAGGGGAAGCAATAAATTATTTCGCCACTAGAGTGACTTGTAATCTTTGCGGATTTGGGTGGAATCTCTTTTATGAACAAAACTTATTTTATGTTTTTTTTTAATTAAATTCCTTACCACCACAGTGAAATACAATTTTACAGATTAGGGGACCACTCTAAAAGGAAATAAAACCAAGTAATATTTCACATGGTCTCAGCTCCCGTAACTATTGTAATCGTATGAAAGCAGATACTTCCGAGGGGGGGAGGGGTGAGAGCAGAATGCCATCGGTACTTCTAGAAAAACAGTCTTTAGATTGTTGTGTCTGTCAGTGACCAGTCTATGCTCACAGCCATGCCAATAGAGCATATATGTTCTGAAGTGGAAAGAATGTCCTGTTCTTAGTTGTCTGAGCGTCAAATTTGGATCCTCAGAACCTCGTGGAAAACACAGCCGGGAAGCACACTTACTCCACACCTGCCTACCTTCCAAACCTTTTGCGTGTTTTCTCATTTACTATATCTAGATAAATCTGCCCATCTACATCTGTGGCAATTAAAAGTTTGATCATAGTAGATTAACAAAAAAACTTCTAGATTTTTAAAATTCAAAAAATTAAACAGATACGACGAGAATCTTTTCCCATAAGCATACAGAACACCGGCTTAAATATGTTGTTAATCTACAAGTCTACCTTATGAATTTTTTTTTTAATTTATTTAACAGAGATCATAAGTAGGCAGAGAGCCAGGCAGAGAGGGAGGGGGGGAAGCAGGCTCCCTGCTGAGCAGAGAGCCCGATGCAGGGCTCGATCCCACGACCCTGGGATCATGACCTGAGCCGAAGACAGAGGCTTAACCCACTGAGCCACCCCGGTGCCCCTATCTCATACATTTTGAACATAGGTGTTGGGGTTTTTTTGTTTTTGTTTTTTGTTTTTTTGTGGGGGTGGTTTTTTTAATCCTTAAAAAAAATATGGATTTCTTCAGGCAGTTTGGGATTCTGGGTTAGACGTGAAAGGAAGAGGAAGGCCTTCCACCTGCCAATCTCGGCTCCTCTTGCATCGGGTAAACTGACATCATTATGGAAATGCAGGGGGTGAGCTCGTAGGTTACGGGTAAGGAGCTGCCATGTGCCTTACCTCCCCGAAGGGGCCACAACCGGCTTGTGGTTGCCACACAGAAGTGGGACCTTCTACAGCCCAAAGGAAGGAGGAGAGCCTGGGGCCAGGGCTGCAGAGAGGCTGAACCTTTACCCATAGAATGTCTGCGTTCTTTGTTATCTCTGTGTTTTTGTTTTCCCCTCCATTGGCACAAAGCCTAGGGGGGAAAATCAGTATTAATTCAACCCTGTATGTATACAGAAAGCATTACTGGTTGGGAGAGAAGGAGCATTATTTCCAAATCTTCAGGAGAACTGAGTAGAATTTCCAAAGTTCTGTGAATCATTATACATCGCAGTTAGTTAAAAGTATGTATTTTCATACTTTTGGGCGGAGAACCAGTGACTTTTTTTTTCATTTTAAATACCTCTCTATTCTCGAAAGCTGAGTAAGTCCCATAGTATTAAGTCTCTCACAAAATGTTTTCTTAGTGTGTGTTCCCTTGTTTTGTGCCCTCATGAAGAATTTAAGCATAAAGTGATTTTAGTGCCAGACTTAGCTGATAATAGGCTACGACTTGAGAAGAACTTACAAAAGAGTGCTTTTATTGACTTTACAAATTAAGAACCTGGTATTTCAGCTCCCCTGGCCACTTGCCCTTCTGCAACAATTATTTCCTCTGGAACAATTAGTACATGTTTTATGGATATTTGCGTTGAACCGGGTGACTCACAGATATTTCCAAAAGAATTTTTTAAGTTAGAATTCCACTTAAATGTAATTACCTTTTGTCACCATTGTTGTCTGTATTAAGTCAGATTACGTGATTAAGTTAAACATTACCTAAAATGAAAGAGATGGTCTCTGATTTTAACTCAAAAGGTTAAAAGTAGGAAAGATGTGTTCCTCACCACGTTGGAGGATAAGCACATATTATAAACATGTTCACTTATTTTTACCTTTCTCTCCTTAGAAATTCACACCAGAATAGAAGTCTCCCTGGGACAGTCTCCTCTGCCCGGGGCCCCTTGTCACTCTGCTTGGGCCCTCTCCTCCCCCTCCCCATTTGGCCCTTCTGCCAAAACACAATGGGCCCGTGCCAGCCCCTCTCCACTTCTCGGGGTCTAGCCCTGGAATTTCTCTGGGTCCAGCCCAGGGATCTGCATCTGGCCAAGGTGCTGCAGACCCCCCTGCCTCCTCCTTCTCAGCACCGCCTGGGGCTCCGAGTGGGTGGGGTGGCCCCAGAGTCTGCATTTTACCACCTGGCCTCCCACGCACCATAATTCTGCTGTCTGTTCCCGCCACCTGGTCCCCGTCTCCCGGTCCCCAGCTCACTCTGTCCCTCGCTGACCTCGTCCTCCCTGTGTCTGAAAGGGCACAGGATCCTTCCACAGCCTCAGGGAGAGCTCCCCGCCGTTCCTGGGTGCTCGCAGCTCACCCTGTATTTGGCATCTAGGGGAGCCTACTTCTGTGCAAGTCTTGTCCCAGGCAGGCGGGAAGCCTTTGAGACGGGGTAGGGGTTGGGGGGGCTTTCTCATGCTCCGTAGAGAACCCCATGTCCCATAGATGCTCAAGAAAGGGCTCCGATGTGGGGATGGACATGAAGGAGGGTGTGTGCTGCAGGGAGCGCTGTGAACTGTGTAAGATGACGATTCAAGAACCTGGACCCCTGGGGCAAATAATATGTTATGTGTTAATAAAAAAAATAATAATAAAAAGAAAGGGTTCTGGGTCACCTGGGTGGCTCAGTGGGTTAAGCCTCTGCCTTCAGCTCAGGTTGTGTTCCCAGGGTCCTGGGATCAAGCCCCACATCGGGCTCTCTGCTCAGCGGGGAGCCTGCTTCCTCCTCTCTCTCTCTGCCTGTCTCTCTGCCTACTTGTGATCTCTGTCTGTCAAATAAATAAATAAAATCTTAAAAATAAATAAAAAATAAATAAAAGGGTGAGGGGAGCGGCCTAAAAAAGAAAAGAAAAGAAAAGAAAGGGTTCTGATGGAAGGAATGAGGATAAAAAGGGAAAGATTATGAAAACCTTCCTACTTTCTTATCGGCTATGCACTGCGAGGATCACTGCTGGACGGATGAAGCTGGTTGTCTGCCCTCCAAAGGTTGGTTCTGAATCGGATGGAAGTATTTTTAAAATAGAAGGAGGAGACGCAGGCCTCCCTTTTGCTCGAGGTACCCCTGAGCAGTACCGCAGAGACCTCACGTGCTGGGAATGCCCGGCACAGGTCTCAGCATTTACAGAGCCCTCTGCTCTCAGCCCCTGACTGATCCCATGATGCACTACGTTATTTGACAAATAAAGACACTGAGAAGTCCTGATCTCAGGCAAACTGGCTAAGGTATCCATGGGCTTCGGCTTACATCCCTGCCTCTCCAAGCTCCCAGCCCTGGTGATGTCAGTTTGGAATCAAAGGAGCCCAAATGTTGCCATGAAGAAGAAAACATTAGTGTTTATGACTGATGTGTTTCCTCACCACCCCCTCCTCCACACCTCCGCCCTGAACCTGTTCGTCCTCCATGTTCCCTGGCTCTCAGTTATGGCACCATTCACCTAATCACCTACGCTATAAATCGCCAACCCCTCCCCGTCCGTCACCCAACATCTCTGTCACTCAGCCCTGACAGTTCCACCACCAACGACCTCTCTGGCCGGTCTCGAGTCCTCTGACAACATAGTTGCTGCCCAGCCAGACCCTCATCATCTTCCTCCTGGTGTGTGCAAAACCATTCTCATTTCCCAGCATCTGTCCCTGTCATGCCCCTGCCAGTTACGTTCCCCAAATAGATCTAATGACACTCTGATGCTCGGCAGGGGATGGATGACTCCTTGCTACGCACAGCCTGATGGCTTGGCCTGGACGGTCCGTCTAGTGTGGCTCCTACGTGGGACTTCCTGTCACCTGCCCCAGCCCAGCTCCCTCCATCCCAGACAAGGCAATCCTGAACAACTATGACATCTCCCACCTCAGGGCCTTTGCCCTTGCTGTACTCCTTATCAGAAATGTCCTCCCTCATCTCAGGACACCCCTAATTCTTCCTTAATGACCCTGCTCAATTGTCATGTCCTCCCCTACCCCCTCCCCGACTCCCTCAGGCAGAGAATCCATCATTCCCTAAGCATTCGACACACGTCCCCTTTAGGGCATTTACAACCTTTGTCTGAATGTGCCCAGGTCTCCGAATCCAGCGACTTGGGCACTAGACAACGAGTTAGTTGTGGATACATGCACCCGTGGGCTGGGTAGGAGACTCTGAGGGTAAGAAACCTGAGATCTTATATGAAAAACAGAGTGCACAAAGATTTAAAAAGGATAAGTAACCCACCCAAGAAGCTGCTCATTTAGACGTCACACACCTGATTTATAATAATGAACTTCATACAATTAATTTTCTAATGCAAGCATGCATGTATTTATTTAGAGAGGGAGGAGAGGGCAGAGAGAGAATCTTTTTTTAAAGAAGATTAGTTATTTATCAGAGAGAGTGAGCAAGCAGGGAGAGCAGTAGAGGGAGAGGGAGAAGCAGGCTCCCTGCTGAGCAGGGAGCCTGGCCTGGGGATCAATCCCAGGATCCTGGGATTGTGACCTGAGCCCAAGGCAGATGCCTAACCAGCTGAGCCTCCCAGGTGCCCTCCTACAATTAATTAATTTCTACTTGTCACCCACCAGAAACTTCGTAGGGTCTCTCTTTTGTGCATCCTCAACGCGATGCCAGCACGTAATTTTGCTTTGTTAGGGATTATGTGCACGCCAGGAAGACGTGCTTTGCCGTCTCTGTGTTAAAAGCCCTCTGATGTCCTGTCTCAGAGCTCGAGTCCCCATCTGCTGATCCCCAGGACGGCCCCAGAGTCAAGTCCCTTGGAGTTTTGTGATGTCCTGAGGGGCTGTGACTAAGAGGATGGAAGGATACCGGAGAGGTAATGCCTACCGCCTCCCCCAAGTCCGAAGTCACCGAAGCAGTGTGGTGCTCCAGGAGGTTTCAGACCGAGTCCCTTCATGAGACGCAGTCCCGCAACTCTGAACCCTGCTTCTACGTCATTTCTCTCTCTGGGGTCCTTGTTGTGAAATTTTCCTGACTTTTTTTTTTCTCCCGAAGAACCCCTAGTTCTTCCTTTTTCTAACTATCGCCAACAAGGATAACTCAAAATTCCAGATGTTGGAATTGACAGTTTCGGGGTGTTTAGGAAAGATAATCAAAGGTGAGTCACAAAATCCTCAAATTGCAAGTAAAAAGAAACCCAGCTGGGGAAGAATTACTAGAAAAATTGAGTTAATGAAATGTCAACTTTGGGCCAGCAACTTAATCCCATGTTTCCTTCCTCTAAAGGCAGGGCGATCCCTCTCTCTCGTGTTAAAATGTGGTGAGATGCTACAATTTTAAACACCCATTTCATAATGAAGATGATTTACCAGGAGTAACCTTTCCTTCAAAGAGTGAAATATGCAAATGGGAGCCAGGCCGCGGAGCCAAGGCCTCCCACTCCCAAGCCTAGAGCTGTTTCTTGAAATGGCTCCAAAGCACAATGACTCCTCCCCACTCCGTATTAGTCACAGACAGGAGAGGTGTACCAAAGGGTACGGCCAGCATGTCTAAGCCAAGGGCTTTCTGGCAGCCGTGTCGCAACTGTGGATCCTTCGCTGGAATGATCGATCTGTGTGAAGCCATAAGAAAAGAATGTGAGATATCTGGGTTCCTGTTGCCAGCAGGAGGGTGACACCCAACTTGACACAGCTTCTTCTGCCTCCATTCAGAAACGGGGAGAGAGTCTGGATCAAGTCCCAGGTACTTGACAAGACTCATCAGAGACTGCTGTCAGCCTGGCATGACAGGCAGACCTGGAAGGGAAGGGGCAAAGCCTCCGGGAGCATGTTCATGCCGTTAAGGACATCGGAGGCTGGAGCGAGCGCTGGACACCACAAAAGGCAGAGTTCTGCGAGTCACCATGTTCTCTGAGTTGGAGAATCAATGTAGAGACTAATCCGACACTGTCCTCTACGCCAGATGTTGTCACTGGAAGCCCCGAGCAGGGCTCTGTCACAATTAAAGTGTCCATGCTGCTTTATAATGGGGCGACAGGCTAAACCCGGAATGTCAGACGGAAGTGCTCTCATTGTTGGCCGTACCACTACCTACAAGGGAAAGTGAGGGATTTGAAAAAGGGTCTGGATTCAAGTCCTGAATTTACTGACCATGAGACTCTGAATCCCTCTCTTGATGTCTCTGGACCTCGTTTCTCCATCTGCAAGATGGGACATACAGATCAGTGAGTGTTGCCCAAAGCAGGCTAATGTCATCACCCCCTGAATGACAACTATCTCTACTCTTGAATATGCTTATTGCTATGCTAGATGAGGAGGAGGTTTTTTGGTATGAGATACAGTTTCTGTCCCTTAAGCAGCTTATAATAAATACAGTGAGGAAAAACGGGAAGGTGGAACCCTTCATATTTACTGAATTCCAACAGATCTGGCATAGTTCAAGACGCTTTTCACAAAACAAAACAGATAAATCCCTTGGTGATGGGAATTAGTGCCTCATATCCCCCAGTTGTGGAAACTGAGGCTCAAGGTTTCCGTCACTTTCCCAAGTCACAGAGCTGGGAGGCGAGGGTGGAGATTCCACACTCTCCCGTCCACACCCCGTATCTCCAGAGTGCAAGGCTTTCATGTCACAACGGTGAGAGACAGGGTGGCTATGGCACACTGGGTGGGACCGATCTCGGATGGCAGGCATGGAGGCCCTGCCATCACAACCACCTGAGATGTCTCTCCGATACGGGCTGTTTCACCAGAGTGAGGTCCCTGCCTGTGATGGGCCCTGCACGTGGCTGGTCAGGTAATGGTGAGGTGACATGGTCCACACAGAGGCACGGGAAGGAACCAGACTGGCTTCCGACCACCTAACCTCTAGATGGAGGCCAACCGTCAAGTGTCTTTGTGCCAGGGATCATGGTGGCTTCTTTGACCATGTGATCTTATTTAGCTCTACAAAGCCTGATTTTTGTTTTTTACAGAAGGGAAAGCCGAGGGCTGGCCGTGAGGTAGACGGCTTGAGGTAAAAATATGAGGCAGATCTGAGATTTGAATCCAGATCTCATGGCCTTAAAGTCACTCCATCGAACTCACACAGAGCTGAACCAACTGAGGGGCAGAGCAGCCTGTGAAGAGCCATTTAAGAAGGGGACAGCTGAGGCACTGTGGGGGTTGTTTGGGTGGGATGGGAGGGATGCCCGGAGGAGACGGCATTGCAGGTGGCCTCGAAGGCAGAGGTGAGTGAGGTGGAGAGGAGGAAAGGAATAGCAGAGGCAACCAGGGGCCCGAAATTGCGGGACATATTCAGAGAACACTGGGAGGGGATCCAGAGCACTGGGGACTCTTCAGTGGGACATAAATTCAGAAATGTATGCCAGGGCCAGATGGAGAAGGAACTTAAACGCCAGGCTATGGAGGCTGGACTGCAGTTGTGTGGACAGTGGATAGCTAAGATCAGAACCACTGCCTCCTAACTTCCACATTCCCTACTTGGAAGCCCATGACTTGAGAAGGTGCCTCAAAGATCCTCCTTCTCTTAAAACAAAAACACAACCCCACTCATGAGCTAAAAAGAATTATTGCCAAACAAACAAAAAGATGCCAAACCTCACTCATAATTTTTGAAAATGCAGATCAGAACAACAATATAGAATTTTTCATCTAACAAACCGGTCAGCAAAGTTTGATAATGCCCAAGGTTGGTGAGGGTGTGGTGCTTCAGCCTCTCTGATATCCTGTTGCTTGGAACCCAAATATGGGGCAACCTTTTCGAAAACAATTTGGTAAAATCTATAAAAATTGCAACTTTGCATGCCTTTTTCACGGAAGTTCCAATTCTGGGATTTACCCAACAGCCATACCTGTCAAGTATGCAAAGTGTATAGTTAGAGGGATGTTTAACTGCAGGAAGTTTATAACTGTGGAAAAACTGGGGAGAAAAATCCTAATTGCTCACCCATAGGGTCTCATTGTCACCCATTAATACAAAGAAATAATACGTAGTCATTTTTTTAAGAAGGCAGTAGATGTGTATATGCTCAACATGGGAAATGTTTGAGACACAAGATACGGAAGCAAGCACACCGAGAAGGTTTGTGCACAGAGTGAATCCCATTTGTGTAAGAAAATAAAACATACGTATGCTTGCAGACACATAAGCATTATCTAGGAAGACATACCAAAACTTCACAGTGATGATCTTCGGGGGAGAGGGACAGGATGAAGAGGGAAGGACTCTGTGCTCTAAACTCTCCGTGTTACTTAAATTTCCTTTTTTCCATTTTTTTTTGTTCCTTTACTTTTCTTTTTTCCCTTTTAAAAAAATGACCATGCATGATTTTTATAACTTAAAAAAATAGTAAAAAAAAATAAAGGTATTGCCAATAGCTAGACGGATCACTCATAGATCTGGATCTTAACTTCTGTTTTAGAGAACTCTCAGATACAAGCTCAATAAGCCTGTATGAACATTTTTACAAAATAGACCCAAAGTTTTTATGAATATATCTAAGGTCTAGCAACCTCGGGCCCTTACTCTTCCTGTTTTGGGATCTACGATTTGATATTTATTCATTCGTCCCATATTTATTTTGCGCCTACCTTGTATCAGGCAGTGGGACTGAAGCATGGGGCCATTAGTCTTTGTAACACGAAGGCCGCTTAGATCCATCGCAGACATGGTCCAGAAGGGAAGAGAGACAGACCAATGCCTGTAGAGGATGGTACCCATTCAATGAACACTTAAGAGATATTTTCTCTGTGTATCCCATGAGGCCAGGGACATTCAAACCAAAGCAATACAACCCCTGCCCTCTCATGAAGAGACCCCACCATGGTGGGGAAAATCGCGTATTATAAACAGAATGTGGTAAGTGTAAAGGGGTCAGGTGTGGAGGACGGCGGGTGTGTCCAGGACACTTGACCCAGCCTAGGAGGTCAGGGAGGTCCTCCTGCAGCAATGGGGAGTCCTGGATGGGTCTGGAAGGTTGAGTCTGGAAGGTGGGCCAGGTGGGAAGTGGAGGGGCAGGGAATTGGGGGCAAGGGTCGTTCTCAGTGCTGAGCAGGACCGGAAGGAGCAGAAGAGCAAAACAGCAGGTTGAGCTATTCATCGGCACACCCTAAGGAGTTGAACTCTATCTGGAGTGTACCAGAGTGACAGGATCTTAAATGTGTGCTTTATAAAGTTCAGCCTGGCCACAGCTGGAGGTGCGATAGAGGAAGAAGAGAAAAGTCAAGGTAGAGACAGGGTCCCACTGTGAGTTGCTTCAATCAGGGCAACACTGATGATGTCCTTGTACTGTTATTAATATTTCTATATAATATAATATTAATAAATATTAATAAATTTATTTCCTTAAATGATCTAGTGAATCCTTAAATGAGTTCCTTAAATGAAACTAGTGAATAAGAAAAGAAGGACACGGGGCGCCTGGGTGGTTCAGTGGGTTAAAGCCTCTGCCTTTCGGCTCAGGACATAATCCCAGGGTCCTGGGATGGAGCCCCGCATCGGGCTCTCTGCTCTCAGCAGGGAGCCTGCTTACCCCTTCCCTTCTGCCTGCCTCTCTACCTACTTGTGATCTCTGTCTGTCAAATAAATAAATAAAATCTTAAAAAAAAAGGTCTGGTTCCATGGTCCAGTGTTGGATCCAGGATTAGGGGATGGAAATGGGAAATGGCAGAGAGGGGACAGCGAGAAGTGTCTGTGGGTACTGATTCAGGGCCCAAGGGGCCCAGAGAACAGGGAGCAGGAAACTGGCAGGGATTGCTGAGGAACTGCGGGTGCTGAATGAAGCCCCTGGGGGGCTCGATGGCACTAAATCCTCTCTTATGAGACCTCCAGGCAGCATGGGCCCCAGCCGATGGGCCCCCCTCCTGCCTCACTTTCTCTACTCAGTTCCCGTGCCTCCATTCTCCTCCAGCCTCAGCGGTCTCCCCCCTGCTGCTGGATCCCCTTCTTCCCAGCCTTTCTGTGTTGGGGGCTCCAAGACCCTGTGTCGGTCCCGCTCTCTCCTCCCTCACCACAGTGGAGAGTCATCTTTTCTCCAGGCCTTCAAGACCATCTTTGTGCCGACAACTCCCCGACGTCCCTCTAGCCCCTTCGTCCCTGGTCCCCACACTCACATCCAATCTACTGATGTGTCTGTCTGGAGTGCCAATGAACATCTTGAATTCATGTCCAAAATGGGACTCCTGACCTCCCCCAGACTTATATGCCTGCCGTCTTCCCGGCTCGGTGATGGCTAACCATTCCTTCCGGGTTTTACCTTCGATAACTATCTTTGACTCTCTTTTTTCTTGTACTTTATATCCAATTTTCAGTAAATCCTCCTGGCTCTATCTTCAGAGTAGAGTAGAGCCAACCCCCCGAGGCCATGCTACTGTTCACTTTGGTCTGGGCTCACTGCCCCCATCTTTGTGCCCTTACCACCCAGACTATGTAAAGACGGGCTGGGGTCAGGTCAGGGCTCTACTCCAAACCCTCCATCTTACTCTGCAAAAACTAAAGTGGGCACAAAAACCTACGTCTCCCCGTCCTCCCTTTGTCCCCCTCTGGTCATACGGGTCTCCTGACGGTCCCTGTTCACAACTGATGCAAAGGTGTGCCTCGGCCTGTCCCCTCTCCCCCTCTTCCTCGCAGGCCTTTCCTCCGAAAGCCTTCCAGCCCCGGCTCCACCCCGTGCTCTCCAGCCGGCTGCTCTGCTCTTTCTCCTGCAGAGCTCGCCGCTCTCCAGCGCACCGGAAAATTCGTCCTTGTGTATTTGTTGAAGCAGCGAGCAGACCCCAGAGAAGAGAGTTTCAGCTCAGACGGACGGTTTGGCCCAGGGGTGGGGTGGGAATGAATGGCCGCGGGGGGTTAGGCACAGACGCTGCTGGAGCAGGTAGGACTGCTGGAAGGCTCGGCGGCGGGTCTGAGGTGGAGCCCAGGGAAGGAGCTCGGGGGTGAGGGGAGTGAAGGGTGAAGGGGTTGAAGCCCCGACGGGGGTCCTGAAAGAAGGGGTGCGCGGGGGTTCGAGCTGGGAGACTGGCGGGGGCCAGCAGGGAGGTGGGCGCAGAAGAGGGGACCGGCCGGGCAGGCAGTTGGGACCAGGCAGCTAGGGCTGGAGGCAGGTCCCTACGCCGGCCGCACGAGGGGAAACAGCGGTTGCCCGTGACTGTCGCGCAGCGGCCAACGTGAGACGGATGCGCAGAAGGTTCTAACGCCGGACAGCCGCCGCGGGCTCCGCGAGGAAGCAGCCAACCGAGCTTTCTCAGGTAAAAGCCAGAGCCTCATAAATACGGGGACGCGGACTGAGAGGCGGCACGAGGGCGGGGCGCGTCACAGACCCGGGCAGGGAAGGTGCCCGAGGCGGCCGAGCGGCGGCCCGCGGCCTGGGAGGCTCCGTCCCTGAAGCCGGGTGGGCTTCGGTGGGCCAGCGGGGAAGGAAGGACCCGGCCCCGAGGCCCGAGAGGGCGGCGCCGAGGCCCGGCCCGTCCCTCAGGCGAGCGGCCAAGGACTGCGACGGCGGCCCAGGGCGGTGGGCGCGCGGAGGCCCGCGGAGCGACGGGAGGTGCGCGCCGGGAGCCGCGCGGCCACGCCAGTCTCCGCCGCAGGCAGGCCGACAGCGCGGGGCGCGCCGCACCGACGCGGCCACGCGGAGCCGCGGAGCTGCGGCCCCCGCCCCGGCGCCCCGCAGGCCGGCCAATCAGGCGGCGCCGCCGGCCGCCCGGCCCGGAGGCCCCGCCCCGGCCCCGCGCGCCGCCAGCCAATGGGCGGTCGAGCCCGGGCGTCCAGAGCGCGCAGCCCGCGCGGAGCCGGCTCAGAGCGAGAAAAGCGAACCCAACCCGTCGGGGCCGCCGCTCCGGACCAGCCGCCGCCGCCGCCGCCGCCGCCACCTCCTCCTCCCCCCCGGATCGGGTGTACTGTCCCAACCCGAAAGTCCAGTTCTGCGGCCCGGCAGCGGCGAGCAAGCGCGATGACACAGGAGTACGACAAGTGAGTGAGGCGCGGGCGCGCGAGTCCGGCCGTGCGGCTTCAGGCCGCCGCTGCGCTGGGGCCAGCCGCACCTGCCGCGGGCCCGGGAGAGGCGAGGCCGGACGAGCTGGGGTGCTAGGCCGGGCGCGGGGCGCGGGGCGGGGACGGGGACGCGAAGCGCGCAGGGAGGGCGGGGGGCGCGCGTCACATCGTCCGCTTTCTACCCCGCCGCGGCGTCTGCCCTCGGCACCCCCTCCCCCGAGCCTTTGTTCCACCGAAGCCCCCGGGGCAACCCTTGCCTTGGGGACTCAGTTCCGAAGGGGACACCTCCCTCCTCGCCCCCCCTCCCCCCGCCTCAGCGGCCTCGTCGGGGGGACCACCGCGCGGGCGCGCCCCCATCTCGGTCTGCTGTTGGCAGGGGTGCGGGGAGGGAGACTCGGAGCGCCGCGCCGCGCGGGGGCCCCCCTCGGGGTCGCTTTTGCTCAGGGGGGGCCAGCGGAGCTCTTGGAGACCGGCTCCCCCGCTGGGAAGGTAGACGTCTCGGGTAATCAGCCCGTTGTCGTCCTACCCTCTCCTCCAGTCCAGTCCGCCTGCCAGAACTCCAGAAAGGAGAAATTTAGGGAAAAGTTGAAGTGCTCTGATGTCCTGGCATTTTTCCCCGCTGGCTGGCTGTGTGAGTGAGAAAATTGTTGTAGGAGTTATTTTGCCACTTGCATCATTGATGGTAATTACAGATTACTGTAATTAAAAATCCTCAGAACATATCAAGAGGATGAAATCTTCGAAATCTGGGTGATAAACAGAACATACCGTACCAGTACTCCTTTTGGAGTTTGTGATCAAAGGAATATTTTTGACAAATGCAAGGTGGTAACGCAAGATGTTAACTTTGAGGGACACGGAGGGGGGGAGAGATATTTCAGTGTTTTCTTTGCACCTTTTCTGTAAGTGTGAAATTGTTGCGAAACAAAATATTTATTAGGAAAAAAGTAAACCGCACCAAACCCAACCATCTATGGCAGATCAGTAAATCCAGATCAGAGATATTCCATTCCAGTTTTATAATTATTTGTTAAGGATCATTTTATTTAAGTGTGCTCTTTTTCTGATTGGGAAGGTTGGATGTTGTGTAGGGGATATCTTAAATGGATTAATCTTGGGTTGTAGAATGTGCAGTTCAATGAATCACCTGAAGTATGTTTCAGAAGTCCTTCGAGAGATCACTAATGAAGAGTTTAAGACTTAACCAAAGGCAGTGATGAGCCTTTAGGGACAAGCAACTGCCTGACTGCCATATGAGGAAGTAGACCTAAGTCAGGCAACTGGTGACTGTTTATTTCTTGACTTATGGTTTAGATAAGGCAAATTTCCAAAGCTGAAATTTTGGCCCTAGGCACACTTTGGAAATGCAAGACACCTCCAGGGTGATCCCAAACAAAACCATTTGCAAAAAATATTTTCTGTTGCCTATACAAATTTGGGATGGGGGTGGGAGAGGGAGGGAAGCTGAAAAACTAGCATTACTGGAATTGAATGAGCCAAGTGCTGTCATAAGCTTCTGGAAGTAGCTATTACACTATTAATAATAGCAGGCACCAGTAAATCACCCCAAGATACCACTGATTCAGTGGCTGTTATACTCTCCTCCTAATGGTGTAGGGAATGCCTTTTTGTGCATTTATTTAGTTATTGTGAATTTGAGATTTGTACACACAGCCTTCATTTTTAAATAAACTTCTTCATTATGTTTGTTTTATGTTAGAATAGTATACCCCCCTCGAAACTGCTTTGCCTACTAAATGTAATCAGTATTTGAATTTTATGCCTAGACATGAGTTTAAAACACTGGCTTTGAAATAAGACTGAATTTTGAGGATAAATTCAGTTGTTGGCCCATGTTCCCACCCCTTTTCAAAGATGTTCTCCTTTTTAAAAATCTGTATCTGTTTCTAAAGGGCCTGCTTGCCAAAACCCTAACCTTTGTTGATTACTTGAAAAGATAATCAATCTCTCTACATTCACTTTTAGAGTAGGTAGGTCACCTTTAGGCCATTTACATGTTTCATTTGTGTGTTGCAATGAGAGCTGATCCTTAAATTTGCTTGTTAGAATACTGATAATTCAGAGTAGTTTTGAACATTAACAATTTTTTTCCCTTAAAAAAAACCAACAACTTCATTTTGCTGGAGTTTGTGTTCCGCTTTTTCTCCTTATTGACTTGTTAAATAGTACCAACTGAAAAGTTGTTGAGACTGTTGACATTTCAAGTTTTTGGAATCAGTAATGTTTGTTTTAATCTTTAAAACTGAATCTTCCGTAAGACTTTACTAAGATCTCTGTTGATTTTTCTGGATTTTTCCCACCCAACTACAGTGTTAAAATGAAACCGTTCTTGCCCAGTGTGAAAATCTAGTAAGGAGTTTTAAAAAACAGATTTCCCACCTATTTTTCTTAAAAAGCTCTTTTTGTTCAGTGGCCTTATTTATTGTTGTAGATTCTTAAGTGTTTATCTCTAAGATAAACAGTTAACTCCCATGCCAGAAAATTATGCCTCCTTATTGATTTACAGTCCCCTTTGGCCACATTCCATGCTCAATCTGGTGGTAATCAGTAGAATATTCTAACTTTCTCATATACCCCCAAGGATTAAACGAAGTGGCTCTTTTCTTTCCGCCCCCTCCTCCTCTCTCCCTGGTTTGTGGGTAGGAAAGTTTTTAAGGCCTGGTATCAACAGGAGAAAGAGGGAAGTAACATGTAGCAGCACGATGCTTGATGCTTGAACCGTGTCTACTCTCTTTAAGAGGGTACAGTCCTGACTGCAGATGTCTGAGGAGAATGAATGTTCTGTTTTGCCTCACTTCATCCTTGTGTTTGTTTGCTTAGGTGTTTGAATCGCCTGGCATTTTCTTGGAGTGTTTTGTTTTGTTTTGCCAAATTATATATCCTGGGTCACGTGTGCAGGTTAACTGCACGTTCCCTGGCTCCCCAGTCCCATATATCTTACCCAGGGGACCCATCGGTGTGCGTTCAGGTGGATTGTCTCCTGGTCTCACCTCAGTGCCCTTTGCTGGGGTGGATCATTGTGCTCTTTTACTGGAATATCAAGGAATGGATTGTTTGGGTCTTTTAAAAATTTTTTTAAATTTTTTAAAATTTTAAAAATTTTAAAAATTAGGTTATGGTGCCTTGCAGTAAAAAGTGTGAGATCTAGCTGCATGTGTGTTTTTAATCTCTCTGAAGCAAACGACCAGTCTTGGTTCTTCAGAATGAAGCCCTTTACCCACAGCGGCGCCCCTACACTAGTGAGGACGAAGCCTGGAAATCTTTCCTGGAGAACCCTCTCACCGCGGCAACCAAGGCGATGATGAGCATCAATGGAGACGAGGACAGCGCGGCCGCCCTGGGCTTGCTCTATGACTATTACAAGGTAGATGTGCCTCCTCTTTCAAAAACTAACAACAGTCCGAGATGCACTTGATTCAACAGCATATAAAACAGTAATTTGCTGGTAGAATGTAAAGCAAGTTGCTTCTCTAGTGACTATAAATAGTTTAATGAGTGCTTTGACTTACTGTGGTTCAAAGCCGAAAATCTACGATCATAGAATCAAAGGGTTGTTTTTAAAATGGGTGAAGTAGCCAGCTGCTCTAGCTCGATCTGGAGGGTGAAGCTACCATAAAAGAGGACGGGAGATGTGTCTTACTGAGACTGAACGTTTTACCAAAGGGACTTCTTGGTGCCTGGAAGAGTAGACGGTGGTTCATTTCCCTGCGCTCTAACCTTTATTCTGATGTGGTCAGAATGATCTCCTTGCCTTACGTGATATCACAGAGCTTTGATTTGACTGGAGGATTCATGAAGGAAAGCTGTTCTTCTAGTCTTGGACTTTCTATTTCTAAGATCAGGATATGTTCTGCTTCTATTTCAATAGATTAGTCTTAATTAAATATAATCTCTTCTGTGCTTGGAGTTTTGTGTGATGTTCCTATCTGAAGATCTGTGTCCTCGTCGCTGGTCACCACTTACTGGTTTCCTCTGTCACGCTAAGCATGTTACTGCCATGCATGTTGTTTCTGATCTCTCCAGAAAGCCTGCAAAATATGCAGTATGACCGCTGTTCTGCAAATAGGAAAAAATTAAGTTCTCAGGTCACACAACTAGCATGTGTTGCAGCCAGGATTTGAGGCCTGGTCTGGATTATGCTAAAGTCCTCCTCTTCAGCGTGCCATGCTGTCTCCCATGGAATGTCCTTTGCTTGCTAGATTCTTTGGCATTCTTTCTGCTCGATAGTAGTATGTGGTGATGGCTCTATATCACAGTTGATTTTTGCCATATTTGTGTTTTTAAAATTTCCAGGCCTATAGAAAACTTCAATTTAATCAGATGATTAACTCCCAGATACTCTCACCTAGATTCACCAGTTGCTTACGGTTTGTTACATGCTGGCATTGTATTCTTTCCTGAATATAAGAAATGCAGCGGGTGGAGTGCCTGGGTGGCTCAGTCGGTTAAGCAGCTGCCTTCAGCTCAAGTCATGATCCCAGGGTTCTGGGATCCAACGTCCTGTGGGGCCCCCTGCTTGGCGGGAAGTCTGTTTCTCCCTCTCCCTCTGCCTGCAACTCCCCCTGCTTGTGCTCTCACTCTCTTTCCTTGTGTGTGTGTGTGCGTGTGTGTTTGTGTATGAAATAAATAAATAAACTCTTTAAAAAAAATGCAGAGGGAAAAAAACAAAGATGGCTTGATTATGATTACCAAATTAGGGTGGGACCTAAATAAAAGATTTCATTATTTTCTGGTCTGAGGCCATGTATCCAGCTTGTTGTGATTGAGAGACTGGGGTAGGTTTTGGTTTTTCTTTTTTTCCTTTGAATATGAAGGGAAACTTGTGTAGTAACTAATGATGCTAGGAGATCTCTTTGCCTGGGAAGTAGAGCTGAAGAATTCCTTTGAAGTGGAACTTAAGAAAATCTGTTCTTCTTAAGTCCTGTTTTCTTGACTCAGTGTAAAAATCGTAAGTTCCTAAGTATTAATTATGAAGTTTGAAGTACGTCTTTTTAACTGAAACTTTTTGAAAATGGGAGAAAACAAACAAGTTCGGTGACAGAAAGACTGATGTAATGATACTGGTTGCAGGAGTTGTATGTGTGTGTATTTTAAATAAAGGGTCCTAAAAGTATTTTACATCTTAGGAGATCAGTCATTATGTCTGTCCATTAGGGGTGACAGTCTTAGTACTAATATGTCAGGTTTCTTATGACAGGTGTAGCATTCTTTTCTTTTTTAAATGAACTGATTTGTTTCAGTTCTTTGGATATAACCATCTGTTGTTTTTACACAACAACTGTTTAAGTAGACTCCACTCCCAGTGTGGAGCCCAACCTGGGGCTTGAACTCACAATGCTGAGATCAAAACCTGAGCTGAGATCAAGAGTCGGATGCTTAACTGACTCAGCCACCCCGGCGCCTAACTTCAGTGAAGATTTAAAAACACATTTGTTGGTGCGCCTGGGTGGCTCAGTGGGTTAAAGCCTCTGCCTTCGGCTCAGGTCATGATCTCAGGGTCCTGGGATCGAGCCCTGCATCGGGCTCTCTGCTCAGCAGGGAGCCTGCTTCCTCCTCTCTCTCTGCCTGCCTCTCTGCCTATTGTGATCTCTGTCTGTCAAATAAATAAATAAAATCTTTAAAAAAAAAAATTTGTTTAACACATGAAATAATTTGTTTTGTGTTTAAAGGTAAATATATCCATACATTCACATTGGAAACAGTTTCAAACATTTAGCAATTTTGGAGCACATGTTTGGAATTACTCTCCAGTGGGTTGATGTCTAGGGTACACATGTATAATGTTAGCCTGTTTTCGTCTCCTGCGTAAGAAGAACAGAATCAAGAAAAGCATAGAACAAACTGAGTTCGATTTGTCCTCTGGGTACCAGATAACGTGAGTCCCAGAGTATTTGAAGAAATTTGTCATTTGAAGCCAGCACTTGGATCTTGGAAATGAACTGTTAGCGTGGCTGAGCCTTTCGATTGTGCATTTGATCTGAAAGGAAGGATAACAAAAAGGCGAGAACACTGGGAGTCCAGTTGTGTTTTCAGTAGCTTCTTTATTCCGTAGCGTAGATAAATGGTAAAACCAAGCCAGAGGTATTTTTTTTTAAGAGATGAAACCCAAACTCAATGACAAAGTGAATTCATGATGCCCTGGGTTTATTTGGCAACGAAGGAATCGTCAGTTTTTACGTGTTAACCTCGTGACAAGATTTGTAAGCTCTTGAGGGCAGACACTGTCTCACTCATCACGTATCCCCACAGCCTGGCATTTGGCAGGCGACCAAGTAGACTTATCAGTGGTTCAACTTCACTGAAGAGAGGCTGTATCTATATTTCACTAAGTGAGAACTAAATTGTGTCGTGTTTGTTAATATCTAAGGTTCCAAGAGAGAGGAGGTCATCAGCAGCAAAGCCAGACGTCGAGCCCCCAGAGCCAGATCACAGCAAAAGGTAATGTCTCATAAAAAGCGTGAAATGGTACTGTATTGTATTTTCACGGGTTTCTGCGGAAAATAAAGCGGGAGTTCAAATGAAAAACCTTTAGTGGAAAAGATAGGTGGTAATTATGATTCTGTTGTTCTGAGAAGTTGCCAGTTTCTTTACACATACTTGCCTTTTCTGCATGCTTTCTTTGCCTGTGGAGGGATGTGTTTTAGTAATGATGTAAGTGAACTGTTCCCTTACTTGCCCGAGTTTCTCTTAAGAAGGGTGGGGCATTTAATGCAAAGGTGGGGGTCCTTTAAAAAAGTTTATGTACCAATGATCTTGAATAGTGGCCCGAGTAAAACTTAATGAAGCGGCTGTATTCCAAACTCCTGTCGAAGTTATTTTAGGTTATTTAGGTTAAAACTTTCAGAACATTAAGGCTTGACTTTATAGCCGTGAAAACTGATTTACACATAACTTGTAAATTTCCCTGTGCTCTATTAGTAAAAGAAAGAAATAGATATATATTTATTTGTATTATTTATTTATTTGTCTATTTATTTATTTATTTATTTAGAGAGTGCGAGAAGGGTGGGGGCAGAGGGAGAGAGAATCATAAGCGGACTCCACACCTAGCTTGGAGCCCGATAAGGGCTCAGTCATAAACCTGAGATCATGACCTGAGCCGAAATCAAGAGTCAGACGCGTCACTAAGCCTCGTAAGGCACCTTGGGAGTAAAATATTTTTAAAGAAAGAAAGATCACTCAGAATCCCACTGTCTGTGATTTCTTTGTTTACTGTTTGGGTATGCGTGCACATTTCATGTGGCTGTGGTTGTATTCACACACACCATTTGGTAGGTTGTGTTCTACTTTCCATAAGTGTTTTCCATGTTGCTAATTTAATCTTGATAATTACCCTTTGAAGAAGATCTTAAGGTGTTGTTTTTTTTTTACTGTTACTTTTTATTATGGATATTTTCAAATAACAAAAGTAGAGAAATAATATGTCTATATATGTATGATTACTAGCTTCAGCAGTCACTAACATAATTCCTCTTGTTTGATCTGCTCTTCCCTTTTCTCCAACTTTTAAATTCATTGTTTATTTAATTTTGGTATAGTTTTTAAGCAAAACTTAGTTATCCTGACATTAAGGCTCTGTATTTTTTTTTTCTTTTTACTACTACAAAGCCTTGACAAACCACTTTCCAGATAGCTTTTTCCTTTTTCTTCTTTCTTTTTTATTTATTTATTTATTTATTTATTTGTCAGAAAGAGGGAGAGAGAGCGAACGAGCACAGGCAGAGTGGCAGGCAGAGGCAGAGGGAGAAGCAGGCTCCCTGCCGAGCAAGGAGCCCAATGTGGGACTCGATCCCAGGACGCTGGGATCATGACCTGAGCCGAAGGCAGCCGCTTAACCAACTGAGCCACCCAGGTGTCCCTTTTTCTTCTTTCATTAGGAAATTCTTGGGAGTGAATTTATGGTTCAAGTTTTGAACGTTATTGATCTGAAATGTCCAGAACTGCCAAGTTGATTTTTTTCTTAAAGTATCAGCATATATTGTTTGAGGGGGCTTTGAAAAATTCACTAACTTCGCCCTGGACTAGAAGTCATCTTCTGTTGCCCAGGATATTTATTAAACCCAAAGTAACTTTATGCAAGTATAGCAACCTGTACAATGTAACCATCAGTTTTCTTTTGGTGTAGAGAAAGCCAGATAAGTATAGGTCCTAGGAAACGTAGTGGCCAAGTGAGATAACTGTTCATACTTCTCAAGCCTTTGTGCGCCAGGCATCATCGTACACATTTCAGCGCCTCGTCTCATTTCATCCTTGTCACAACCTTGTGAGGACAGAAAGATAGATAGCATTACAACCCTCACCTTATAGACAAGCACGTATTTACTAAGAGATGAGATAGCATCCCACTGGTCACAGAATTTGAACCAGGGTGGAATGACTCTAGAGTCTGTGCTTGAAGCACCATACTGCTCTAGCCGGCTACGTTTGTAGCTTCGGGCTTCTAGTGACATATGACCACTGTATTAGGATTCTTGCAAATAAAGCGTAGTAGAGGAGAGCTCTGAGTTCTCTAGATTTCAAGTGAAATTTTACTTGATACTTTTGGATTTCATGACTGATTAACCATGAAATCTTTTTTTCTTGCTCTAGTAATGGTTTTTCATTGCCATTTTCTTTTTATTTGGTTTCTCCCAAACGTATTATTATTATTACTATTATTACTATTGTAAAGGACCCAATGGCCCATTGCCATTAGGAAAATAGAAATTGTCAAAGAACTGTATCAGCATTGGGTTTGAAAACAGAGTTTTCTTTTCTTTTCTTAAAGAAACAGCATACCAAATGTGACTGAGCAGTCCCTCATTTCTGCTGGAGAAAACAGAGTGCAAGTACTGAAAAATGTGCCATTTA
Source organism: Mellivora capensis (assembly GCA_004024625.1). Classification (NCBI taxonomy): domain Eukaryota; kingdom Metazoa; phylum Chordata; class Mammalia; order Carnivora; family Mustelidae; genus Mellivora; species Mellivora capensis. The sequence goes on along the minus strand of PISX010000224.1, from coordinate 67,666 downwards.
ACATTGTCCTTCCCCATGGCAACCAACTGGGCATTGATAAGAGAGGCCATCTAACAGCTCCTGACACAACAGTCACCGTCTCCATAGCAACAATGCCTACCCACTCCATCAAGACAGAAACCCAGCCCCATGGCTTTGCTGTGGGGATCTCTCCGGCAGTATATCATCCTGAGCCCACTGAGCGGGTGGTGGTTTTCGACCGGAACCTTAATGCTGACCAGTTCAGCTCTGGTGCTCAACCCCCAAATGCTCAAAGGAGAACTCCAGACTCTACCTTCTCAGAGACCTTCAAGGAAGGCGTTCAGGAGGTACAGGAAGTGCACGCATCTTCCTAAGACGTTTGTGTGTTTGTCTAAGTATTGGGTTCCACCTCTTCCTTGTTATGTAAGCTTGAAACTCAGCCTGAAATGAATGGATTAGGAACAAAAGATTTTCTTTTTTATGAGAAAAGGCCAATGGGTATAATTTGTAAACTAAACCTACAAAACCAGAAATTATTATCAAGGGCACATGGCTAATCTTACCAGCGTTTGATTAACAATTATGATTCCAGCTAAGTGATTTTGTTGGAGAAAGAAATCCCCATATGTAATCTTCCATCAACAACAGATATCTCCACAGAAGTCTGTTTTCAGCTTTTGCCCTAGACCAGAACAAGATTCCTGCAATTGGTCTCAATATAAAATGATTTCTCATGGATTTTCTGGGTCTCTCTCGGTTGGTAGGAGAGTCAGGGAGGCAGTAGATGTTGGCGTTGTGTGAAATTTACAGATTAACTCCAAACGTTTTCGGGGTTTTGTGGTGGTGAACCCCTCTCAGGTAAAAGTTGGGGAGTGAAGATGTTTAAAGCCATATTTAATGTCTCATGGGGAAAAGGAATATCCCTCTGCTTAGGGCGCTAGGAGTAGAATCGTAGCCTTATCTGAGAACAGTGCATCAATCCGTCCATTGGTGGTGCAGACCTGATATGGTAGCTTCACTTGGTGTGATGAGCCCTGAAAGTCACGAGATCTTGGTTGCAGATTCTAGAGTTTGAACAGAATTGAGATGCGTGGGGAAGTTGGGAACGGGATAAGGGAGCACTCCAGGCGAGTACCTGCGTGGATTATCTTCATGTAATTGAGTGGCATATGAAATGGCTGTTTTTCCTTCAGAATTTTTTTGTAGAGTTACAGTTTTTATTTTCAAATGAATGTCGAATGAGTAGTGCGTAGCCGTGAGCCACAAACTTCTGTGCTGTAGCACGTGTTGGTCTTTAGTGAGCCTGATAACCAGTTAAATAGTTGTGGCTTATCACATTCGTATTTCAGGTTTTCTTCCCCTCGGATCTCAGCCTGCGGATGCCTGGCATGAATTCAGAGGACTATGTTTTTGACAGTGTTTCTGGGTAATAGTTGTCTTTTAATTTGATTTTTAACTTTCAGCTCTTATGACTTTTTGTGTGAATCTGATGTTGGAAAATCAGAGGTGGCTTTGGTGGTATTATCTTCGCTAGAGGGACATTTGCTTTAGTGCATTTAATTTTGAACTCTGTACTGTGTTTCATGTTTCCTTAATTCTTGGTGTTGGTGCTTTTTCTTTCCTTCAGTTTCTTTATGTGATGGTGGTAGAATGGAATCTAAAAGAAGAGATGAGGGGATTAAATTAGATCTCTGAGCTCCCTTCCGTTTCCAAGATCATATAATTCTGTGAGAATTCAGGAATAACATCAAGTGGATAAAGGCTTTTATTTTGTATTAGCCTCACTTGTGGTGAAATAAATGGAGTCAGATGTTTCTGACCTGACACCCTCTTCTTTTAAAACCTCAAAATTGTATTTCATGCCGGCAATATGAGTATCTTCCAAGTTAATTATGAAAATGTACGAACACCTTCGGATATTTTTAAAAAGCATTTAGGATTTCATTTTATAAATTAGTCTTATGCATCTTTTGTATGTTGCACTTTGAAGTAAAACCAGTTTTTTTTTGTTTGTTTTTTGTTTTTTTAAGTCTAGGATTTGATGGGAATTGAGACTTCCCTTAAAGACCTGCCTCAAGGTACAGGAGTCACAAACTCAGATACCTGTAGGATCTAAGATAGGGGTCAGCAAACCTTTTCTGTAAAGTATCAGATAGTACATACTGAAGCTTTGTGGGCCTTACAGGCTCTGTTGCAACTGCCCAGCTCACTACTGCGGCACAGAAGCAGCTGTGGCTACACGCGAAGAAGAGGGTGGTTGTGTTCCAATAAAAGTTTATTTACAAAAAGAGGTGTAATTCTCGAGCTCTGGTCTAGGAAGGTTATTAACCCAAGGGAGATATATACATGTTACTTTAAGGTGATAGTGAATGTAGAGAATTGTGCAGTGCCCATCACAAAACATTGAAATTCCAAGCAGAAACCTCAAAAAGAGTGCTGTGCAGACCACATCGAATTTAATCAGAGACCTACCAGGCCACCTATTTGCAGCCCTTGCTGGGTAAATACCAAATTGGAAGCATGTCTTGTGAGATTTCCTTCCAAAGTCCTTTTCAGCTGCTAGTATTTTTAATACCCTTAGCTTCTAAACTTCTAATTTTTAACCTTTATACTTCATAGAATTTCTAGTAGGCATTTTGTAGCCCCGCATATGAGAGATTTGAGAATATCTGTGTTGCTTTAGATTATATTTATTGTGCCAGAAGTAGCAAATGCTGTTTATAATATGACATAGTCAGTTGGATGTTTCCTGGTAGTTGGCTATTTGCATACATCCACACTGAAGCATTTCAGAGATCTCGCTGACCTATAAAGAGAGCTTCCGAAAGAGTGGATTAGAGAGCTGTGGCTTTTTGTTGTTGTTGTTCTTTAGGAACAACTTTGAATATACCCTAGAAGCCTCAAAATCACTTCGACAGAAGCCAGGAGATAGCACCATGACCTACCTGAACAAGGGACAGTTCTACCCCGTCACCTTGAAGGAGGTGAGCGGCAGCGAGGGGATCCACCGGCCCATCAGCAAAGTCCGGGTACGTTCTGCTCTTGGCTCTGTTCTCCAGGAAAGCTCGCCAAAGCTTTCATTTAGATCTAAATGAAGATCTAAAATGGCAGTTTACAGCCTTAACTGTAAAATAGAACGCTAAGTAAGACTTCCAGAAGATACTCACCCTTTAGCGTCTTTATATCATAATCCATTCTCTTTCCTAGAGTGTGATCATGGTGGTTTTTGCAGAAGACAAAAGCAGAGAAGATCAGTTAAGGCACTGGAAATACTGGCACTCCCGGCAGCACACGGCCAAACAAAGGTGCATTGACATAGGTGAGGAGCTCCGGGGCCTGCTTCTATTCCCAGAGGCGTAAGCATCCCGTTTTCTAGTTCCAGTTATTTTTGGCAGCGATCAGCTTCCTGCCGAAAGCATTTGAATTTTTATGCCAGCTACTGATCTGTTCCAAACCCTGTTCTCGGCCTCCTGGAATCCGTGTTCTTCACTTTACTTCCTTCATAAGGACGTGTGGCCTGTGCAGTGCTGGCTCTCCAGATCACTCTGGACCAGAAGCTCTAGAGCTGGCTCGTGTAAGAGGGCCCTGCTCTTTGGTCTGCAAAGTTTTTGAGGTGGAATGTCTTCTTTAAGAAGTACTGATTATTTGTAGATGATGGTGAAGTAGAGAAAAAACCCTAAATAAACAAGCGGCAGCAAATACTGCTGGCGGGCACTTGCCTAACCCATCTCCCCTGGCTACCTGATGAGCTGTACTGCTAGACTCTTGTCTTCCAAGAGACCCAGGGATGTAGCCGCTGGGCTGTGGCGGCAGACCTGGGCAAACCCGCGTTTAATGCAGCGGCTTCATGAGAAGGGCTCTTCTTGCCACGTAGAGAATTTTGGTACAAAACCGTCGTCTATCACAAGATGGCCCTTAATCTCAGTGTTACTTCTTTTGTCTTTTGTAAAGTTCATGTTTTCTTTTCAAAAAATTTTAAAAGAGCTGAGTTCTCATCTTGGTCCTCCGAGCTAGTTTTGTGACCTTGGGACAACTGTGTACACTTTTTAGTCCTAAATATCTTAACTTTGACATAATGGGAAAACATTAAATAAGTCTAAGGCTTACCTGTATTTTAAAAATCCCGTGATTCTTATTTTCATCTTTTTGAACCTTTTTCAATCTAACAATATGTTCATATAAGTTTTTCAGAGGCAATAATATGGAAAATGTTGGAACCAGAAATCACGATTTCCCTTTCTTTTTCATCACTCATGTAGCTGACTATAAAGAAAGTTTCAACACCATCAGTAACATTGAGGAGATCGCATATAATGCCATTTCCTTCACTTGGGACATTAACGATGAAGCAAAGGTAGGTAACCGAGTCCCGGGGCACCTCTGCTTCCAGCTTTGGGAGGGAAAGTGGGAGGAGCTTAATGATTTGGCAACTGGTTTGTTTTTTTTTTTATGGTTTTGCATGTTTTGTTCTTTTGCTAAGGAATAGCAAGAATGAACTCGGTAAGAGATAGGTGAGAGCCATTAAGTCATGAAGTGCATGAAAATGAGACAAGACTTTGGGAGCATAAACAGCTGTTGTCTCATCAGCTGTGCCCTTCCTTCTGACCTAGCAGAGTTAGCTGGATTCTCAACTTTCTCTCTTAAGTGCAGCTTCTTCCAGAGGTTACAAAACTGTCCTTGTCTCCTCTTCCTCCCCCAAAAAGACAGTTTTTGTCGACCTCCTTCTGCACGTGTGGTGCAGTGCGTGAGCCCACAGAGTGGCCAGGGGGTGGGGGTAAAGCGCGCCCCTGCACGCTGTTTGTAGGGGCACCTGATGCCCCATTCGCTGTGCTCCTTTTCCTTATTTGCAGAGTGGCATAATACCTCCCTCCTCCCTCCTGCGGGCCCGGTGTGTGGATTATTGAAACAGTTGCCCAGGAAGCTGTTGGAATTTCTTCAGAAAGTCTCTTAAATACGAGTTCTTGTTAGCAGTACTCTCCTACCATTACTGTCACGTTCAGCTAGAGTAAGGGTCTTCTCTCTGGCACTTTTTCTCGTGAAGAGTTGCCTCCAATTCACGTGATCATTTAGATCATTCTAGTTGGAGTGTTTGGTCCTTGCCAGAAAAATTCAGCATGTCCTTGAGTCATTTCTGCCCTTCCCACAGCATTCTTTTAGTATAATCCCTCTTTCGTGGAATTACAGGGGTTTCGTAGGTAGTTTTTCCTTTGGGTTACTTAAAAACTTGGGAGCTCAGGCCTCACAGGGGAGACAACGTCCTCACTTGTGGGCAGTTGGCGCGGAGCCGACGCTGGGTCCCCTCGCAGACTTGCCGTGTGCATTGCACTGCCCTTCGTCGGGTCAGTTGCAAAGCCACCACCACCTTCCTGTCCTTCTCGACCTTGAGAATTTCTTCTTTTACTTATTCAATAGGAAGCTTAGCAATGACGGAATAAGACAGCATTAGGTATTAATTATTGCATAACTTCATTTTTTACTGCCTACAGTTGCTTTCAAAAAAAACTGGATTCTTGCGAACCGTGTGAACTTTGTGGCATTGTTGCTCTCCTTTCTTCCTGGGGGCGTCCTGTCTAAGGCAAAAGTGTGTCTTCAGTGGAGGGTGTGGTGGTTGGGTCTGCCAGTGTGAGGAAGTGGGGGTTACTGTGGTCGCACGAGGGGCTTCTTGGCGACCCCCTTGGTCCTACACAGGTGTCCTCAGGGTGCGTTGTCCACAGTCTGGTGCTCGAGTAATCCGGGAATTCCCTAAGAAGAGTTGTTAGGAAGAAAAGGAAACTTCATTTTATGTAATTGTTGCTACAGTTACTTCGAAAGTAAATCTCAAGGTAGGACTCAACAGCCTATAAGAACAGTTGGCCCTGTGCCCTCCGAGAGCTTCTGTCCTTAAAGCAAAATAGAGATAGACTTCCTCTTTGCCATTAGGGACTAATTGAGAAATTGTCGAGGAGGTGATCGGGAACGCCTAAGTCCTGAGTCCACTTTGCTGATTTACCTGTGACCTTGGGTTTAGTCCCTTAGTTCACTCGCTCCATTTTCTCCCCTTTCTCCCCCTATAGGGAAATAAAAAGGCTGTGGTGGCCAACTCTCTTTCTCACTGGCATGTCATCAGGGTTAATAAGCACTTGTCAGAGTGCCTGGGGATCTGGGTGGAAAGGCCCAGCATGTGGGCGGGGTGCTCTGGTTGTCTGACGGGTCACTCTTGGGAGGGGGGGGTAACGAAAGCCCAGGTGACGGGTCAGGATAATGGCCGCTTTCATTCTGACGACCTTCAGCATGTTTGTAGTAAAGAGAAGTGTTGTTGGGGTGTCTTAAGCAGCCTTAGTAGCTGCTTGTTCATGGATGGAGGTAAATTCAGTTTTCATTTCCCCTTCCAGACCCCCAACACCGACTTGGTGTTTAAGCCTTTGCCCGCTACTGGAAAGAGTTTGCGCCATTTCTTCATGAGGCTGTTGCCTTTTGATGCCGATATTAGGGATCAGCTTCAAGCATGTGTTGGAATTCAGTGTCCAGATTCTTTGCTTTCCCTGGCCGAGGGGATGTTTTCTGTTTTTGCACTTAAAGTAATTGATGCCCCAGGGCAGCGAGAGTGAACGAGTATGCATGCAGAATCTTGTATAGATTTTTTTTTTTAATTTTTGATTCTTTTTCAAAAGTATCCACTTTCGTTGCCCACTTTTCTTGTTCTCATTTAGAATACGTTTGTTGTTCATTCTCTCCCATAAATGTAAGAGTTGATGTGTGCCATTCCCCTGCTCCCCAGCACACTTTAGAAACAAATCTAATATCCCCTTCTGGCCATGCCATGATGAGTAAAACCAGAATTCTGGCCCTGTGTTGACATCTGAGTTTTCCCGTAGCTTCTGCAGCTCACTTTGGGGGTGACTGTATTTTGAGGACATAGGAATCCTGAACACCATGGCTTATGTTCCATTTTGGGAAGAACACTGCCCAAACTGGACTCATCGTACCCACTCCCATCGTATTGTCATATACCTGTGTCATCACACACCTGCTGTTCCTGGAGGAACTCGAAGACATTCTGGAGGTCGTAAAAAAAAATCACGAGTTTTCAAAATGGCAAGGAGGAGGAAGCGCCTCTGAAAAGCCGAGGTAGCTTAGGAACAGTCCCCCAGGTGCCCCTCACCTTTCCTCTGTGCAGACCTGTTTCAGCTCGTTTATCCTGTCTTCCACACAAAGTTAGATTTGTCTGGGTCGCCAGGCTTCTTTTAAAGAGGCAGAAATCTCTGGACAAGTGCAAGTTCATCAGACACTCGTCTTCCCTCATGGAATACCTTTACGATCAGATTTCCTCCCTTCAGATGTACAGCTGATCGCAGGGAATTTTGGCAGGGAGAAGCATCCGCCTTTGAAACCTTAAAAGTAGAGCTCTGGTGAGGGGCTGCAGTTGAGAATCCGGGAGTTCTGAGGGCATCAGTCACGTGGGAGAGGGCGGGGAAGCGAGAGAGCGCATGAGGAAGGTAGGGGAAGGTGTGCACCTTCTTAGGCTAGATAGAGATTTTGTCCAGAGCCCGCTGTGCACATCCCCTGCCCCGGGGATTCGTGACGCAGCGAATAGCTACCGTCCACCATGACCGAGGCACTGTGCTCAATCCAAGCTGTGACCCTGGTTTCGTCATTCAGGTACGTTGGCGGTCCCATGGGCTTTTGCGGGAGAGTTTGAGATCCTAAATATGACATCACAGAAAGAGTGTTTACACCGTTTTGCAGATGAACTTTGGAGACACCGCTAATTTATAAATTGGGACTCTCTGTTCTGTTCCAGTGACAGTATTTCCAGAACTCAGTGGTTAATTCTGGATAGGCTGCACGTCTTGGCCTGGAGTTTTATTTCTTGCTGGAATTATAAATGAAGGGTTTACAACAGTGTTGAGATTTGGTTAGTGATAGGAAATAAGGACCTCTCAAAGCCTGAAGATCTAGAATAAATAGAGGAAACAGAAGTTAGGGAGAGAGAATTAACTTCCTTGAACGCCTGTTTAATGCTAGGCACTATGCTAAGGGCCATTTTCCGTGTTCACACGTAACGAGGCAGTGCTACCTGCTCAGTACCCAGATAAAAGCACTTAGTCCCCTAGATGAGTATGTGTTTGCTACGTGGTCATCACAGTGAGGCTGTCTGAGGAGGCAAGAATCCAGACCCTGAAGTGGACAGAGGCGTTTTGGACAGGGCGGAGTAGTGGCTCTCAGCTGGCTCAGTCAGTGGAGCCTACGACTCTTGTCTCGGGGTGGTGAGTTCAAGCCCCAGTGTTGGGGTGTAGAGATCACATTAAAAAAAATAAAATCTTTAAAAGCGCGATAATTCTCGTTAATAGAGTAGCTTTATGGCTTTACTGTTTTAAGTTCCCTTAGTAGACGAGCACTTTGCTAACAGGAAATAATTTATGTTGATTGTTGGTAAGTGATGTTTAACTACAGAGAAGTATAAATTATAGCTATGTTGGAATCAGGTGAAAACTGGGCCACCCAGCTTTGAGGGAGCCCCTGGATTCAGGGGACCGCTAACAGGAAGGGATCTCTGTTGATGGACTGGGAACACACTGAGTTATAATTGCCTAGACAGTTTGGCAACAGGAAAAGAGCTACGGTCCAAAGCCAGGCTTGGGTTTTCTTTGATCACCTATATGTAGCTGTGACGCCCATGAATATTAAGCAGATCTTTTATTTTTAAAGATTTTCTTTAGAGAGTGTGCACCCCTGTGTAGGTGCACCTGCATGTGAGGGGGTGAAGGGAGGGGCAGAGGGAGGGGGAGAGAGAATCCTAAGCAGGCTCCGTCCTGAGCACAGAGCCAGATGTAGGCTGAATCTCACAACCCCGAGATCATGACCTGAGCCAAAATCAAGAGTCAGACTCTTAATTGACTGAGCCACCCAGGGGTCCCAAATTTTAACCAAACTGTTTAAAAATGTAATAGACCTCAGGGATACAAAACATGTAACAGGGACGCTTGGGTGGCTCAGTTGGTTAAGCGGCTGCCTTCGGCTCAGGTCATGATCCCAGCGTCCTGGGATTGAGTCCCACATCGGGCTCCTTGCTCGGCAGGGAGCCTGCTTCTCCCTCTGCCTCTGCCTGCCTCTCTGTCTGCCTGTGCTCCCTCTCTGGCTCTCTCTGGCTTTCTCTCTGATAAATAAATAAAATCTTTTTTTTTTTAGAGATTTTATTTATTTATTTGACAGAGATTACAAGTAGGCAAGAGAGGCAGGCAGGGAGAGAGAGGAGGAAGCAGGCTCTCCGCGGAGCAGAGAGCCCGATGTGGGGCTCGATCCCAGGACCCTGGGATCCTGACCTGAGCCGAAAGCAGAGGCTTTAACCCACTGAGCCACCCAGGCGCCCAATAAATAAAATCTTTTAAAAACAACAACAACAAAAAACATGTAACAGATTTGTTCCAGTAGTGACTTGTACATTTTTACACCAGAAGCTGCGTTGCGGTGCAGCCACTGTTCCCATGTTTGATTTTTAAACTATCAGCAGCAAAGCGCTTACTGCCAGACATGCCTCGAGCTCCTGCTAGAGGAAGCAATGTCAAGAAGTTAGATGTGGAGTCTGACTCTTCCATTGTCTGCGCATTCATGGCTTAAAGCAGCCTGGCCTGCTTCCTGGAGCGCCCCTGTGGGCCCCGCTGGCTTTCTGAGTCTTCGGGTTAAGACCTTCAGAGGGCAGCGCTCCATTTCAGGCAGCGACTGGATTTCTCGCAGACGGATGGAACGTCTTCTCCTTGGTGGCCTGATCTCATCTGTGGGGGTGACAAAACCAATTCCCACACGCTTTGTCTCTTCATGGTCAGTGAGAAGCGAAGGGGTGGGGGAGGCAGTCAGAGATGGGCAAAACCAGAGCATTCCATTCTCGAGAGGAAAAAAACCCATCAATGAGAGTACTTTGTGCTTTTAATTACGACCTATCAACTCTAAGAAGGAGGGGTTGGGTTGTCACTCCGAGCCAAACGTTCTATGTATCTTGGAGAGGCTCTGGAGAGGCTCGTGTTACAAAAGAAAGAGGATTAAAATAGAATGCGCGGCCTGACTGGGGTGCTGAGCAGGGGCCAGGGGCCGTGTTTGGATGCAGCGCTGGTGTCTCGCTTTTGTCTTCTCGTCTCTGCAGAGAGTGCGGAGTTCCTGGTGAGGGATTATGGAGGCTCGCAGAGTTCATTCTGTCAGAGGGTGTAGCCCATCTGGTAACTTGAACTTAAGACTTCTTGTAGGTTCTTGTGGGATGCAGGTTTATGAGTTTAATAACAGTTTGTTGTTTTGTCTAAGCATAATATTTGGAATTCATTGTGAGAGTAATTTTTAATTTGTTTGGACTGAGCATATCGCATGCGTTTATAGGGATTCCATTCCGGTGAAGCATCAATTAAGTGCCCTATTAAAGCGAGGTGTTGCCGTGTTTGGTTGCATTAAGCAGGGACAGGTTTGGTTTGTTTCACAACTTTAAATTCCCAGTGTGAATGGAAGGGAGGAGGGAGAGGACTGAGTCAAATATTTTACTTGCAATTGCAATTAAACGCAGGCAGGTGATTTAAAACAAAAGTGTATCCTCCCTGGCCTGAATAGAAGTCGGGAAGCATTGCTACTTTTAAAAAAAAGGATAAGAGATTTCTAAGGTCTGGCAAATGCAAGGCTGATGCCATCGAATGGGATTATCCCTGAGTTCTCTATCCCTGAGTTCTCACCTTAGAGCCCCTGAGGGCGGGGGCGGGGTGGGGGGGAAGAGCCAGCACGGGGGAGCAAGAGACAGCGTCCGTCCAGCTTCCGAACGGGCATGCACTTGACTCCGGTGTTTCCTTCTATGCGGTTTGAAAGTACATATTTATCAGAGTAAAAAATAAACTTTTTTCATGCCAGAAACATAGTCACATTCCTTTATAGATAATGAACAGTCTGTAGAGTTTTAGTTTGACCAGTTTTGGAGATGACAAGAAGTTCTTCTTGACGGGACGTTGGGGAGAGAATGCCTCCAGTTAGCCGACACGGAGTAAATTCTTAGCAATTGGAAAGTTTGCTTTGAAGAAATCGATCTAGGTCAGACTGGGAGAAAGGTCTCTCTTTGGAATTTCTTACCATTCTTTTCGCTGGACTCTGGCTTGGAAGTGTTTCGTGTAGTATCCTCTGGTGTCTAAGCAAGAGGTTCGTCCAGGCGGAGGATAAAATGCACTGACTCCTGGTGGACATTCAGAGCGCCGGGGAGCAAGAGGGCACACTCACGGGCACGCTCACGGCAGCACACGCCTGAGGGCAGGCTCCCGGTGCCTCACGCTTCTCATTGGACAAGGGAGACACTTGGCAGCTGAAGAAAGCTTTGGTTTGGTAGTGAAACCTGTATCTTGTGAAACAGGTTTGAAGCATCCCGTGTACCTAGCTGCCATTTGTGCCGTCACTTGAATTTGTTTTTCTTTTTCTTTTTGGGTCAAATTTTGCCCCTCCCACCACCCTGCCACTGTCAAGCAAGACTGAGCTCCTCTCCAGAACTTTCTTCTTTGGCAGCTTGTCACCTCAACCCTCCTCCTCCAGGTCCTTCCTGGAAATTCCATCTAAAGTGGTTTTATAAATCTGTCCTTTCAACTGGTTTTCTCCACATAAGCCGAATGGAAGAGCTCTCTGGCCTGACGTGAGGAGTAGTGGCTGGATTTACCTGAGCGGTAGGGGCCTTGGGGTCAGGCTCCTTTCACAGGGCAGATCTTCATGCAAGACTCCAAATCCTTGAGTAAACATAAGTGAACTCTCTACATTAATTACTCATTTGGGGACTTTTTTCTTTAGCTTTCTTCAAAATGGAAAATATCTTATAATTAGGGATTTTGACTGGAATTCAGCTTGCCTGCCAAGTCTGCCCTCATGACCCATAGGCTTCCCTGTCCCATTCTGAACCTAGAGATGCTGGAATGTGGTCTCTTTGTGTCACACCTGCCTCCAGTTCGCATATTTCACAACAAGCATCCTACTTATTTGGGACAACAGGTGTCCAATCACTGTATCTGCCCACAACTGTCCTTGAGTTCACCAGGTCCTGCCTAACGGCGAGGCCACGGAGAAGTCAGTATGTGCGTACCTCCAGCATGTCTCTGTGTGTCTCTCTTCCCATCTCCTTCTCTGTTTTTCTGTCTCTCTCTCTCTTTCTCCTCCTTTTCTCTTTCTGTGTCTCTGTGACTTTTCCCCTGGCCGTCTGAAGTCTGCGCAGAAACCGGAGCTGCCGTGTGGGCGGCGTGGGAAGGCGGAACTGAGGCCACAGAAGGGGGGAGGACTTGCGAGAGCCTTGTTTTTTCTCCAGGGAGACACCCTGCGTAGAGGTAAGAAGATGTTAGGTTCGTGCCCTGCTCTTTCCAGATCCTTCTCCTCCGTACTCCCAGCCCTCCAGCTCTTGTTCTCAGCTCTTGATGGTCCTTCGATGGTCTGAGAAATAGCACAAATCCTAGTGGCGCATTTGGAAACTTCTAGCTCAGCCTGCGATCATTCTGTAGGAGGGTGTTTGGAATTACCTCACACCATCAGAGTAGTGGGGGAAGTATGGCTTTCCTAGGACTGTCCAATGAGTCAGTAGCAGAACTGGCTTCTAGTTCTGGGTTTATGACTCAGTCTTTGATGCCTTCTTGGGCTTGGTTAAGGCCGGCACACACGGAGTAAGTGGAGTAAGTAGGAGCTACGGGGATGAGACAGAACTAAGATAATCAGGGTTTGTTTGGTTTTGTTTGTTTGGTTTTGGTTGGGGAGGAGGAATGTTGATTAGGATTAAGTGTCTTCTGTGTAATACTCAGTAAATGTTCCTGTCGACTTAGACTGCAGCCAAGAACTGGGTCTTGATTTCTCGGTTGGCTCTAGTTCGCACTCGCTCTGGCTCCAGTTGGCGTTTATCACTTCACATCAACGTATTGAAAAAAGGGTGATTTTATTCTTGTTAATTAGTGCTTTGGATTTAGGATGAGAATAAACTTTTTGACTTCCTGTTGCAATTTCATATGTCAGGAGGTTTCTAACTAAGAAGAGCTTCTCTTAGATATGTTTTCGAATGATCTTTCTGACTGACACGGAAGGGAGTTCAATTAGAATTTGTTCCAAAGTGTCTGCTTTCAATTAGTAGGTCAGTTACATTCTAGGAATAAAAATTACGAACTTCATATCTGTATCTGACTAAGCTGAATTTTAATACTAGGTTGGGTGAAAATGATAAAGATTCCCAGAGACCTGGGAGCGTGTCCAGGAGAGCTGCCATGTCTTTTAGGGCAGCACGTCATCAGCTGAATCTCGTGACTTATGTGAAATCAAATAGGAACTTTGATTCGAAGGATATAGGCGCCTTTCATTTCATGCCTCCTGGTCAAAAAACAACCTCTACTATAACCATTTGGGAGTCACTTTTTCCCAGGACAGTTTTTCCATGAGGTCCTCTCCAGCTCCCTATGCTTCCCCGTGGCGGTGCGGTTTCTGGAATGCCGAGTCTGGAGCCAGGGATGCGGGTCCTGGCTTCGCCTGTGCCTTCTACTTCCTGTGTGCCTTCTACGGTTTTTGTGTCTTCAGAGCCGGGGCCTCCGGCACAACTGAACAGTCTCTCCAGACTTCAGGGACGTGAGGAGTGGCCAGAGTCTGGATGGTCCGCTGCTCAGGCTGAAGGTCATGTTTGTTGGGTATACAACAAATACGGAAGTCCGTTTTTGGAATGTAAACACATTTCTCAGCTATCAGTTCTTTGAAGCATCTTCCATGGATAAATCAACCTACTTTCCTCTTTTCTTTTCTTCTGTCTGACAGATCTTTTCTCTTTTCTTGCTTATGTTGACCAGACAGTTGAAACTACCCTGTAGCGCGCACATGGCAGGTATATAACCAGGTATGCTCTCGGCTCCAAACGCGCCGCTTTTCCCAAAGTCTGCTGCACATAATCTGGTTTGCAAAAGCAAAATACCATTCTTCCTTGAAGGATTGTTTCATTTCAGTCATTACTGACCGATTTAAATTATTTCTAACATCCTTCCAGGAAATTCTCTGCAACGTAATTAATCTGTTGCTAATATGTGGAAGAACTGGCCTAAGAACTCAGGTTGCGAAGGGTTGACCTTCTTAACCGTATGCTCAGTCCTTCAGCGGATTTTTCATTGTACTTCTCCGTGCAAGCACTGTGAGGGCAAAAAGAAACGACTCGAGCATAAAGCCCGTCCTCAGAAGCGATGATACTGTCTCTGTGATGCACTGGTCATCAGTGAGGTTAGAAAAACTCCGAAGTCCAGGGAGACGAGTGCTTTCAGCCAGCGGGATCCACAGAAGGCTTTACGGAAGAGGATGCGGCTGCTGGGGTCCTTTGAAAGCCTGGACCCACAGAATACTTTTGCAGAGTCTGTTTGATTGGATCCTTGTTCTCTTTCCTTATTTTTAACTCCCTCACAGATTATCTCTTGTGAATTTAAGTGGAAAAGAGGCAACTGGAATAGTTTAGTTTATGGAGCTGCTTTGACATACTGAGGCCCAGACATTGTGTAGTGACAAAAACAACAGTTGTGACGCTTCCCCGCCCGTTAGTGTGGCTTCACGCAAGGGAAGGGACAGCTTGTTTATTTATCAAATGCAAAATTGGTGGATAACCTGCAGTTTCCATAGTAGATGGTCACTGTAGAGAACAGCTTCAAGTGTAAAAAGCGGGTAAATGCAAGAGAAAATCACCTCATGGCTCATTGTGTGGTTTTATCTCTCCCCTAGAACTTACCTTCTCTCTCTCTCTCTCTCTGTGTACATATATATATGTATTTATCTATATAGATACAAGTGTGTACATTCGTGAGCCTCGAAATGCCGTAATCTTTTTCAGATTAATTGAAGGGATGTGTGTGTGTCTGTAGAGTTGATTTAATTACCCATTCGACAGATATTTATTTCATGTCCAGTATGTGTAAAAGGTTTCTTGGCATTCTGCTCTCTACCAAGATAACTTAGGTGTGCAAGTCTATATGGAGGAAAGTTGTGAACATAAATAACCTGTGAACTTGGGCAATAGGTTACATGATCTCTAAGCCTCAGTTTCCTCATCAGTGAAATGGGGTCAGAATAGTACTGATTTCATAGGCTGTTTCGAGGGCCAGAGTCAGGCACACTGTAAGAATGCAGTAAGTCTAGCTCAAACATCATGGCGGTATATAGTTTTAGTTGACTGGGGTTTAGGAATTTGGGGTCATTCATTTAGTGAACACAAGGTTCATCTTGCCCAGGCACTGCCAGGGTGCTTTGGGAATGTAAAGAGTATGTAAAGAGAATGTAAAGAATGTAAAGAGTAAGACATGGCCCAGTTCTCAGAGAACTGAGAATTTAGTGGAGAGATTGCCACTGTAGTAAGTACGTCGGTAGAAGTAAACACATGGGAATAGTGCTCCCCTTAGAATGGGAGGATCAGGGAAAAGGTTCCTCGAGATGAAACTGTTGACAAAAAGATAGCCAGACAGGGACGCCTGGGTGGCTCAGTTGGTTGGACGACTGCCTTCGGCTCAGGTCATGGTCCCGGAGACCCGGGATCGAGTCCCGCATCAGGCTCCCAGCTCCACGGGGAGTCTGCTTCTCCCTCTTACCTTCTCCTCGCTCATGCTCTCTCACTGCCTCTCTCTCAAATAAAGAAATAAAATCTTTAAAAAAAAAAAAAAAAGATAGCCAAACATTCAGAACCCGGAAGGGGCCAATAGCCTTGGCAAGTTGGCCTGTAGAACAGAGACTACTGGACCTTGATTGAGGTTGGAAGTGAGCAGCGGTGAGGGTGTGCGGGGTGTTGGGCCTAGATCCTGAAGGCCCTGGCATGCCCTAGTAAGGACCTTGGACTCTACCCTGTAAATGAGTTTGTCTCAGAACGTTAGGGTCTTGTGGGCCAAGTATATTGAGGTTGGAATTTCTGTGAGATTTTTAATACTGTGTTTTCAATTAGGTGGTAAGACTTGTTAAAATCACAGTGTTTTGAAGTGAAGTCCATTGCTGCCAGGACGTCTCAGTGCAAGTGTTTGTGCTTGGGTGTCAGGTTTGGTCCAGATAAAGGCCAAAGGAATTCTTGAGGTGCCCTGTGATCAAACATTTTACAGTTGTTTGAATAGAGTAATATTTTTCAAACTAGGTTCTAGGTTATATTTTTAGAGGTTAAGGAACTTTTCTCTCTCATTTTTTTTTTTTAAAGATTTTACTTACTTGTTTGACAGAGAGAGATCACAAGTAGGCAGAGAGGCAGGCGGCGGGGGGCGGGCGGGGGAGGAAGCAGGCTCCCTGCCGAGCAGAGAGCCCAACGTGGGACTCAATCCCAGGACCCTGAGATCATGACCTGAGGCGAAGGCAGAGGTTCAACCCACTGAGCCACCCAGGCGTCCCTCTCATTTTTTTTTTTTTTTACAGATTTTATTCATTTCTTTAGAGAGAATATACATGAGGGGGAGGGGCAGAGAGAGAGAGAGAAAATCTCAAGCAGGCTCTATGCTGAGCAGAGAGGCCAGAATCAAGAGTTGGACTCTTAACTGACTGAGCCACCCATTCCCATTCCCATTTTTTTCTCTTTTAAAAAGGATACGTAGGGGTGTCTAGGTGGCTTAGTTGGTTAAGCATCTGCCTTCGGCTCAGGTCATGATCCTGGGGTCCTGGGATTGGGTCCCTCATCCGGCTCTCTGCTCAGCAGGGAGTTGGCTTCTCCCTCTCCCTCTCCTCCTCTCCCTGTTTGCTCTTTTGTTCACTCTCTCACTCACTCACTCTCTCTCTGAAATAAATAAAATCTTTAAAAAAAATAAAAAGAATACATATATTATTCACATTTGAGAAATACTGAACTAGGGAGTAGGAAACGTGGCTGGAAAGATAGATTGGTGTCACACAGAGCATCTGAACGCTGAGGAACTGAGTCACTATTACATAGACGGGGAGCTCTAAAAAATTTTAGTAAGAATAAAGGATTAAGATTGGGGGCACCTGGGTGGCTCAGTGTTTAAGCATTTGCCTTCAGCTCAAGTCATGATCCCGGGGTCCCGGAATTGAGTCCCACATCAGGGTCCCTGCTCAATGGGAAGCCTACTTCTCCCTCTCCCACCCCACCTGCTGGTGTTCCCTCTCTCACCGTGTCTGTCTGCCAAATAAATAAATAAAATCTTAAAAAAAAAAGATTAAGATTTGTAGCGATACTGTTTTTGGTGATTGCCTAATGTCTATGAAGCAGTCTCTCTCTCTTTCATTTCATTACCTGATTTGTAGCCATTTTATTGTTCAGAGAGCCCTTTCCTAGAGGTTGAGAGAAAGAAAGGTTAATTTGTGTGAATTGATATTAGCTCTTTTTTATCAACTGTTTTTATTTGTTTTGGGGGGGTACCCTTGTGTGTATTTAAAGTTTTATAAGGATTTGAAAGTCAAGATTTGGAGATGCTGTGTAGCCTTTTGCATCCCCATGATTTTTCCATCATTACTGGCATGTAATTCAGGACCATTTTGTAATAGGCATTGGAAGAAACAGAAAAAATGTACCGAGCCCTTGAAAACACTTTAAAAATGGGGAACCGTCTCTGCCGTCTTAGACGTCGAGCACTTAGAATTACCGTGTGACGGGGTGACAGAAGTGCTGGGGCGGGGCGCCTGGGTGGCTCAGTGGGTTAAGCCTCTGCCTTCTGCTCAGGTCATGATCTCAGGGTCCTGGGATCGAGCCCCGCATCGGGCTCTCTGCTCAGTCGGGAGCCTGCTTCTCCCTCTCCCTCTGCCTGCCTCTCTGCCTACTTGTGATCCATGTCTGTCAAATAAATAAACAAAATATAAAAAAAAAGTGTTGGGGCGAGGCGGCGCCTTCAGGGTGCTTGTTGATCCCTTTTCGTGACCAAGGTGATGAGGGGATAGGAAGATGCGGTTCTTTACCCCACACTGAAGCTCAGAGTCTGGTCGCAGGGGAGGGGAAGCGAGCTGCTTGGTCCAATCTGCTCAGTAGTAAAATGGGACTGAAATTCTATTTGGGGCCTTAGGGCGTGCACCTCACGGCCGTTCCATCGACTCTTACTGGGTCTTCACTGATGAGAGTGATACCGGTAGAGCATGGAATAAAGGCTCTTTTAGGATTGAGGGGCAGAGAAAATAAAGATCACCGAAATGTGAAAATTCCTGTAAAGGATGTGTGAGACTGGAATGGGAGTTCGGACCTAGATTCGGACGGCCCAGATCATTTGGATTCCTTCCTTCAGAGGGAAGAGAACCTCTGAAGGTATTCATGGTTTCTCTGGCCTTTTCATCTTCCTGGCCATCAGGGTGATGTCTTGTGGATGAGTTCCTGGGACCTCTCATGGACTCTGATGAGCCTGACACTTTGTTACTGGTTTGGTTTAAAATTTGGATCTCTTAAAAAACCTTTGTCAGAGCTGTTAAAACTGAGCTGTTATACTGATCCTGGGATTCAGTTCCTGCTTATTTCTGCTTTCTTAGCAACTCTACAGGTTCATATTTTGAAATTTTTTATTCTACTCATTGAATAAATCAAATTATGAAAGTAAAAGAAAACTATTTTCATCATTATAGCAGCAATGCTAAAAAATATGCAAGATTCTACCTAGATCTCTCAGTGGAGAAAAAAAAATTAAGACTATATTATTTGGATATCAGGTTCTTGTACCTGAGTAATAGTATAAACAAGTATTAACTGTTGTGGTAAAAATTTTTAAAGCAATAGCCCTTTTTAAAAGATTTTATTTACTTGAGAGAGAGCATGAGCGGGGTGAGGGGCAGAGGGAGCAGCAGCCTCCCCACTGTGCAAGGAGCCAAGATAGGGCTGGATCCCAGGACCCCAGGATCATGACCTGAGCCAAAGGCAGATGCTTAGCTGACTGAGCCACCCAGGCGCCCAGGAACAGTCTTTTTGCTCATGAAAAATATCCTAGTAGAGTGTACTTAAGTCTGCCAATTTCATTATTTAGTTTCTGACTCAACTTCTTAGAGTTTTTGTGACTTTTGACTGATAAATTTCAGGTGCTTTGTTAACACTTGCTATGAATTAGGTGAGTGGAAATTATTTCTATAATTTCTACCCACAAATGAAGTTCACTTGTTAAAGCTCACACATCTGACCACTGTCTTTAGACTGGACGGTCAGCATGGTTTACCAGGATCGTGCCTTGGTTTGCTGTGTTGCTAGACCCCAAAAAGAGTAAGTGAGTTGCGGGGGGTGAGGGGGGTCTGAAAAATTCGTTCTCAGTTGCTTTCACTTCACAGGCTGGGAAAATAAGCTTCTGAGGCCAGCCTGTGTTTTGAGCCTCGTGTTTCCTGGTGTCTTTCTCCCCCTCCCTTTTTCTCCTTTGAGGAGTGACCGAAGAGACAGCCGCCAGCTGTGCGAACAATAGTGTGTGGCTGCTGGAATGCTTCCTGGAAAAATCATCATAAATTAGTTCAAGATCTGATTTCTTGTTGGTTCTGCGCTTGTAAATGGCATTTAGAATAAAAAAAAAATCCATACAGGTTAATCCTTTGATAATATAAATCTTTATTTTGTTGTTTTCCTTACATTTTCAGCTGAGGTCTGAAAACAAAATCAAATCTTTTGAGAAGTTTTAAATGTGTGAATTCTCAGCCAAGAATGAGGAACTACGAGTTGTTAGAAAACTGGGCTGGACGTTCAAGAAGGAATCTTGTAGAGCATCTTCGACCTGTTTAGCAGTTTATTTTTGTGGCTTGTTTTTTTTCTCTTCTAGTGATTTTGGTTGGGAATATTAGATGCTCATCTTGAGTAAGATTTATGTTTCATTTGTTCAAATAAAAGCAAGCTTTTCCTCAAAATTGGTGGCAAGGAAGCGTGAAAACGGAGAAAAGGTTATCCCTGTGTGTATTTTATGAAGGAGTGGAGTGTGTCCTCGTCATCTTACTTTTTACCTCTTTCCCACCCTTTCTGTGACCGTGTTATAGAAAGTATTTTTCTCTGCGCAGTGACGTGGCCCAAACTTTTTTGTTTTATCCAGATTTAGGTGACGTGGCCTCTAGTTCCGCCGCTGTGGGCGGTTGTCCATGAGGTAGAACCGATCCCAAGTGTTAACACTGCGAGGAACAGACGGTGCCCGTCTTCTCGGGGCCCCGGGACCTAGAGGAGAATTCTGCCTCGTGCTTCTCCTCTTGGCCTCTCTCCCGTTTTGGGTGCTGCTCATGAAAGGTGGTCACCTTCCTCAATAGGATTCCTGCAGTCAGCTTCTCCCTTAAGACCTGCTCCAGTCCCCTCTGCGAGTGCGGGCTGTGCTGATAGAGAGTGTGGTTCTGCACGTGAGTGACACGTTAGCGACAGGCGCTTCTTGGGGAGTCACTTATGTGGAAGGTGGAGATGCTGAATCACAAAAAGGGAAGAAATCCTTCCTCGCTCTTAACTGCACTATGACGACGTAAGGGGGAGTCGTTGCTCGAGCCCTTAGAGAAGGGCTGGCTCAGATCAGGGCTCGGCAGACCGCAGCTCTCTGCAGACCCTGGCCGGCCAGCGCCTGTCCGCCTAAGTCAAGTTTCACGGAAATACCACCACATCCACTGGCCCGCGGATCGTCCGTGCTGCCTCGGCTCCGTTGCTGTGGCGTTTAGCTGGTGCATGTCCTCCACGAAGGCTGAAACACCGCTGGATCCTCCTACGGGAAATGTCCGCCGGCTCCTGGTTGAGAGAAATGTGTGACAGCCGCGACACGCGTCTGCGCTGCTCCCTCTGCGTTTTCCTGCGTTGGCGACCGACACACGTGTGAAGCGTGTGCGGCGCACCAGGCCTGAGAAGCAGGGCTGACCGAGTGTCCCGTCTGTCTCCGGGGCTCTGCGCCTCAGGGTCACCGAGGGTCGCCCGAACATGCGGTCCACCAGCCACGCCAACCCCTGCATGTTCTGGGAGGAAGAAACAGAAGCATCGTTTGATAGATTCTGAATAGGCTCTTTTTCTGGTCACTCTTCTTACGATCTGTGAGTTCTGGAGGGTGTGCGCGACCCTCCTGAGTGGTGAGGCTGGGCAGGTGCTCTGACCTTCACCTTTCCGCTGCCGGGACGGATGATCGTTCCGTAGGCTTACACGGTCTTAACGAACAGGATCGCTCGATAGGGCTTAAAATGTTTTCTTTTTTTTTTTTTTAAGATTTTTATTTATTATTTATTTGACAGACAGAGATCACGAGTAGGCAGAGAGGCAGGCAGAGAGAGAGGAGGAAGCAGGCTCGCTGCTGAGCAGGGAGCCCGATGCGGGGCTCGATCCCAGGACCCCGGGATCATGACCTGAGCTGAAGGCAGAGGCTTAACCCACTGAGCCACCCAGGTGCCCCTTAAAATGTTTTCTAATGAGCAAACTTGATGGGGTACCTGTAAATACACATAGAATCTCTGAACTTCTTAAAGAAAGGAAACTGTATGTTGGGGCTTGTTTTAATCATCTCAGACTCTGGGAGCCAAAGGAGACCTTTGGTGGATCCAAAGTGTAAGTGTAGAGAAACTTTATCACCTGACAGCAGTGGCTTTTATCCTCACTGGTCACTGGATTACCTGGGGAGCACCTACAAGTGGCCTTATGTCTGGAAATCCCCCTCCCGCGCCCAAGCCGGTGAGAGCAGAACCTCTAGATGGGGCTTCACTGACTCTGGAAAGGGCCACGTCCTCCGGGTGACTCTGACCGAGTCAGGCTGCAAAGCCCCCGGGAACCCTGGCAGCGCTGGGGCTCCCGGCGCCGTGGCACGTGAGGCTCTGCTTTACGAGGTCCTTAATTCTAGATGAGCAGTTCATGTAATTACTCGAAATGGCACCCTTACATGGTTCTTTTAAAATAATATGATTTGTAAAAAAAAAAAAAAAAATTGGTAAATGTATGACACAAAATTATTGTCACTAGTAAATACAGAGTTAGGGATAAAGGATTCATAGTCGTTCAGTATAAATATAATCCTAGGACTCGGAAGGTAGAAGCAATCTAGACATCGTCGGACTCACATGCGCGTCGGACAGGCGAGGACCGGCGAGGACCGGCGAGGACCGGCGAGGACCGGCGAGGACCCGGCCGCGCTCACAGCACGCAGTAGCGAGGGGGCTGGAGCTCCCATGTTTCCATTTGCAGGCCGAAGCCTTTCCTGTTGACACCTAAGGGATCTTGCGCTCTTGCTAGTCTGTGGTTGAGGCTTAAACGTAGCAGGTGTGTCCCCTTGACTGGCAGCAGGACGTACCCATGACTGTCCCGAGGCTTCACGGGTGCCGCCCTCGCTTCCTTCCCGGAGGTCTGCGGCCGCTCTCCGCCTTGTGCCTTGTACCGTGCGTCCCGGGCCTGGTGCGCTTACCTCTTGCTCACGGTTTCGTGGTGGGTGTATGCGTTTATCTAGACAAGGTGGTGCTCTTTTCATATTGGGTTAGGGATGCTGTAAGCTTTCTTTGTTGCATGTAGAAACAATGCCAGGTTTGGAAAGAATCAATCTTAAAAATAGGACAAGAATGTGTGTAAGAAAGTGATACTCAAGTCACCCTGAGTAACAGGGGAATGTCTCTCTGAAGACTCCACATTTATACTGATCCTGGGGGTTGCTTCCTGCTTATTTCTGCTTTGAATAGAAACTTGACGCTGGGAAGTAAGGGTAGGTTGGGCTTTAGGTTGGATTACCATGAAATCCTCTTGTAAATGGAATACCACTTTGGGTCAGAGACTTCCTGGAATTGTTGAGGGTTAAGTGTAACTTTCCCAGGCTGCTGGTTTTGAGTCCTAAATTGAGCCAGGGAACCTAGAATGATAGAGAAAAATTTAGATTTCCCACTTGGTTGTAAAATGGAAAATATGGTGATTTGGTTACTTGATGTGCTCAGTTGTTTGAGTGGACTACTGTCTTTCTGTTAGTCTTTTTTTGTCTTTCGTCTGTTCCATCTCCTTAACTCAGATTGGTAAATTGTATATGAAGTGTTTTTAACAGGCTTCCCTTGACTAGTGAACGATATGGGCTTGAACTGCAGAGGTCCCCTTATATGTCACTTTTTCCCAATAAATGTATTGGAGAATTTTTTTGAGATTTGCAACAATTTGAAAAAGCTCACAGATGAACCTGCATAGCCTAGAGAACAAAAAAAGTTAAGAAAAAAGTATTGTAAGAATATAGTATCTGATGTGTTTAACATACAAAATACGTGTTAATTGATTGTGTTATTGGGAAGGCTTCAGGTGAACAGTAGGCTGTTAGTAGTTAAGTTCTGGGAGAGTTGAAAATTATAGTGGATTTTTGACTCTTGGTGGGGGGCCGGCAGTTGATACCCCAACCCCCACATTGTTCCAGGGTCAGTAGTATGGGAAAAGATACAAAGTCAAAGCACAGAGTTTCTGTACTGGATTTGAAATTCATACATAACCACTTTTTCCTATATATCTAGATTCAGGTATTTTTAAAAACAAAAGCATTTTGTTTATTTGCTAAAAATGGATTAACAGGAAAGAAAAATAGTGGGCTGGAAAAGGCAACCTGACACCCGGCAGGGGGCTAAAAGTAAGTGTTGAGAAAGCTGTCACATGGAGAATATGGGCCTGGCCTCGAAGTATTTGCGGTTTAGCCATGGAAAGAAAGCATACGCATGTCAGGTGGCAAAACCATTCCCGGAAGCAGAGCAAAGTGATCAGGGAAAAAAGCTGATTTGGGAAGGACAGGTCGCAGTATTAGGTATAAAGGGGTGGGGGTGGGGGAGTTCTGGATAATTCTAGCTCTTTGCCTTTTTTTTTTTTTAAGATTTTATTTATTTATTTGACAGAGAGAGACGCAGCGAGAGAGGGAACAGAAGCACGGGGAGAGGGGGAAGCAGGCTTCCCGCGAGCGGAGAGCCTGATGCAAGGCTCGATCCCAGGACTCTGGGATCGATGACCTGAGACGAAGGCAGATGCTTAACAACTGAGCCACCCAGGCGCCCCTAGCCCTTTGCTTTTTTCTACCTTGGGGACAGTTTTAAAAAAAATTTCTGGGGCTTACCTGTAAAAAGATATACACAGTCTCTCAAGGTTGTGAAATGAGATCCCGTGTATAAAGCAGGTGCCCTGTACAGGTGCCCTGTGTGCCCCTCCAGGGCCCACTGCCGTGGCCTCCACAGCACAAGTCAGGGTGAAGGACCTCTGTGGAGATGGCGCTGGCGCTGGTCCTCTGCAGATGTGGAGGGCAGAGAGGAGCTCTGGAGGTGACTTAGACTGGGACAGGAGGGACACAGGAGGAGGAAGAAGGTCAATGAAAAAGAAGTGAGGCGGGGGTGAGCATTAAGGTGTGTTCTAGGGGCCATGAGTAGACCGGCCGGAGTGGAGAGCTAATGGAGGGACAGGATGTTAAAT
The DNA here is from genome assembly GCA_004024625.1 of Mellivora capensis. Classification (NCBI taxonomy): domain Eukaryota; kingdom Metazoa; phylum Chordata; class Mammalia; order Carnivora; family Mustelidae; genus Mellivora; species Mellivora capensis. The sequence continues at coordinate 43,446 of PISX010000224.1, read as the reverse complement.
GGACAAGTTCTCCATCATTGTAGGGTGTTTTGGTCTTTTCCTTCTTGGAAATAGTGGATAGACGAGAGCAAGAATCCTGTGTTTCAGGATTTGCAAACCTTCTAAAGAGAACATTCTCTGTCATTATGGTTACAATTTTCTTTCTCCTTACCCTGTGCACTCCCTTTTCACATTCTTAGAGGCTCCCCCATCCTAGATTTCCTGGCTTAAACAGGGCTTCTCCCTGTCTGGGTCTTGGTTCAGCCGTGGCACCCCACACTACTTGTGGTAGATCTGCCCTTGGTTGTTGAAGCTAATGTGCTATTGGCCCCTGGACTGGAAGGAATGGAGCATAAGGATCTTGGGTCTCTGAAAGGCAGATATTTAAAACTGTAATTCCAATACTATCCACTATGGGGTGCTCACACATCAGAAATAAATTCTGAAACTAAATGGTTGAAAGGGATCTCGGTGCATTGTGACCTTGTGTGGAGAGGTTAAAATCCATCACCACAAAAAAGGGGGAAATGAAACATGCTTTTTGCTGTACTAAGATTCACTTGGGTTTCTTGTAACAATCTCCAGTGCCACTTTAATAATGTGACTCACTGATTTCATAAATTCCGGAACATTGGGCCATGCATCAGGTCCTGCTGTTATCCTAAGAGGTGGTGTAGACAGAAATGCAGGCAGAGTCCCAGAGTTTGTACTAAGCTGGAAAACATCTCTAGATCTCTGTGCTGTTGGTAACATTGGTAAAAAATGACATCAAGGAAGACAAGCAGACTCTTCCATAGTCTGATGCTAAGTAAATATTTCAGAAGGGAAGATGGACAGTGGTTCAAAGCTGCTGTCTGTTTTTTTCCCTCCAAATAAAGTCTGCCATTCCTATGTCCAGAAGTAGTTTTAAAATAAGCCCTTTATTTAAAAAAAAAAAAAAAAAAAAAAAAAAAAGGGACGCCTGGGTGGCTCAGTTGGTTAAGCGGCTGCCTTCGGCTCAGGTCATGATCCCAGCGTCCTGGGATCAAGTCCCACATCGGGCTCCTTGCTCAGCAGGGAGCCTGCTTCTCCCTCTGCCTCTGCCTGCCACTCTGTCTGCCTGTGCTCGCTCGCTCTCTCTCTCCCTCTCTCTGACAAATAAATAAATTTAAAAAAATAAATAAATAAATAAAAAAGTTTCTTTTAAGTGAGAAGCTGAGTTCTCATTTAGAACATATTTGAGGAATTTCGGTAACGTTGGTTTTTTTACGAGCCGTACTAAGGTTGACTGTTGGTGCCTGTTGCTTATCATACCTTCTTTTCCCTTTGCAGGTTTTCATCTCTGTGAATTGCTTAAGCACAGATTTCTCTTCTCAGAAAGGTGTGAAGGGGTTGCCTCTCAATATTCAAATCGACACCTATAGTTACAACAACCGCAGCAACAAGCCTGTGCATCGGGCATACTGCCAGATCAAAGTCTTCTGTGACAAGGTAAGACGGTCAGGCTGGGGAGGGACCGTGAGAGTAAAGCATGCGAGAGCCTACTCGTCCTCACAGAGGATAAGCAGGATCTTTGCACCATTTCAGTTTGGTATAAACGTATTGCTAATCATATGAGAGAGCGCACTGTGCTCAGTCCTCGGCGTCCCCTCAGCTCCCTGGGACTTAGAGGCAGTGGCTGCAGTGTTGGAGCTCTGGGGCCTTGTGTCCGAGGGCTCCGTGTAGATGGCCGTGAAGGGCTGTCCTTTGACCAGCTTACCTCCCTCCGGCCCTTTGACGAGTCGTCAGCCAGCTCACAAGCAGCAGGTGAGACTCAGAGTCTTCTCTAGGGCAGCAGGTAGACAAGAGGAGAAAGCTTAAGATTAACGAGTTCAACATCATTTCTTTTATCTGGGGAGGAAACAGTTTGGCCAGGTGCAGCGCCAGGGCTAGGCTCTCTCCCCAGAGCGAGCGGGTAGGCCCCCTGTGTCTTGAAGGCTGGAGACTGTGTTCTCCTCAGGAACTCGGCAGCGGCCCTGGAGAAGCGAGTGCTCCACTGACCCAAGACTGAAGGCGACTTTGACTTTCCCCACTCAGGAGATGTTGGAACATTATTTTTGCCAGTCTTTTCTTTTTGTCCTGTTCGACAACAGCAGCAGCAACAACCCTCTCTGTTACTAAGATTTTTAGAAGGTACTAGAAAACTGAAAGTGTATTTGCTGTCAGAGGTCTGCTGTCCTGATTTTTACACTGAGGACCAGAACACAGCATGTGGCCTCGTTGGAGCAGCCTTGAGTTCAGAGAACTTTCTCAAACACCCCAATTCAGTAACATGTATTGAGTGCCACGTGCTGGTTATGGGCTAGGCTGTATTATTTTTCTGTTGTTGCTCTTAACAAATTACCATAAACTAAGTGGCTCAAACAACACCCTTCTATTACTCCATGGTTCTATGGTCAGAAGTCTGAGGTCTTGCTGGGCTAAAATCCAGCTGTTAGAAGGCCGCATCTCTTTCTGGCGTCTCTACTGTTTGTCTACTTTTCTGCCTCCTCGAGGCACTGACATTCTTTGGCTTATGGCCTCTTCCACCTTCAAAGCCAGGAGCCTCACATCGCATCCCTCGGACAGCGCTGCCAGTGCCACGTGTCCTCGTCTGGCTCTTTGGCTTTTAGGGACCCTTCCATTATCCTGGGCTCACACACATGATCTCGGACACTTGTCCTATTGGAATGCCAGCTGATTAGCAACATCTCCTTTGCTGTGCCAGCTCACGTCGTCCCAGGTTTTGAGGATTTGGGTACGGACATCCCCCAGCGGCTGTTACTTCCCACATCCTCTGCGTTTTTACAAATGCCAAGTCACATCAGGCGTACAGCAGGCGTTTCGGATCCTGAGTCCAACTTTTCTCCTTCACACCACATTCCTCTTCTTAGCCAGAAGAAAACCTAGACAGGTGTCCAAAGTCATAAAAACTATAAGCCCCAATTTTTTATTACTTGATTCAGTAGACGTAAGATTATTCTAATTGTTAGCCCGGTGCTGACTGTGTTTCTGATGTATCTTTCCTGGGGCCGTAACCGTCTGTGCGCTCATCCTGGTGCCTGGACCCACTTAGAATCTCGGCTGCGTCGAATGATGTCAGCACGCGTTAGCATGAACTGGAGTTTTCGGCATCAGATGGCAAAAGCTGTACAAGCAGTTTTGCAGAGAAGGAACAGTAATAAGTCACAATCTTAAATGAAATTCTTTTTAATATTAAGATTTTTTGAGGGAAGCTTCCGTATTGGTAGCGGACTTAGAAAATGAAACACAAGGTAAGTTTCATGATTGTCTGGAGTTACTTTATTAATCAGTGGTTGTACAGAATCTAGAAACCACTTCTTTTTATTGTGTGAGTGTGCGCTAATGTACACTCTGAAGCCAAAAGCCTTCTCTTCGGAGTTGCAAAACCGAGTGTGGTCTGGGACGACACACGATTTCATCTCCCGGGGGTGCTGTTTGCCTCCTCACCTGTTCGTCTCGATCACGTGTGAGAGCCGCATGTTAGCCGCCGTCTGGCATAGCGTGTCCACTGTGCAGGCCAGTCACCGTCTTCTCCTTACATGTGTGTAAGCTCTGTACCGCGGTGAGAGGAGGTCACGCAAAGTCGTGGTTAGAAACTAGGCATCTGCACCTGGCCGTGCTTGGTGTGGCCTGTCTAGGTGCCCACACCCCCTCAGCCTTCGCAGGCTGGGCTTTCTTTGTAAGGCCCCTGAAAATATTGCTGACCTATTCTGCCCTTTTGTGGAAGCAGAGGTCTGCTCAGGGATGAAAACTGTTGGTCTGCTTTCCCCGTGGCGCCCTTACGGCACACAGCGGTTGTGTGAGCGCTCTCCAGCCGCGAGGTGCCTAGGGGGGCGTGGGGGGTGAACGTACACACTGTTTCCATCCTGAGGTTTTAATCTCAGAGCTGTTAGGGGTTGGTATCAAACCCGGTATGGGAAGAAAATATTATGTATCACTGTGTGTAATTAACTGTCAAAGTCCTTGAATCTGTCAGCCACAGGAGACTCCCCACGACCTCACACCCACTCCTGATTCTCGTGCATCTTGTTTTAGCTTCTCTCGTCCCGTACGGTCGGGATTGCCTCTGCTCTTCTGGGTTGTCTGGTGCTGCCTCCTCTCCGTGGACTATCCCAGCTCCCTCCTTGATGCTCTCCTTCCTGAGCTAGGACTCACCTGTTGCTGGGTGCCTGTCCCTTCATTTTTCTCTGCTGGTTCTTAAAACTCTCACACCTTATCAGTCTGGTCCACATCCACAGTAGGAAACCAGAAATAAGACATCTCTTGGTATCCTTCAGAGACGTTTACCTGGTTTTTCTCTCCTAAGGTTTTTTTTTTTTTAGTACGTTATCACGAACTGCTCAACGGGTTTGGTAAAGGGATCTTTCTCCTATTGGCAGAAGCAGCAGCAATTTAACACGTTTTCAGAGAAAATGAGAACAGGAATTGGATCTCTAACCAGTGGAAATTTGGCAGCTTCTCTTTCTATGAGCTTGTGTGTATGTGTGTAAATACATATATATATGGTTCATCCTTAGAAACGTGTCATTGGCCTTTGTTTCCCGTAGATTGTTTTCTTCAGCAGAGTAATACTCGCTGTGGCTGTAATTGGGAACAGATAGATCAACTTTTTCAGTCACCACCTGCTGTGATGCCCCAAGATCACCCTCTTTAGTTGTGGAGACAGAGTGAAGTAGTACGAGTTTAAATGTCTCTCTGTAGTGTCACAGGACTTGAACATTTCTCGCAGAGTCTACTGCTGAAGAATTCTTTTAGCTTTTGTATGTCTGAAAAGGATTTCACCTCTGATTTTGCTGGGTATAAAATTCTGACTGACGCTTTTTCCTTCAATGCTTGAAAGACATGACTCTGCTGTTGTCAGCCTTACATTTTTTGGGGTGAGATTTTATTTATTTGTTTATTGAAAGCGTGCTTGAGTGGGAAAGGGGCAGAGAGAGGGAGAGAGAGAATCTCAAGCAGATTCCCCTCCGAGCATGGCGCCTGCTGTGGGACTCAATCTCATGACCCTGAGATCATGACCTGAGCCGAAGTCAAGAGTTGGCTGAGCCAGCCAGGCTCCCCACACTTCCGTGTCTAATGAAATATCTGCCATCATCATTATCTTTGTTCTTCTGTACCTAATGTATCTATTTTTCTCTCTCTTTAGATTTTCTCTTTTTACTGATTTGAGCAATTTGATGTTTCTTGTTGTATTTCTTGTACTTAGAGTTTGTTGAGCTGCTTGGATCTATGGGTTTATAGTTTTCATCCTACTGGAACATTTTTCAGGCTTTGTTTCTTGAAACACATTCTTTCATCCTCCTTTGGGAATGCCGGTTGCACACGTACACGTACACGCACGAGCTTGCAGTCCCACAGCTCCCCGGTGCGGCTCATTGTCTAGGATTGCCTTTTCTCTCCGTGTTTCAGTTTGGATACTTTCTGTTGTTAATGTCTCAAGTTCTTCAGTATTTCCTTTGCCCTGTCTACACTGCCGTTACTCCCATGCAGTGTATTTTCCATCTCAGACGTTTTTGTCTCTGGGAGATCAATTTGGATCTGTTTTACATCTTTCTGGTCTCAATAGGTGTGTTTCTCGCTAACTTTTTGAACATGTGGAATGTAGTTACAACAGCCACGCTGGTGTCCTGGCCTGAATTCTGTGTGGTTTCTGGGCTGGTGTCAGTGGGTTAACAGCCTCCTCCTAAGTTGTGTACTCCCGCTGCTTTACCTGCCTGGCGTCTCACGGGCTACTAGCCATGTGAGTTTTACACTGTCTGACACTGGATGGCTTTGTCATCTTCAGAATCCTCATGAGCTTTGTCCCGAGAGCTGGTGGAGTTACTTGGAAACATTTTGATCCTTTCAGGTCTTGCTTTTCCAGTTTTGGTAGGTGAGTCTGGAGTGGCTCAGTATCAGCTGCTTATTCTCCACAACTGAGCTCCGGTTGTCCTGATTGTTCTACCAACCACCCTGTGGATTTTCAGTTTCTCCGGTCTCACTGGTGGGAAGAGGCACTGTTTTCCCTGTGTGAGTTTCAGACAGTGTTCTCTAGTTTTTTCTGAGGGCTTTTCCCCCAACCTTGGGTACCTTCCTTACACCTGTTTCTCTCTCAGTACTGGACTGACTTCCTGAGGGGACCCTCCGGAGACCTCTGGGGTTCTTCCTCATGTAACTCCCCATTGCTACTTTGTCCTGCTTCCTTGATCTCTTTCTGGATTTTCAACTCTCTCTCTTGACCCGGGGAACCTGGATGGAGCAGACCTCTGGACATCTCTCCCTGTGCCACAGCCTGGAGACTGGGAAGGCAGTCAGCCCCTGGAGGGCTCATCTTGTTTGTTTCCTTTCTCTCGCAGATCCCTGTTCTTTGTTGCCTGGTCGCCCTGGCCTTAACAATCCTTGTTTTGTGCATCTCTCTCTCTTTTTTTTTTTTTTGTTTAGGTTGTTTCAGGGTGGGGGTAAGTCTGTCTGTGATAGTTCCATCTCGAGTGGAAGCACAAGTCCCTTGTTCTTTATGGATGGAGCCAATAAATACAGAGGGAAATGTCTTATTTTTTTAAACTACCTTTTGGGGAGTATAATTTATCATCAGAGTGAAGCTATTGCTAGACTCTTAGAAAGAACTGAGAGAGACACAGACCAACAGTACGGTAACAGGCGGGCGGTCGGGGACATTGGCCTGTTTTTCTGTGTCAGGGGGGTGGGGTGTGTGTCAGCATTGCATAGCGATTTTTATTGTGTGTTTACCGGTATGTGAGTGTCTTAACACCGTCTAGAATGGGGCAGAAGGTGGTTTGTATTCTGTTTGGTAAAATGTGGTTTCATTATCTAATAGTGCCAGGGTCTATGGGATGATTTTCATTGCCCGTCTTTGCTACCAGGGAGTTTATTTGCAGAAAAATAAGCTTCTTGTTGAGATTTCACTGGGTGACTTTGTGAAGCAAACTGTACCACCCAGAAATAAATGCTAGCAGGTGAAGCAAAATGGTTAATTAATAGTTAGGTTTTTATTATACTTGCTTAGTTTTAGGTCACGTTTTATGAATCCTATGACACTGCCGTGCTCCGTACAGTTGATGTGTATTGTGTGTCTGCCCTCTCTATTGGCTCGGGAGTACACTTTTTCTCTCTCATGGGATTCTGCAGATTTCTACTCAAGTCTTTGCTTTTGGGGGTTATAGTTGCTTGTATCTGTCATTTGCTTGATGCCAAGCACTTGGAGAGAATCCCACTTCCAGTGATAACATTGCCCGCCTGGGAAAGCACGGTCACAGCAGGGCCAGCTTGTCTGCCAGACAACGGCAGCGGCCACTCGGGTTTTTGAAGGCTGCGTAGCGCGTGAGCAGGTATCTTCAGCTTTTCATTTCGCCTGGCCGCATCCATTGTTGAGGGGAGTTGTGCTGTATTTGTTTTTTAAGTAAATGGTATTTCCCCATGATTTCACATAGTTAAACAGTTTTAAGAACGGGCCTTCTAGGGGCACCGGGGTGGCTTAATCAGCTGAGCACTGGACTCCTGATTTGGGCTCAGGTCATGATCTCAGGGTTGTGAGATTGAGTCCTGTGTCTGGCTACACCCTGGGCATGGAGCCTGGAGTTTATCTCCAGAAAGGAGATATTTTTTCCCATTCCTCAGAAAAGAATTAAATATTATATTTTTAAAAAAATATAATTATTTATATTTTTATTTTATAAAATAAAATAAAATAATATATAAATATATATAATTTTAAATAATATAAAAAATATATATATTTTATTTTATAAAATAAAATAAAATAATTTATAAATTATTTATTTATTTGACAGAAAGAGATTACAAGTAGGCAGAGAGGCAGGCAGAGAGAGAGAGAGAGGAGGAAGCAGGCTTCCGGCTGAGCAGAGAGGCCGATGCGGGGCTCGATCCCAGGACTCTGGGATCATGACCTGAGCCAAAGGCAGAGGCTTTAACCCACTGAGCCACCCACGTGCCCCAGAATTAAGTATTTTAAAGAGGATCAATTAAACAGAATCATGCCTTGTCTTCTCTTGACTTATAGGGAGCTGAAAGGAAAATCAGGGATGAAGAACGAAAACAAAGCAAAAGAAAAGGCAAGTGTACTGACCCCAGCTCCCAGTTGAATGCCTGTAAGTAGAAATGTTTCCGCCACGTGTTTCAGATCTTTTCCATTCAGAATAGTGACTGAATCTGTATTTACTGTATCAAGCACAAGACACAGTAGGGGCCACTCACTGCCGCGCGGTAGTAGCATGACTTCTTTCCCGGTTACACGATCAGATGGATGGCTGAGCTAAGTCCTTTTCTAGGGGGAAGGACAGAAAAGGATCCTTGAGTTTTTCTGGAGTTCACATATTTTGGCCCTTAGCTTTAGTTCGGGTTACTGATTCTGGCCCCGAAAAATAACACGCTTTCTGTCCGGATAGCTGATTATAACACCGGGGCTTGTCTAGACTTTTAAGAATCATAATAATATTCTTGAGAATTCAGGAGGTCTTACTTCCAAATGCGTGTAGTTTTCTAACGTTTCAGAATCTGTAGGGCTCCTGTTTGGACATTTCACCTGGAAGGCTTGTTTGCTTTCTTTCCTTATTTATTTATTTATTTATTTGATTTATTTTTTTTTTTTAATGGGACCAGTATTCATATTCACAAAATCCCGTATCTGTCTGCTCCGGGGCAGGGGTTGCTGCTCTGTGGCAGGACCATTACGTGCACGGTGCGTGGGCCACAAGCATCGGGCTCCGAATGGGGCCTCGCTCGGCAGACGTGTGCCCTACGGCACCGCGCGGTAGGCTCCCGGGCCAGCATCGAAGGGCAGGCTCCCAGCTCATTGGAGGGAGAGCTCACCTCCGAGGGCTGCAGGGCAGATGGCAGGGGAAGAAGCAGTCTGTACCTTAATAAATAAAAAACCTAGTCCCTGACCCTCACGCTGAGCCTCTCCGAGGGTAGGTTGGAAGGGGAAGTTGGAGCTACAAAGTTACGTTCTCAAGGTGAAGAGTGCGTTGCTGTCAGAATGTGAACCGTTGAGTCAGGGCGGCTAAGGTGAAATGACTTCTGAGTTATGCTTGTACGGTTGTAAGGCTTAGCCTTTCAGACAAAAAGTAAACATGCTTTGCCTCTGTTCCAGATTTCCTGTGTATGTTTAAAGGTAGCCTTTTCTCTTCTCATTTTGCTAAGATGTTCAGTTGATTTTAGTATAAATGTAAGCAACGTGTTTCTTCATGTGGGCTGTGATTTTCCACTTGGCTCAGGCAACGTGAGCTGTTCCTTCTAGAGCGCTGCCGTTTAAGGCCCTTATACTTGAGGAGAATACTCTGTGGCCTGCGTCCAGTATGGGTACAGAAGTGGTTGACTAGGGGGTTGTCTTTTTTTTTTTTTTTCCAGTTTCCGATGTTAAAGTGCCACTGCTTCCCTCTCACAAACGGATGGATATCACAGTTTTCAAGCCCTTCATTGATCTGGACACCCAGCCTGTCCTCTTCATTCCCGACGTGCACTTTGCCAACCTTCAGCGGGGCACTCACGTAGGTAACCAGGATCCCGGGGCGGCCGCGAGAGAAGGTCTTTGGCATTCCTGGTAAACAGAAGCCAGTTTAGAGAGGTTTGACCAGTGTTATGGGCCAGCCTTCTGGAATATTCTGTTGGGTGATACGATACCCTTACAATAAGGTGGATGTAAGCCTTGTTGACAGGAATGAAGTACCAAATCTGTGAACTTCACTCTGTTCGTCTGTGTGTGTTTATGTCTTCGTTTATTTTAAAATTGTTAGAATAGTAACAGTTTGGAGTCCAAATCTATGATCTTGTACATTTAACTTACATGGTTCTGGGCAGGAGGAACAGCCACAGGAAGACTTAGGGTAGGTAGCCCTCATGGCAAAAAGAACATCCGAGGGACACCTGAGTGGCTCAGTTGGATAAGCCACTGCCTTCTGCTTAGATCATGATCCCACAGTCCTGGGATCGAGTCCCGCGTCAGGCTCCTTGCTCAGCAGGGAGCCTGCCGCTCTTCCTGCTTGTGTGCGCACCCCCCCCAATAGATAAATAAATAAATAAAATATTTTTTTAAAAAAATATTTAAAAAGAAAAAACAAACAAAAAAAAGAGCATCCAAAGGCTCTCCTCATTGTTTCAGTTACTGAATCATAGTTGGCACATAGACAGCCATATCTTGGCAATTAATATAAAAGTTCACAACTGGCCACGCCCTGCTTCGAGCAGAAGCTTAGTAGAGAGAACAGCTTGGACAGTATGGGGCCTGCTTTCTCTGCAGAGCTCAAAACGATATGAAGAAGGTGGTCTCCCATGCACTTCACGCACAGATTTATACGGGTCGATGAGTTTTTAAGTTTTGGGGATTGGGAGAGTGTTGCCAATGTATCTCTCTCTCTCTCTTTTTTTTTTTCTTTAAGGTTTATTTATTTGAGAGAGTGAGTGCATCGTGGGGGGAGGGCAGAGGGAACGCAAATCTCAAGCAGGCTCGTCACTGAGCGTGGAGCCCTGCGTAGGCTCCATCCCTGACTGCCCACGCTGGCACACCCGCTGCTCAGTGCTCGACCATTTTGAGGGTCCGGTCTCCTCTTTGGTGCCTCCCTTTCAGACCCAGGTTGCATAGGGAGCCTTTTTTCTGAAGGCTATTCTCCTCTGCCTCTCGAACTTTCCATGTGCTCAGACATACCTCAGAGATCATGATCTTAGCCAATGTCAAGAGCCACCCAGATGCTCCAACCATGTATCCAGTTTCTAATAAGAAGCTTTGGGGCTGGGACACCTGGGTGGCTCAGTTGGTTGGGTGGCTGCCTTCGGCTCAGGTCATGATCCCAGCGTCCTGGGATCGAGTCCCACGTCGGGCTCCTTGCTCGGCAGGGAGCCTGCTTCTCCCTCTGCCTCTGCCTGCCACTCTGTCTGCCTGTGCTCGATCTCTCTCTCTCTCTCTCTCTCTCTGACAAATAAATAAATAAAACTAAAAAAAAAAAAAAAAAAGCTTTGGGGCGAGCAGGGGTTGACAAACTTTTCCTGTACAGTCTCAGAGAGCAAATACTGTAGGCTTCTGGAGCCACATAATTCCTATGAACAGGCATCGGGCCCCACTTGGCTCGCGGGCCCTAGTTGGCCATCCCCTGCTTTAGAGGAGTTCATGCCCAGAAGAATCTGGTTATTGATAAATAAGGCTAAGGGATTTTGGACTAGACTAAATTCAAAATTATTTTCATTTTAGGAATATAAGTCACTTACGGTGTGAAATATTTTGAGCATATGCTAGAAAACAATCTTTTTTTTTTTTTTTTTGGCCTTAGGTCCTTCCCATTGCCCCAGAAGAACTGGAGGGTGAAGGGTAAGGTTTATGTTTTGTATCGTTTTGTTTTAATAAATTCTTATTTTTAAACAATCTCAAACTTACAGAAAAATTGCAAGTACAACGCAAAGACCTCAATTTTTCCTGAGGCGTTGGAGAGTCCGCTGCGGACGCCGTGACCTGTCATTCCTAACACTTGGCGTGTATTTCCTACAGATGGGGACAGCCAGGATAGGAACACTAACAAGACGCCCCGCTCAGGTTTTATCAGTTCCGATGATGTCCTTTATAGCGGAGGAAGATCCGGCGCAGGCTCAGACTGTGTGTGTAGTCGTGTCTTTAATCTCCTCCAGTCTTGAACAGTCTCAGAGTCTCCTTGACTTTCCTGACCTAATACTTTTGCAGTCAAATGCTCTACCACTGAGCTGTACCCCCGACCCGATACTTTTTTGAAGATTACAAGCCAGTTGCTTTGTAGAATGTCCCCTAGTTTGGGTCTCTGTTGTTTTGTCATGATTAGACTCGGGTAATTACGCGTCTTGGCAGGAATGTCGTAGACATAATGCTGCGCTCCCCGTGGGTCCTGTCAGGTAGCACGGTTTCGGTCCCCCCCCCATAGTGCGGTTCACTTTGATCACATGACCAAGGTGGTGTCTGCCAGGCCTCGCCGCCGTGAGGGCACCCGTCCTCCTCCTGTAGTAAGTCTGTAGTGGAGAGGCGCTTTGTCGCTTGGTGAAAATTTCATTCCTCATCAGGCTTTTAATTTCTTCCTTTTTTATTATCAGTAGGGACTCATAGTTTCCGGCTCTATTCAACAAGTTGCAAATCATTTCTGTCATTTAGTTTGATCAAATTGTCCTAGAAGGTCCGTTGGAGTCCTTCCAGCTACTCCTGAGCCCCCTCGATGGGCCCCCCCCCCCCCCCCCCCCCCCCCCCCCCCCCCCCCCCCCCCCCCCCCCCCCCCCCCAGTTCCCTGGATGCTCCCTCACGCCCGTGCCCAGGGTCTTCCAGGCACTGGTGCTTCCCCTTCCCCAGCCTGAGGATCAGCTACTTCTCCAGGAAACCCTGTTCCCTTTTGAAGAAGGAAGCTGGCCCCGGGTGTGCTCCTTGCTGTGGAGGTGTCACTGCCCCTGACCCGTGGTTACCCTCTGTGGCCCACTTGGGCCCTGACCGCCCACACCAGGACACGCCCTGCTCAGCACTCAACCATGTCTGGCCCCCTCTTGGGGGCTCCCCTTTCAGACCATGTTGCGGAGGGAGCGTTTTCTCTGAAGGCCATCCCCCACTGCCTCTCAGACTCTCCGTGTGCTCAGACGTACCTCACGTGCTTTCACGGGAGGCCTGGGTGTGTGCTGGAAACTAAGACAGACTGATAGCTGAAGGCCCAGCCCCTATTCTCGACGTGATCCGTCTGCTCAAAGCCAAGCCCTCTTTCTTCATTTTCAGTTATTGTACTGTTTTTTTGCTCGCCCACACTGCACCCCCTTACAACGCAGAACTTGAGCCCCATGACTTAACTTATTTCTTCAAACACACTGGTGTCTATTTCCTTTTTTTATTTGCACTGACACTACTGTATTTGAACCCTTTCGAATTTTCTGCTGTGATCTCCCCAGAGTCCCCTAGCAGGTTCTTTTGCTTCTGAGTCCTGGAGTCCCCTCCAGTCTCTACCACACACTTTGATCACAGCATTCTCATTTCACGAAACTGAAAGATTTCCTAAAGCCTGCACCTTGGGTCTCAAATTTCCTTATGGCCAGATGATCAAGGTGTTCACGCTAGCATCCCGGCTGCCCGTCAGGACCTGCTTCCTACAGAGCCTTCTATTTTAGCCAGCCTGGCTCTGCTGGTTGCGCTTCCCGCCTTTGTTGACATGTTCTCTCTTTTGTTACCACCTTTATATGTGCATGTGTGTTCGCGCGTGTGTTTGTTTTTATCTCAAATCCTACTTCCCCCATAAAATGCTTCCTGAAGAGCAGCTCTCTGTTGCTGAGAAGCACTTCGCTCTAGCATCTGAGCAGCGCAGAGCGTCCGGCAGCCGACCCGAGTGTATAGTCCCAGCTCTGCCCTTGAACAGCCCGAGCTGGTTCAGTCAGTGTCTTTCCTTGGGCCTCAGATTTTCCTCCACAAACTAAGGAAGCTGGACCAGATAAAGAACGAAGGTCATTTTCAATCTGTGAACTTCAATGCTATACCCTAAAACTCTTTTTGTTTCCACAAGTGATAGAAGTTGAAGTCACTAATCACATCTTTTGGATTGCCTACAGCTCTAACTTGAAAAGGGCTCCGTACGGACCGGAGGAGGATTTTTCGGTCGCCCCTGCTGCTAAGCTGACTCGGCTGGAGGAACCAAAGAGAGGTGCGTCGGCTTGCAGTCCTTGGGGGAGCTGCCAGAGAGAAGGGGATTCTGGATCTACCAAAAGCATGAAGTGCTCAGGCCAGTCTTGTCTAGCTTGACTTTCTTGAATCAGACCGGCTCTTGGCTTGGAGCTTGGACTTACCAGAGAGTTAAAAGAAGCCGAAAGCAGTCTTCCTGCAGATGGATTGGACATTGGTTCCTGTTCACTGTTCTTGATGTGGATGTCTCTTTTTAGTTTAACCGGTATTTAGGATCTGTTCTCTCACTTTGCTCATACGTATAACTGTGTCCTTTTTCTTTCCCCCTCCTTATTCCTGGCGGGGGATTAGTGCTGCTCTACGTTCGCAAGGAGTCAGAGGAAGTCTTTGATGCCCTGATGCTGAAGACTCCATCTTTGAGAGGCTTGATGGAGGCTGTAAGTGGTAGGAACTCGGAAACCTTCCTGCGGAAGTTAAACGTACTGAAGTAGAATCCCACTGAAACACATTTTATCAGACCACCCAGATTCCTTGTTATTACGGAAATCTCTGAGGCTTGTGCCTGTGGCACAGCCCAGGTTTCATCCCGTCTCGTGGGGCCCTCAGTCGTCTACAGGGCCTTCCCCACTGGGCCTCACGCCACCGCACCCAGCATACTAGTTGGTAGAAGTAACTTCTGAGTAATGTCTTGTCAACCAAACTGATGGCTTTCATGCTGATCTATGAGATAGGGGTTTATTTTTTTTGGTGGGGGGGCTTGGGTTGTTTTTTTTTTTTTTAAGATTTTATCTATTTATTTTAGAGAGAGAAAGCCAGCACAAGCAGGAGGGGCAGAGGGAGAGAGATAATCTCAAGCAGACTCCATGCTGAGTGCAGAGCCTGACATGGGGCTCGATTCCAGGACCCTGAGATCATGACCTGAGCCGAAACCAAGAGTTGGATGCTTAACCAACTGAGCCCCCAGGCACCCCTGAAATAGTTTTAATATACTTGGTTAAAGGAAGACTGCCATTTCACAAACCACTTAGAAGCTCACAAAAATTATTTTTAATCAAATAGAAACCTTTAAAAACTTCATGCATAAAAAAATGGCTCCTGGGTCTGCCTTTGAAACTCCTGATTCTGGGGAATGACCAGGTTTATATCAAGTCCTTAGCCAAAGCCTATTTGAGAAAATTTAGACATGCAGCCAATGATAAACATAATCCTTCCCACTAAGACCTCAGCACTGAGCAAACTGACCCCAGGCAGCCCTGCTGGGACGTCGGCAGGAGTTGGCGTGAGGAGGAGGCCGTTTTAGCTTTGCCCCGGGATACAGTTCAGTGAGTCAACACTGTGTCCTGATATTAATCAATTCGCTAGAAATCATAGGCATCTTCAAGCTCAGAGCATGCGCACCACTGGAAATGGGTTTCCCCGGCTCCCCTGACAGCCACGGCGTGCTGAATTCTGCTTAATATGTGTTATTAAGCGCCTGCTTGGCGCCAGGTTCTGTTCTAGCTGCCAGAGTCATGAGAGTAGGTGACATGTTGCCGAATGGAGCTTCGGGTCCAGAGAGGAAGGTGCGGACAAGAAAGTAGGCCAAGAAACTAAGAAGTAATTTTCCAGGCACTGATAAATGCAGTGACAAAAAATAAAGCAGGGTGAGGGAACAGTAGACTGGGGGAGCCATGGTCTCTCGGGGTCCCTGGGCTCACAGGCATCTCTGAGCACATTCCCTCCCCCCGACGAAGCCAGCACCACCATCAGTCTCTGCTTTCTGTCGTTTTTCAGCTTCGTGCGATTTTTCCTACATTACTCTTTGGTTTTTTTTTTCAAGATTTTAAAAATTTACCTGACAGAGATCACAAGTAGGCAGAGAGGCAGGCAGAGGGCGGGGGGGGGAAGCAGGCTTCCTGCAGAGCAGAGAGCCCGATGCGGGGCTCGATCCCAGGACCCCGGGATCATGACCCGAGCCGAAGGCAGAGGCTTTAACCCACTGAGCCACCCGGGTGCCCCTACATTACTCTTTCTTACCTTGTCTTCTGGTAACCTTTCCTCATTTCTCCAGAACCATGCAAACTCTTAATTATGGAGAGGAAAGGAAGTGAAAAAGGTTGAGACTTACTGTGCAAATACAGCGTGCTCAGAGCCCATCGAGAATTCGTCCGTGTCGTGTGTCTCTCAGGCCTGGGGTTTCCTAACTGATGCTTCATAAGTACGTGAGGAAGTATGACCCAGTGATACAGAAAAGAAATGATGTTTGGATGATGGGAGCTTAGATTGGGTTTAAACTGGGTGTTTTTGTTAGCTTGGACGCGGTCTGCAGGTTGGCCTTCTGAGGCCCCCTTTCTCAGTGCTCCTTTGAGTTTTGCTCTTCGGATGGAGGGTCGATGGTAGCCCCAGATTGGGGGTGGTCTGTACAATTCCAGATAAAGTATTTGGTGTAGACAGAGTCAGCTTATCTTTGGATGAATTCATCCTCTCTCCTTAAAGACAGCCTCTGTGCTCCGACAGGAAACCCGCACACTTGACACTACCCTGATTTCACTGCTCTGTCTGCACCTTACAGATCATGGAAGGGGGGTGGAAGGCCTGAGGCTCTGGAGGACCCGAGGGCCACACTCCAGCGGCCACGGCCAGGTTAACCTCGCGGTTAACCACGGAGCCTCGCGGGCTTTGCGAGAATCTGTGCTGCTCTTGGAGAGGTTCTTGGTAGAAAGGGCAGAGGCGTAGTCGTGGTTTGTGATCAGGGACCTTGACGTGTCTCCTGGGCTCTGGGACATTCAGGCGTTGTTTTCCTTCCCGTGATTCTGTATCTGAAGTGAACCCCTGCTCTGTGCTGGACTCGCGGAGTCCTCGCCGTGGCCCCGCACTGCAGGGAATCAGAGCCTCCCTCTCCTGAGCGGGGGAGGCGGAGGGTCAGAGCCGAGTCAAGGCCGCTGGGTCGGACCCCAGAGCAGGGCCCTCATGGGCTTGAGCAGAATGCGCGTGGTGGTGTGACCCGCAGGGCGGGACCCTGACTGGAAGCCGTGGGGCTTAGGTCATCAGGTTGGGGCCCCGTGGGCGCGTCAAGGTCACAGGAGCACCGCGGACGGGAGCCGTGGGTCCCTGGGGTGCAGAGCGGCACTGAGCAGCTGCGCACTTCCTTCTGGAAACCTAACAGTGCTCTAGAGCGTAGTCACGTTCCAGAAAGAGGCCACATAACCCACAGAGAGCCATCAGTACGCTAGGGGGAGAGGACAGGCTGGTGACCACCGCTCCCTCCAGAGGCAGGTAACCCCCCTCCCACGGTCTGCAGGCATTTCCTGTACGGCTGTGCACGTGCATTTTTGAAAGACAGAAAACTGAGTGAGTGTCCCACAGTATTTATAGTTTGTGTTTTAAAGCCTCGAGATCAACATTTTGTAATTATTTTTCTTTGTTCTTTTAGATCTCAGACAAATACGATGTGCCCCATGATAAGATTGGGAAGATATTCAAGAAATGTAAAAAAGGGTAAGCGTTAACCGGGCGTTCCTAGTACTTCTAAATAATGTTAATATTCTGTAACATTAATGCAATTCACATGCAATTGTGTCCAGTCTAGAAAAAGTTACAGGAATGTGAAATGCAGGGATATATTTTTTCTTAAAATATCCACATTAAATTGATCTGCCTTTCTAAGACATCTTTGTGGACTTTTTTTTTTTTCTCAAGTAAAATTTGTATTTGCTCTTCCCGCGCTTGGCACCAGTGAAGCAGCTCCAAATCCCAGAGCACGTACGAGATTGAGTCAGGGTAAGAGCAGGCATGGCCCCGTTTGTTGTGCCCCCGGCATGAGTCAGGCACTGGGCCAGGCACTTAGTGTAGTACTTGACTTTCACGTTACCCTCTGAGCCGGGCTGGGCATTCATTAGTTCATAGACCTGGCAGCTGAGGCAGAGACCCTGCGATGTCCAAGCTCAGGTAGCAGGTTAGTGCCAAGGCCATGGTTCAGGTTCAGTCTTTGCTCCCTCTACTGTGTTCTCCTGTCCTGGACCGTGTTTTCAATCATAAAACATTGCTCCCTGGTCCAGAAATTAATATTTTTAGTTCCATTTCACCTAAGTGACTCTGCTACTTGATACGGGTAAGCAGAGTATGGCATAAGAATCATTTGGCTTCATTCTAAAGCAAATCGTAATTGGAATTTTCTGCATGAGCCTAGTGGGTAGGGTCAGACTTCCTAGTAGTTCACTTAAACGTTGAGGGTAACTTGCCAGGGAAGATAACTGGTCAGGCAGCTGTGGCTTCAGATCCCATAGGTTAATTTGACTAATATGCTTTTTTTTTTTTTTTTAAAGATTTTATTTATTTATTTGTCAGAGACAGAGGGAGAGAGAACGAGCGAGCACAGGCAGACAGAGTGGCAGGCAGAGGCAGAGGGAGAAGCAGGCTCCCTGCCAAGCAAGGAGCCCGATGTGGGACTCGATCCCAGGACGCTGGGATCATGACCTGAGCCGAAGGCAGCTGCTTAACCAACTGAGCCACCCAGGCGTCCCTAATATGCTTTCTAAAGCTGGATCAGTGAGGTGCTGCTTCTGCAGACTTATTCTGGCATTGTAAGAGCTCCTGTCTATCGAGGGAGTCCTACATGCTGAAGTAATAGCAGGAGATAAGCTCGTACGCGTTGTTTCACCCCAGGCCCGACGCTTTTCGAAGAGCTTTACTGGGGTCCCTCATGTAGTCCTCGAACAGCCTCACAGGTCAGGGGGATCGAGGCTGCGGGAGGTTTTGTAAATAATGTACCTCCCGTGTCGCAGCTGGGATGGGGCCGCGCTGCCCGTGAGACCGGGCCTGCCTTCCAAACGGGCAGGAATGAGGAGACCTGTCTTGCTTCTCCTCTTCCAGGATTCTGGTGAACATGGATGACAACATCGTGAAGCATTACTCCAATGAAGACACCTTCCAGCTGCAGATCGAAGAAGCCGGGGGGTCGTACAGGCTCACCCTCACTGAGATCTAAGGGCACGCTGGCCCACCGCTCCCAGCGAGTTCAAGGGAGGTGACGTGGGCCTCACTGTTTGGCCCACCGCAGGTACACCGCGGGGAAGGGTGGAGGTCAGCAGAAGGGACTCCTTGCGAGTGGGAGATGGCGCTACATTTGGCTCATAGATCGCCTTCGACATACCGCCTTGGCATTTCCAGACAACAGAAATCCATACGCCATTATGTTTGAATTTTCAGATATCAGTATTCTGATATCAGAACTTAGGATTAAAAGTTAAAACTTTGTTCTAAGATTTAATAGACTCTCTGAGAACCTTTGGAATATCTGCTCCATTATTTACAGAGCTATTGGGCTATCTACCTGATCTCTTCAACGTTAGTGGGCCTGCTCACTAGTGCAAGGCAGAAAAGGCAAAGGGCTTGGGTTTAAGGATTTCGTGCCCTTGCCTGCTCAGCGTAGCTCTCACTGCCTCAGGGTGGTGGCAGCAGCGTCCAGAGAGGCGAGGACGCGCCCTTTCTCCCTCAGCCTCTCATCCTCCAGAAGATGTTTCCTCAAGTAGGGTATGTTACTGAATCTTCCTTTGCAACTTCCTTGAACGTGTCAACTGCCTTTCTTATGAAGAACTGAAATGGGCCACCGTGTGAATCGGTTGAGCTAACGCCGCGTCGTACGTCAGTGCAATACGTTTTTGAAGGCCTGTGTCTGTAAATGTGTACATACGTGTCGTATACAAATGGGTAATATATAACCGTGGTGTCTGTACATAGAGCGAAGAGATGCAGCAAGGTCCACCTTGAAGACTTTGCCTAAATGAAAGGTTATTTTCAGTCGTGTATACCAAGCAGATCGGGTACTGTGCTTAACGGAACTCACCGAAATGTTCTGTCGTGTTTTCCCAGACAGCGATCATCCCAGAGCATAGCAAAACCTTTGCAAACGTCAGAGATTCTCTTTGCTCTTGAGAAGGTCGTTACTCCGATCTCTGCACTGTTGTAGCCCATGAAGTGTAGGGGAAACACTTCTGCAGCTCCGCTCTGTCGCGCAGGCTCATAGCAATCGTGCGTACCTGCGGGAGTGGACACGCAGTCCTTCCAACACGCATGTGATTGTCGGGTACTAAGTGATGCAACCCAACATGGAGTGCTTCCTCGTCTTCCTCTTGCAAGAAGTGATTTCTGTGTTACCATGTTCCAGAGCCTTCAAGCTTTGATTGTCTCGGACGCTAACGATTCTAGGAAGTGTTCATGAGTTTATGAGACCGTGTGACTGTGGCAGGGGAGCATTTTTTGTAAACATGTTTAAATATATAAAGTACTAAAAAGTGTAATTTTATAACAAATAAAATCACAGGGATCTCGGTTTAGGGAGCTAGAATAGGTCATTTGTGTAAGTTAGGATCGATGGTTACATTTTTACATTAAAATATTCTAATGAAGTATGTGAACTAAATTGCTGGTTTTCTAAGATAAGATATCATGGGACACGGGTCATAACTTTTATATTTTGTTTTATGAAATAAATTTTTGTCTTGCTTGTTTTTAATTGTATTATTGAAGATGTATTTTAAACCAAAGGGATTAAATTTTATATGTCTCTTTCTTAATATGTCATTTCCTGTTACTCCGTTTGACTTTATTCTTTCATTGGTCACTAATGCAGAATGTGAGATCTTAAACTAGTAGAACAAAAAGAATCTCCTTAGTATTTTCTCATGTCTCAAATGGATAGTCCTGTCTTTTCCTTCATCTTAATTTTTCCTTACGGGTGTCTGAAATGGCCCAAGAAACTCTTAAATAAGGGAGCCCTGAATAATTTTTCAGCTTGTTACAAAAATTTAACCACTAAAGCTGAAGGTATACCCTCTCAGACCCTAAAATCTTAAGGGTTCTCAGTTTTTAAAAGTTTAACAGAAAAATGGTTGGTTTAACAATCTACCAAGAATGTTTCAGTTCATTAGACTTTCTAAATCAAACAGCTGTTGTAGCTTATTCAGGTAATCCAAGGCCTAAAGATGACAGACACTGATAAAAATTTCTAATGAATACGTGATCAGATTAATGGAATGAACGTCCTGCTAGATTTCCTGTGACATCTGTTCATTTTCTGCTCTAAGGCTCGGGCCATAGGTCAAGAATCTAGGGGCAGACTCCGCTCCTGGTCACTCAGCGGGGCCAGGGCCCAGCTCAGCGCCTTTGCTGGATGCCACGTTCACTGAGGCTCCAAGTTGCGCCTTGGGTTTCCCTTGCCCCGAGCGCCCGCGTTGGGCCGCGTCGCTCCCTCCTTTGGCAGCAGAAGCTCCCAGAGGAGTCCGGGCTAGGCCTGGGCCAGCAGGCCGCTGGGCGGGCTTCGCCTCCTGAGTGAAGGTAGAAGCCCCTGGGAGGGTGCGCTCCGGGGAGGCCAGTTTCGGGAGGCTGAGAGCCTGGGTCTCGGAGGAGGCCCAGGAGGCGGCCAAGGCGGGCCTGCGCCCCGCTCGGACCCAGCACCAGGCGCGGTTTCTAGGCTCTGCTTTGGAGGGAAGCGGCCAGCTGCGTCCTGCAGCATTAGCCACGTGGGCATCTGCTCGAAGTGGGCGGTCCCCACATGGTCCCCAACGTGTGGCGGCCACGGCCGAGCCAGGCCCCAACGTCCGCCCGCGCACCCGGCCTCGAGCTTGCTCCGTCCTCACCCCCTTGGCATCTGGAGCCAGATTTCATCTTCGTCGTCCTATAAATGTGACGCAGGCGAAACAAGCAAACCAGCAAGCAAACCATAGGCCATTAGCATGAACACTGAGCCCCGGGAGGTTTCTTGGGGAAACTTCCTTCCTCCCCAAGCCCACTGCCCGGACACCGGCAGGAGGGACGCGCCCGCAGGCTGCTCACGGCGCACTCGGGTGCACCGTCCCTGCCGCACGGACCTGCTGCTCCCTCACCCGCGCTGCTCCCTTCTCCGCTCCCGCAGACGTGCTCTTCCGATGCCGGCGCTGCGGTCGGGCTCCCCCCCCCTCCCCAGCCATACCTCCTGGAAGCTGAGCCCACTGGCCGGCGGCCTCCGGGCCGGGCTTTGCGGGGTGAGCTGGGCTGCAGGAGAGGGGCTGACGGCCCTGTCCCCGCACACTTGACCCGGAAACCACAGGACGCGTTCTTGCCAGAGCAGCAGGAGCAGCCGAATCACGGACGCTGCTCGGCCAAGAGCGTGGAGACACTGCCCAGTGGCCCGCGGGGAAACCGGTACCGTTCCACCCCCTGAGCACCAGTGTCTGCGGGGAAACCGGTACCGTTCCACCCCCTGAGCACCAGTGTCTGCGGCCCCGCGGCTTCCTGCTTCCCTGTGTACCTCTCCGTCCCCGTCCCACCGAGCAGAGCTCCCCGTCCCGCTGCCCCTAGTTATGTCCTTGAAGGAAACAATCCAGCCTCTTCCCGCTTTCCCGGTCCTTGTGTGCTGGGTTCTGGCAACCCGCCGTCGGTCCCGCCCAGCCCGCTTGTCTAACCCCCTCCCAGACACTTGACAGACGTCCTCCAGGCCTCACAAGCTGTCATGCAAGGCGGATATAGCGCCACATCACAGACCACACTCCGGGTCAGGAGATGACAGCTAGGAAGGGACAGACGCCTGCCACTTTCATAACATTCAAGCCGAAGAGCAGCACAGCTGCATCCTGGAGCTTGCTGGCACCAGCAACCTCATTTCTTTCCTTCTTTGGGGACTCATCTCCTTGTTAGTCTCCAGATGGCTGCCAGCACTTCCTCAGACTCTGTGTCTCCTGGCCCCAGTCCAGAAGGGGGAGAGTCTAGGCTCAGGATTCCGGGCAGTCCCGCGCTTGCCTCCGGTCGGATCGCCCCGCTTACAGGCGCACTGGGGAACGCCCGCGGCCCCGGCTTGGCAGCCTTCCCCTCTCAAACACAGCTGCCTAAGTAGAAATCAGGCCTTTGGGGGAACTGAGACCGGGGGAGTGGGTGAAAGGAGGCAGAGGAGGGGCGGGAATGTTTACCAGGCAGCACACCTCTGGTTCTCTTATGGCTCCGCCTTCTCTGACCCCACTCTTGCTCCTGAAGTGTCACTGCCCCAAGGGCCGGTCTGGGATCTCTCCTCTGTCCTCGATCCTAGGCCCTTGAACAGCGACAGCTCCCAGATTCCTTCCTCCTGCCTAGAGCTCTCCCTTCAGCTCGATCAGCCACCTCCTGGGTGTTCGCCACCAGGCTCTGCAGCTGGGACGAAACTCTTCCTTCTCAATCGTGAGCCTCCTCCTGGGGCTTCCACTGTGATGACCGCCCAGCCAGAAACCGGTGGGCACCTTTGACTGCACCGTCTCTCTCATGCCCAACCTCCAGTCAGACCTTCAGGCCTGGCGTATCTTCTCCAGTCCTCTCACGCTCTTGTCTCCGGGTTGCAACAGCTTCCAGTCCAGCCTGTAGCTCACCGGCCTCGAGGCCCTTTGGCTCTCTGGCTCTCTCGGGTGTGGTCACATCCTGTCAGGATAAACCACGAATGGCTCAATCCCGACCGTCTGCTCTGTCCACAGCGCCCCAGTCCCGAGAGCCATCCCCAAGCTCCAAAGTCCTGCCCTTCATGACTCCTCTTGCCTTGTGCCCATGTCTTTTCTGTTTCTTCAAGGTCTCCTCCCTGTTGGCTGGAGAATTTACCTCCATTCTTTTTTTTTTTTTTTTAAGATTTTATTTATTATTTATTAATTTGAGAGAGAGAGAATCCTAAGCAGACTCCACAATGAGCACAGAGCCCAATGCGGGGCTCGATCCCACGACCGTGAGATCATAACCTGAGCGGAAATCAGAAGTCAGATTCTCAACCGACTGAGCCACCCAGATGTCCCTCCCTCCATTCTTTGCAACTCTGCTCACCCATCGCCAACTTGAGAACTCTGCTGGGCACTTTCCTTTCTGCATCCTCAAAATCTCGACAGCCCCCTTGGTGCCTCCATAGTGTCCTGTATCTAACTCCCTACTGGGATGTCTGACTGTACTCCTCTCCGCCCCTGCCCCGGACTGCTAGTACCTTGAGGCCATGCCCCAGGCCTTTCCTGCTCAGCCTGTACCCAGCACTGTCTCGGCATAGAGAAGGTCACCAGCAAATGGTGATGTTAATTCTGTGGTTCCCCAGAACAGAAACCTTACAGCCATCACCAACTTCCCTTTCTCTACACCCTGCCTCCAATCTCCCAAGAAAATCCTGCTGTTCCTCCCTCGAAAACATATCCAGAACACAGCCATCGCTTACGGCCCTCTCTCGCCTGGACTTGGGCCGTCGCCTAGCTGGACGCCTGTCTTTCCACCCACAGGCCCCTCCATTTTAGTCTTAATCTAGCGGTCACGACGATCTTTATGAAACGTGAATCAGATTAGGCCTCTCCTGCTCAGAACCCTACTCAACCCAGAGGAAAAGCCCGGGTCCTTTCAGTGTAGACAGGATCTCTGCCACTTACCCTTCTGACCCCGCCCCTGACCACTCTCCCCTCTCGCCGCCTCCTGCAGCCATCCCAGCCTTCTGGCCGCCTTGGAACTTCTCTCCATCCCATCAGCTGAAGATCCCACACACTTCATCTGCTGAGGTTACGTGATGTGGACAGCAGGGGCTGCCCTAAGCACAACCACCACTGTCTGCCCAGTCTCAGTCACATTACCAAGGAGAAAGATCCACGATTCATGAGCCTGATGGGATGTTCATGACATTCGGAAGAAGATGAGTAAAAGGCTGAATCTCAGGCTTGCCCTTCTCGGCAAGTACGTTTCACCACTTACCTGTTCAGAAAGACCACCGGAACCGTTGACTTTCAGCCTGTCAGGGCCAACATTACACTCTTGCTGCTGACCTCGGACTGGCCTGACTTTCCAGCCCTGAGTCGGTCTAGTCCGTGGACCTTGGCTTCCTTGACATCCACAGGACATGGAGTCCGTCCACCCTTGGCGAGACCGTGCGCAGGTGAGCAGGAAACAGCAGGTGCTAGTCTAGACACTGAAGAAGCGCATGTGTGCGGAGGGGAGAAAAGCCACAGGAACTCGAGGGCCCAGTGACCCCGCCCCCCACCTCCACCTCTGCCCCCGGCCCCAGGCCCCCTTAGCCCTTCCTGTTTTTTCCATAGCATGCCGCTTTCTAACCTGCCGTGTACTTTACTTGATGATTACACTCATGTTTACTGTGTACCTTCCTTGCTAGAATGTTCCTTCAAGCAGAGCAAGGGCTTTTGTCTGACTCGTTCACTGATGAGCCCCAAATGCCAGCAGGAATGGCTGGCACCTTCTAGACGTTTGTGTGGATGTGTTGTGTGAACCACATTCCATCTTGGCAAATAGTCCCTTTATAATAATATTCCCTCCTTGAATCATGACATTTGAGCATGCTGTCGGTTGCTGTTGAAGTTCTGTTGATACGACGAGCAGTCATCATGGGGGTACCTGGCTGGCTCCGTCGGGGGAGGACTTTTGAACTCAGGGTCACGAGTTCAAGCCCCACTTGAATAAAAATTTTTAAGAACTTAGAAAAAAATTGGGGGGGGGGGCGCCTTGGTGGTTCAGTTGGTTAAGCATCCGACTTGATTTCAGCTCAGGTCATGATCTCGGGGTCCTGGGATTGAGCCCCGTGTTGGGCTCCCTGCTCAGTGTGAAGTCTGCCTCAGGATTCTCTCTCCCTCCGCCCCTCCCATCCCCCCCTAAAGCAATTTTTAAAATAAAAAAAAAATAAATTTTCACTGACTGAAGGAATCAGTCTAGTGTTTCTCAGCAGCCCCTGGAAGATCACCTGTTCTTTCCCGAATGTTCTCATGTATGTTGTTACGAAAGAGAAGCTCTACCATTCTCTTTTCCAAGTTCTAGAATGCTGAGGAAAGAGAGTGAATCTGGTGGGTGGGTTTTCTTTTAGTGACTGGGAGAGAAGATGTGACTTTCCCTGAGACAGTCCCCCCAGGAGCACACCTGTGCTCAGGTCTGAGTGCCCTTGAAAGGAGGGTCGTTTCAGTGATTGGAGTGGGCTGTTTCTTCTCACCTCTGCTCCTTTCGGTGCGTGATTGTCCTGTTACTCTTTTTTTTTTTTTTTTTAAGATTTTATTTATTTATTTGTCAGAGAGAGAGGAAGAGAGAGAGAGCGAGCACAGGCAGACAGAGTGGCAGGCAGAGGCAGAGGGAGAAGCAGGCTTCCCGCCAAGCAAGGAGCCCGATGCGGGACTCGATCCCAGGACACCAGGATCATGACCTGAGCCGAAGGCAGCCGCTTAACCAACTGAGCCACCCAGGCGTCCCTGTCCTGTTACTCTTGACAGAAAATTAAACCCAAAGCCCAGGGAAACCGCCTCATACATGAGCGCACACCGGCCCGAGTGCAGGGACCTCCGGACGTCACACAGCAGGTCACACAGTCACTTCGTGGTTATCGCTCCACTTCTCGCCTGACCTGGCTTCTTTGCCCTTCTGCAAAAAAGCATAATTTGCTTAATTTTCAGGAAAATCCTGTGATTAAAAACTAAAACAGTGCAAGATAACTTTTTTTAAACTTCCTATTTCCTTCAGGGATTTCCCTTCCTCCCTTTCTGTCTTAGCGTGTGTCAAGACCTCAGCCGCGGACCAGGGAAGTTACAAGAGGCAAAAATGCTGTAAGGCCTCGGGCTGACTGTTACCTAGACTGGGAGGAAAGGCCTCTCCCTAAGCCAGCATCTGTAGGAGCGAGCCCTGATTCCTTCTGGTCTCAGAGGTTTGCAGACTCCCCGGGGAGTTTGCCACGCAGACGGCTCTGCCTGCGCCTCCAGAAGGAACGGCAGGAAAGGGAAGTGCCAAGTGCAGGTCACCCGTTGGCCGCTGGAATGGACACAGAGCTCTCGCCTCCAGTGAATCTAGACACAGACCTTAAACCATCACAAAAAGTAACTCCCAGTGGATCCCAGACCTAGATGCCCTTGGGTGTGTCAAGGACTTTTTAGCTACACCACCAAAGGCATCCATGACAGCGGTCACAGATGAGCTGCACTTGACCAAGATGAAAAACATCTTGGCCAAAGGCATTGTCAGGAGGAGAAAACAAGCCCCGGACTGGGAAGAAATATTTGCCGAAAACACCTAATGAAGGACAGTTACTCAAAATACACAAAGAACGCTTAAAACTCAACAATAAGGAAACGAACTACCCAATTACAAGAGGCCAGAGAACTTAACAGACGCCCCACCAAAGAAGACCCACGCGGCAAGTCGGAGTCCGGAAAGACGCTACGTCACACGTCCTCAGGGAAACACACGTTAAACCAACAATGAACTACCCCTGCACACTTACTAGAATGACCCCAATCCAGACCAGCGCCACCACCGCATGCCGGCGAGGCCCGGGAGCGACAGGAACGCTCGCCCACCGCCGGCGGGAACGCAGCATGGGCCGCCACTTCGGAAGACAGTTCGGCGACCCTTGCGACCCTGAACATGCTGTCACCACACGATCCAGCAGCCGTGCTCCGTGGTGCTCACCCAGAGGAGCTGAAGACGTAGGTCCGCACAAAAACCCGCACACATGTTCATAATAGCTTCATTCATGACTGCCCAACGTGGGGGGCAGCCCGGGTGTCCTTTAGTAGTTAGGGACGCGGGTAAGAAAACCGCGGCCTGCCCAGACAGTGGGGTATTTTCGGTGCTAAAAAGAGATGAGTTACAAGCCATGAAAACACAGGGAGGACCCTCAGTGCAGACTTCAGGTGAACTCATCTGGTCTGAACAGACCACAGGCTGCCTGACTCCAGCTCCACGGCATTCTGGAAATCAAGCGCCGCGACGTACCCAGTGAAGAGATTGGGGTTTCCCGGGGTTTGTGGGGAGCCTGTGAACAGGTGGGAAAAATGATTTTCAAAGCAGCGAGCGCACTCTGTAGGATAGCCTGACAACGGATCCACGTCCACACGGCATTCTAGCATCGTCCAGACCCGCAGGACGTGGGACCCGCAAGAGTGACGTCTAAGATCAGCTCTGGGCCGTGGGCGGTGGTGGTGCGTGATGTACGTTCGCGGTTGTGGCAACGGTGCCCTCTGATGGGGGGTGTTGGTAGTGGGGAGACACGTATGTGTTGGGGAAAGTGTAGAGAGGAAATCTCTGTCCCTTCCCAGTTTGGCGGCGAACCTAACACTGCTCTGAAAAAGCGGAGTCCTCTTAAGAATCCTTTCCCACACACGTGCACAGAATTGCTCCCCTGCAGGCCCGAGGTGCCCAGGAGTAAGCTGAGGACCCCTGAGAACCCAGCCGGCCCTCCATTTCTCACTGGTGTGTCTAAACCCAAGAGCAAAGAACGCTCCTTCGGGAGGCGTGCAGGCCGCCTGTCCTGGTTCCCCATCCTTGGGCAGCATCTGAGGTCACCCTGTTCCCCAGATGGGCACTGGGGGTGGCCTGCGTGACCAGATCTTAGACTCAGCCATGCAGGGGGGTTGTTGCTGATGGACACTGAGGCCGGCCAGCTCTCCCCAACTCCCAGCAAGTTGGATTCTCCCATGTCCATGTCCTGCTGGGCCAGATCGGGCACTGGACATCTTGTCCCATGGCTGCAGAGGGAGCCTGAGGCAAGCCTGGCGGCCTGCACAGGTGGCCCGGTTGCCAGGGGCCAGCACGGAGCTCTCCACCTCTGTTTGCTGCAGGTGGTGATAAGAATAAGCAAACATCCTGCAGACCACGCAGGCCGAAGGGCTGTGGCTCCAGGGGGCAAAGGTGCCCCAAGGACCCCTCCTGCTAGGAAGCCAGGCCCGAGCCTAGAGAAGCATGGGTCAGAGGCAGGAGGGGACACGGCTTCGGCAAGGCCTCCCTCCACAATCTCCTCCCACCCTGCCTGCCCGCCTGGGAGGCCCGATGCTGGCCTGGCCTGTGTGAGGTTCGTGCAGCCTTCCCAGGTGGCCGACAGCCAGGCAGGGGCTGGCCTGTGGGTGTCTGGCCCAGCTGGACGTCGGCCGCCTTCCTCCTGCTGACCCTGGCGCAGAGCCCACAGCTGGCGCGACGCTGAGACCTTTCCCCCACTTTCAGCTGGGGCCTCCAGATGATTCCAGGCCCCTAAAGTTTACAGAAGTCCCACGTCGCTGGCACAGGGCTTCCCAGGCCATTCCCAGCCTCCCCTCTGCTTGCTCCGGCCCGAAGGCCACACAAGCAGGCAGGGAAGGGAAAGCTGGCCCCCGGGGAGGGCCGTGGCAGACCTGCAGGGCTGGGGCCAGGCTGGAGCAGGATGAGGGCCCACCGCCTGTGCACTAAGGCCCCCCCCCAGCACCAGCTTCAGGTCAGCACAGGGCCTGTCCTGTCCACCATCCGGCACCTTCCCAACCCCTGAATGTTGCTGGCGGGCGTCAGTCCTGGGGCTGGGCCTCACTGACCCACTTTCTCTCAGCTGCCTGTGGGGTGCACCAGTCATCCTGGGACCCTCCCTCTGTCCCCAGCTTCCGTTGCCTGCTTCTAATCCCCTGGACCTTGAACATCACCTTGAGGCCCAGCTGTTGGTGCTCTTGGCTGTGTCACTGCCCCATGGTCTTCCCGGAGCCCTCACAGCCCAGACACCAAGCTCAAGACACAGTGACAACACAGGCGGGTTTCCCCAAAGAGCCACAGTGTGGGGTACAGCGGGCCCAGATATGAATGCAGGTCTTCCTGCTCCGGAGCCCAAGGCCCACATAGAGAAACTGAGGCATGGAGGTAAGCAGGGGCCCAACTGAGCCCTAGTGACCCCCAGCCTCATCCCCAGGCCCTGCCTGGTCCCTTGAGCAAAGAGCTGGGGTGGGGGGGTGCGGGGATGCATGGGGTAGGGGCTCCCAGCCTCGTCACACCTGCCTGAGGGGCAGGAACAGCCACTTCCCCAGAGGTCACAGGGCCAGGCCCCAATCCCACCTCTTATCATCTTGCAGCTCCCTGGTCAGAAAAGGAATGTAAAGGAGGCTGCCTTGGCTACAGTCCCCGCCCAGCCTCTCAGGGAACCCCATTTTGATGGAAGCCTGCAGATGCCCCCCAACCCCCACTTCCTCAGAGTGCCTCCAGCCTGTCTTGTCAGGCCTGGCAACAGAACTCTCCCAGCTGGACGGGGGCACCCCTGGAGTCAAGCCAGTGCTCGGGGTGAGTAGAGGGACTTAGCAAGCGAACCAGGAGGTGGGATCCCCAGGCCAGCCACAGAGCCCTGGGGCTTCCTTCCAGGTCTCCTGGGTCCGCGCCCCTCCCAGGCCAGGCCCCTCCAGCTCCCCAAGCCGGCAAGCGCTGGTCCCCCTGCACCTGCCCAGCTCCCGGGTGGGCTGCTCCCTGCCTTCCTGCCCCCGCGGGGCCAGCTCCTGGGGGTTCACAGGCTGTGAGGGCGTGTCGGCAGCCCTTATCTGGAGCTTGATAGGACCTCGTGCATGGTGAGGAGGGCCCAGAGCTTGGGGGCCTGGGACAGATGAAAAGGGGAATCTAATTCTATTTCTAGATGGGTCCTGGGCACCCAGAACCATCCCGGGAACTGGATGCCTGGGGGGCTGCCCTCGCTGCCGTGTGACGGGATGGTCACCACGCGTTTTCCGAGCTGCAGATTTTGCAGTTTGAGGACACAGTAGTGATAAAACCCAGCTCATGGGCTCGTGGGAGGCATGTATAAGGGCTGTATAAGTGTGTGTATAAATAGTGTGTATAAGGGCTGAGCCGTTTGTAAGCGCTCAGTGTGAGCGAGGACGGCAACTACATCAGAATACGGAGAGTGGCTTTCTAGCGGGAAGCCCGGCCCCGCCAGCCCCGGCCCCCTCGCCGGGTGATGGAAACGACGACCGCCGTCGGCGGGGCAAGCCGTCCTGACGGCCGGCGGCGCTCCGCGCACAGCAGCCCTCGGAGGTGCTCCCGCCGCGGAGGAGAGGGAGCCCACGTGCAGGCCCAGAGCAGCTTCTTCCCTCTCAGGAATCCCTCGGACAATCCTCGGGCCTGATAGTTTCCTAAAACACGGTCTGACGTCTGCTCCGTGCCTCCCCCAACCGCCCACCGCCCACCGCCCTCCCCATCTCCCCCAAGTCCCCATTTCAGCTAAGCAGTGTGGTAAAGGCCTGCGAGTGTAGACAAAGCCCAGGGCTCCGGAGAGGGCTTCACGGGGAGCACCTCACGTGGACACTGCAGATGCTGGCCTGGGGCCTGGGGGAGGGACAGGAGGAGCAGAGAGGACCAAGCCGCAGGGGAATGGGGGAAGGGCAAGGGCCTCAGGACAGGAAGCTGACCCAGGGGCAGAGGGGGTCCAAGAGCCTGGGCTCCAGTGTCGTCAGAGAACCCAGCCAGAGGTGATCCTGAGCCTGGGGGAGCTCGAGCCAAGGAGCACCCCACAATCGCCGGGCCAGGAAGGGGCAGCCCAGGCCTTAGGGAGGTGAAGTGCATGACAGGTGCATGGGCACTGTGTGCCTCTGTGCTCCAGTGTGTGTGTGTGTGTGTGTGTGTGTGTGTGTGTGCGCGCGCACGCACCAGGCCCCTGACTCTGGGAAGGAAGGGCCCTAGGGAAGGGGCTGCCCAAGGCTGTCCCAGAACCCCCCCCACCAAGGCACTCAGAGTCAGCCTGCTTCCTGGGACTCCATCCTCTGTTCTGTTTCTGCCCCAGGGAAACCTGCCCTCAGGCGGGGCCATCGGCCTGGAGACAGAGGGCAGCCTTCCGAGGGAAAAGAGGGAGGGAAGAAGCTTCCTTTTCCTGGGCTCGAAGCTGGGCACTGCCAGGTATGGGGGATTCTGCCGGCTTGCAGGCTCCTATTTTCAGGCAACAGAAAACTCTCAAAGGCAGAAAGCTGAGAAACTAGTGTGAGAAAATGGGCAGGAACCATGGCCAAGGTCATGTCCCAGAAACAGGCCCATGGCTGCGCAGGACATGTCCTCTCCCCACCCTGTCACTGGCAGATGGAGGGCTCCCCACCAGGCCTCCTGGGCCCCCCTCTAAGTGTCACTCAGGGTGGAGGCTCGGTAGAGCTCCCTGATAGGGTGGGATTGGCCTGCAGTAGGAGACAAGCCCACCCCCAAGACTTCCTGACCAGGGTTTCCCAGAGATAAGAAGGGCAGAGGTGCCCCAAGTGCACAGGTCTCCAGGGTCTCAGAACTCTCAGAAAGGTGGGCACATGGGAAGGCCTGGGGGACCACAATCTGGGAAGCCTTCATGGAGGAGGTGACAGCTCAGGAGGGCTGGCAGGAGCCCCTGGGAAGAGTGGGCCCAGCTTTGATGCAGGGACCAAGAGCAGGCACTTGGGCTGGAGGTTGCCTCCTTCGAGGGACTTCAAGGATGTCCTTCCCCAGGAAGGGGTGGGCACAAGCCCAGTCCCTTGGCACTGAGATCCCCTCCCGTTGCCTCTCCCAGCTGACATGGGGCACCCTCCCCAGTCCCTCCCTGGATACCTGCATTACTCAGCCAGGAAGCAGCCATGGGAGCAGACATGGGCCTGGGATTCTGAATTCCTCACTCCCACAGGGTGGGTGTAGGCACTGAGGGATTTTGACAGGGGAAGGGGGTGTGTTCTCAACCCAAGGATTCTGGCTATTGCTGGACAAGGGACGGGAGACAGCAAGGCAGAA
Organism: Mellivora capensis; assembly: GCA_004024625.1. Taxonomy (NCBI): domain Eukaryota; kingdom Metazoa; phylum Chordata; class Mammalia; order Carnivora; family Mustelidae; genus Mellivora; species Mellivora capensis. Next base: position 11,402 of record PISX010000224.1, on the reverse strand, counting down.
GCCAGGGGAGCACTGAGAAGATACCTGGGGTGGGGGGCCAGTGCGGGGGGCTGGCGTGCAGGCAGTGGGAACTCTGCATGCAGGCAGCAGTGAAGGGGGGTGGGGTTCTGGCCCAACTGGGCGGCTGTGTAGACATGGAGGGAAAGGGGAACTCAGCTCTACCTGAGCAAACCCTCTCGTCGAGGGAAGGCAGTGTGGTTTTCGCTCACCTCCCCTGCTGGCCCTGTGGCTTCCCTGGGCACGGCCCTGCCCCAGGACACCGCTTCCTGGGCGCAGGGGCTAGGCAGTGGGCTCAGGGCCAGGTGGCCTTCTGGGAAGGAGGCTCTGTTTTCCTGGAAGCACCAGAACAGCAAACACACAGACTTGCTCTGTGCTTCCGCCTCTGCCCGGGCTCTGCGCTGGGAGATAAGGCTGTGTACACAGCAGCCCTCGGATGGGGCTCCCTCCTGCAGAGCTGCAGGGGACAGCAGAGGGAGGGGGAGCAAGGGGCTGTGAGGAAACAGAGACCCAGGAGCAAAGGAGCCACTGCCCTTCCTCGTGGTGGGGGGCCTGGGGCAGGGATTCCCAGCCAAAGGCCATGACACATTCCATGTCCCTGACACAAACAAGCAGGCCGCACACAGTCTGACGGGTATCAGACTTAGCTTGCCGCCGCGCATCATTACAGGACTGGGTAGATTCCGTGGAGCCCTGGGGGTACAGGCAGGGCTGTGGTTCCTAGACAGGCTGCACCTGAGGGCAGCAGGTCCGGCTTCTGCCTGGAGGGGCGCTCTACCCCGCAGCCCCAGGAACTCACTGGCAGTGTTTGCTTATTTCGGTGGTGTAAATACTCCCTTTGTGGCTGATTTCATGTGGGTATTCCTGGGGGGAAGGGGAGGGCAGGGAACCCTGTGCAGTGGGCCCGTGCAAACTGGCTCCAGTGAGCTCGACCCACAGAGTCGGGGAGCAGGGGCTCAGGCAGGGTGGGGTGCTCCAGGCCAGCACCGTGTATGGGGTAGAAGCATTTCTCCTCAAGGTGCAAAGCTCCGGGCTCAGCTTCATCTTCAGGGCGGCTGCTCCGTTGGAAAGCACGCTGGGGTCTCTTCTTGTCCCTTCGAGCCCGGCTGCTTGGTGGAGAGGGGACCTGAGATCCAACTGTTAGCTCAGCCCCCAGGCTTGACCAGAAGTCCTTCCCCACGTCCTGAGCCCTGGGGACGGGGTAGCCGGCTCTGTAGCCCCGGGTGTCCCCTATGCACACCCACCCGCTCACGCACGCATGCGCGCACATGCACACACACACACACACACACACACACACAGAGCAGCCACGAGAAGCCAAAGGGTGAAGGACAAGAGCGGGAGGACAGAGCCACGGGCGACAGCAAGGATAAGGCTGATGGCCCCCAAAAGCGATGGTCCCCCAAGCAGAGAACCTGGTGTCCGTCTGTCCCTACCCATCTTTCAGCAGCTCTCTGCGCTCGATCTGAGGGCCAGTCTCATGTGTCAGCACAGCCAGGCTTTAGCCCCCCATTATTCAACAGGAACCCAGAGCAGGGGAAAGGCTTGTGAGGTCATTCCGTGCACCACCCTATGAGGTTTTCCTACAGGCGAGGGCCCAGAGCCACCACCTTGAATGGGGAGCAAGGAGGTGGAAGGAATGGAGGGGAGAAAGTGGGGTGCCGGGAGGCAAGTACAGGGTAGGCTGCCCCACGCTGGCTTGTGGTTTGTGTGCTGCCTAGAGAGAGGACCTGTGGCCAGAGACTATGAACGGCCTTGAAGACAGGAGCGGATGGCTGGTGGGAAGCCCGGCCCTCGGCCATATGGCAGCAAGGGGAAGAACCGTGCCCACACCCCGAGAGAGCACAGAAGCAGGATCTCCCCCAGTCGAGCCTCCTGGTAAGAGCGCAGCCGAAATGCCACCTTAGGTGTGGATCACTGAGACCTTAGGCCAAAGACCTAGCGAAGCCTCGTCCAGATTGCTCTTTTATTAGCTCACGGGAACTGAGATAATAAATGTATGTTGTTTTCAGCCTCTGAGTTTGCTGTAATCTGTCACACGATATTAAAAAATCCAGCCCGTTGCCTGCAGAGCCGTCCCAGCCTCCAGCCTGAGGCGGTGCCA